>CM051688.1:2632176-2799676 GCA_028022725.1 Lycodopsis pacificus | reverse complement strand
TATTGCTCATGTTCTGATATGTAAGAATGAGAAAAATGTGCACGAAATATGACTCGTAAATATGAGAAAAAAGAGACAATGTACAAATTTACAATGTTGACATAATAATGATTATTAGTAAAACTGCTGAAAAAATGTTCTGATGTCAAAATAATGTCTTGATTACAGGAAGAAAAGTCAAATAAATGACTTAGTAACTTATTATTATAGGTGGGAGCAATGCAATATTTATTTGGCATAATAAGCTGTAATTAATAAAATAAATGCTTTATAATAAAAAAAAATGTGGATATTTATTTACGAGTGTTGGATCGGAGCCTCCGTGTGTGTGTGTGTGTGTGTGTGTGTGTGTGTGTGTGTGTGTGTGTGTGTAAACAGCATAATATAATGTGTCCACATTATATGACTGGTTGTGTCTGTGTCTTGGTGTGTGTGTGTGTGTGTGTGTGTGTGTGTGTGTGTGTGTGTGAGTGTGAGTGTGTGTGTGTGTGTGTGTGTGTGGGTGTGGTTGCTCCAGCTGCAGTCCAGACCGAGAGGATCTGGTCCAGATGGATGTTGGGTCGAGTCCTGCCGGAGCAGCAGACACACTAAGGAGCATGAAGAGCCACAGTCACAATCCGGCTCAGCGGGCCAACAGAGGAAGAGCTGTTTACATCCTGCAAACCAACATGGAGGCCGGTGACGCTGACGAGCATCGGCTTCAATCATATTGAGTTTGTTTCAACGGACAGCAAAAGGTGTTAAAATATGCATATTTAAAGTTAAATACAAATAGCATCAAAACTCCAATCGTACAACATTTGCTTTGCTTTTTCTGAGACATCACGTTACAAAACTACATCGTGAATTTAGAGAGAATCGAGTTTGTCGACTAATCGATGAGTTGATTTAATCAACAGATCCAAAAAGCACCACTTTAGTTCTTGTGTCTACCAGAGATGTGCTTCTACGTTTCTTGGTAAAAAAGTAAATCGTATTAAAAAGGATTTAAAAAAACAACAACTAATCAACTGATGCGATTTTAGTCCTCTAAGCCCGAAAGGACCTAAACCTAAGAAAGTAGTATCGCAGCATTTGTTTGGTTTTGTTTCAATTCTTAGTCACTTTAAGCCAAACCTCTATGTTCTCCACTAAACCTAACAAAGCATTATTGGAGCCTTTCTGTTTCAATTCATAGTCATTTTAAGGCAAACCATTGTTATGTAGTTATCTGAGTTTGTAGACTTGAACAGGAATGAAGGATTATTGGAAACTTGATGCACTGAAATAGTTTTCTTACTCATCATATGAAGCACAGCGATGAGAGGACGTAGTCTGGATCATAAGGAACAACACGCTGTCAAAGATGTGGAATTATGAAGTTATTTTTCAGTCCAACACTTTCCTGCGGTTCCACAACCGAAGACATGAAAAGACCTGAGCGACGCTTCGCTGCCACGAGAGGAGTCGCGAGTGAGACACGGAGTCGCTCATCTTCTGTGAAATGATCGCTCGCACGCCGGGAACTCAGAGTCGCTGTCGCACTCTTTTGCATTTCCCCGCAGTGATTGCAGCTATTTCAGGAAGTAACCAAACACCAAGGATTAGATGACAAACGTCTGCCTGTGTTTACCTGTGCAGCGCCTCTAGCGTAATGCTAACGTCTGCTGCAACATCGCCTTCTTCAGGTGAATGAAACACAACGTTGTGCATGTGTCCTGAGAGAGTATATTTTCATGACGAGCAAATATAAAAGGAAGACTTTGAGCTGCAGCGTTTGATTCTTCGTCCTCTTCCTCACCTCTAAAGGTACATTCACTGTAAACCTGCAGCTGTTCTCATGACCGCCAAATTAAAAGCGCCTCCACGCAGAGAAAGACAGGCGGAGCAAAAACAGAAATTCCAGCATCAGCATATAATTAGCGGCATAATTAGAGCACTCACAACGAGGTGTCAGCCGACACCTGTTGTTATTCACATCACTTCAAGATTTGTGTCTAATAATTACAAGAAGTGATTTGATTTAAGACGTCAGTCATTCCATCTTATTTGTATGTAACACACAATTTCCGAAAACTTGAAATGCAAAAACGAATTGTCTTAATTTAAGTAATGAACTGAAGTTTCATGATATCTTTTAGTCATTTTCTTTAACTATTCAGCTGTAGTGTCTCCCCTTAATTTAAAACACTTAAAATAATGTTAAATTGTACATAGATGTAATATATTTGTAAGTATATATGATAATGTCATGAGGTATTTTTAGTTACTATGAATGTAATTAAAAACACACCTTAAATAATCAGCCGGTGGTCGATCCCTTATATCCGTCACACATAATCCCACATCCTCCCAATTACAGCGTTCTCTCTTAATGACTTTCTCTGCTGCTGTTCTCGCGCCTCTACATTCCTCCGCCGGGTTTATTCAGCTGCCTCCAGGCCTCAGCAACGAGGGATTCGCACCCGCAACCATCCGGGGAGGCCGACCGACGAGCCTCTGCTCACTGTCCGAGCTCACCGGCGCCTCGAAACCCACCCCGCATTGATTATAATTACATTTCCAGCTTCCTCCTCCTCCTCCTCCTCCTCCTCCTCCTCCTCCTCCTCCTCCTCCTCCTCCTCTTCTTCTTCAGCTTACATCTGCTCAGAGCAGCTCACTGTCACTTCATATATCTGCCTGAACCCTCCACCGATCTGTCACTAGCCGGGATGATTTATCCCGTCGGGGAGCTGCAGTACGAGCAGCAACGGCTCATTGTTTGGGTTTTAATTGACTTTTGTTGGACGGGGGGGGGGGGGGGGGGGGGGGGAAGGTGGGCCGACCACGTCTCGGCAGTGTTTTATTGGTTTTGTGTCGCCCCGAAGACGGGAACGTGTGGAGTGAGAGAATTATGGCGCCGCAGGTTCGAGCACACGCAGTCCTGAGTACATTCCTTCCAGGCGGCAGCGACACTCGTGCGGTCAGATTCTGGACCGGCTGAGCGGCCGGGCAGTCCAACGCCGGCTCATCTCGTCAGCTGAACGCTCGCCAGCGATTCACATTTTGGTCTCTGGACTGTAAATTTGAATATAAACTGCCAACACGTGTTTTCTTCTGCAAATCTGTCAATAATCAACACAGTGAGACTGTTCTGCGCCCACAGGAGCATGACGGAGACAAATTGTCCTTCATTTTCCTCTCCGGGGATTAATAATCATCTCAACCTGGTCCCACTGTTGGCCTCTGATTAAAGACTGTTTACGCTTCATTGAGTCTCCCCTGAACAAATCCAGAGAGCCTCGTCATTCTGGGCCTTTCACCAACAGATAATTCAGTTCTGTGCTTTATTCTGTTGTTGACGTTTTCTCCACTGAAAACAAGCTGTAATCACAACACTCGAGCCTTTAGATACATTGGGTGAACTGTTGCTTATTACACGGGGAAACGTTGCAGTTTATTCTGAGTCATGTTTCTGACCACTTGACAGTATTCTGTCTCTTGCAGCTCTGTGTTTGGTCTCCACCACCTCCTGAGGGAAGCGTCCGTCTCTGTAGCTGCTAAATGCTGCGCTGTGCTCACCAGCTCGTCTCTGACTGTGTTCGGCTGCTGAGCAGGTAGAACGCTGAGCGTTCAGAGTGAAAACAACACAACAATGAGCTGAACGATAACTTCCTGTGCATGTCCTCTGTTGGTGATGATTTGCTGTGTGTTCCTTTTGTAAACTCTGTTCACAATATTGTGTGCAGTCGATTATTAAAATGTCTTCTGTCCACGGACTGCAGGTGGAAATTAACATTAGAGGACAACTTCAGGTTAAAGGGCATCTTACAAATAAACAAATTAACTAAATAGCATAATTACGATGGACAATGGTGTGATCTTTAAAGTACGAGTACGCTAGATTTAAAAATGATCCATAAAACCCAGCCTGGTTTTACCAACTCTTTCTCAATGAAAGTAGCTAAGCCACTCCCCCAAAATGATCCTCATGAGCATACACAACCAACACATCTATTGTTAGCACTCACAGCTGTAAACGACATAGTGTGTTTACATGATTAAGTATATTTTTTCTAAAGTGTATAATACCCTAACAATACGATAGAAAGAGCTGTTAATACCTAACGAGCAGTCCTCTTAATGAGCCTTTGAGCCGTTCATTGTTGTCAGGAAGTATCGGTCATTTAAACAAATATAACACAAAATGTTTTTGAAAAAAATGACCAACCCATAACTTCAAGAGCCGCAGTTCTAAACAAAACTTATTCAGAAATGTAAATGATAAATTCCACTGGATTGAACAGACACTCTGATCGGAGCAGATTTAAAATAATCTAATTTGTTGAAGTACTGCTACAAAAAAAGTATTGTTGCGATTGGCACAGTCGAAGTCTAAAACCATGAGGATGTCAGCCTCTACAGAACTCACACACACACACTCACACACACACACACACTCACACACACACACTCAGTGTACCTGGCATCAACTACTCTCAGGTCTAAACATCCTCCGCCAGCCTCCTCCGTCTCCCTCGCTGCTACCAGTGGAAAGACACACGAGGCGAGCAGCCGAAGGCTTTGACTCCCGGGCCAAGAGGAAGACGCAGAGGAGGAAGACGCAGAGGAGGAAGACGCAGAGGAGGAAGACGCAGAGGAGGAAGACGCAGAGGAGGAAGACGGCGAGATTTGGCAGAAGCAGAGAGATCTCCACAAGCGTGGTGGGGTCGACGACTACGGAGCTGTGGAAAGAGGGGAAATACGACAGCTTTGAGCCGTCCTCGAGGCCTGAACGACCAGACTCCACAGCCGACTAACCTTTTGATAAACAAGCAGCAGAAGCCCTCACAGATGAAAGCCTAACGTGTCCTTTGACCTCTTCTGTCCCTGCAGCCTGCTGCCGCCTCCTGATCTCCTGAAACACTTGTTGCTGTGATTAAAAGAAGGCAGGCAGTGGATGTTAACTCACAAACATGTCGAGGTCTCCGCCTGCCGGAGAAGTCCTGCAGCATGTACGTCCTCGTCCTCCCGGCTGCTCGTCTGCTGAGCATAAAGAGACGAGGAGGGACAATTAAGGGTCATGAACGGAGCTAACTACCCGTAACCGCACTGAGAGCAGACGGGTAATGAGTCCCAAGGATCGCACCGCAGGTCACGGCTGAACGAAGGCTGGGCGAGCTACGCTAATGGAAACGACGAGCGCTGATCAGTGCACGATGCACGCCCAGTTTAGGGATTGAATATCATAAGGAAACCCACATGGGGGGGGGGGGGGTATCTGCTGGAGAAGGTGCGTTGGAGTGACACCACATCTGTGCATCAGTAGCGTTCCGTTCCACGAAGGAGATCCATCTTCTCGGGATTGTGCGCTAATCAAGGGCCCCGGGTAAGAAGAACAGAAAAAGATTCGGGTCACTGAACCCAACGATTGTACAACGGAGCAGCGTTGCCTTGGGAACCCCGAACACAGCCGATGTAAATAACGTGATCTATCGGTGCCATCTGGAAAAGATTGGGCCGAAAAGGGTGCCTCAGTCTTTAGCCTCTTCTCTCTGCTGTGTGTGAGGGATCCATTACCCCGTTTATTTGTGCAGCTAAGTCTCGGTGGGCGAAGAGGATTACATAGTGGGGAGATTGAGAGTGGATCCTACACAAACAGCGCGAGTAAAGCTGCATTTCTGATATATCCTCAACAATAATGGATTTACAAGGCAGGAGGTTTTTTACCCCTCTCTCCTCCTCACAACCTCTTCATTTTCCAGAAATTGAAACCAGACCCCGCAGAGAGAGAGAGAGAGAGACAGAGAGAGAGAGAGAGAGAGAGAGAGAGAGAGAGAGAGAGAGAGACAGAGAGAGAGAGAGAGAGAGTGAGAGAGAGAGAGAGAGAGAGAGAGAGAGAGAGACAGAGAGAGAGAGAGAGAGAGAGAGAGAGAGAGAGAGCAAGCCAGATCAGGGTTTTCTTTAAAGATTCTGGACTGATGGAGGAAGTGGAGAGAGAGAGCTCCATACATGTGGCAGCGAGTGTTATTCTGTGGTTTTCTTATTGTCAACAAATCCCCCGCTAGTCTCTCAATAATCCCCAACAAAACTCCACTGGTTCCTACTGAAGAATTCAATCTTTGAAACTCGAGCACACATATTTATTTTCTTCATAAAATCACGTAATTTAAATGATGAGGAAGGAAAAAAATTGTGTTTTATTGAACACACATCTTGTCATTAGTAGTTTTACTACTTTATTATTAAAGTTAGTGTAAACATGTCAAAATTCATCTCTAATATCTATTTTATATTCATGTGAAAACATCTTCAAACTACTGGATTTATTCTACTGTACTAAAACTACATTTAACAGATGACATGTGAACACATCATGATAACGTTATAATGTACCTTCAGCCAGTGCTCATGTTCACTGAGCAGAGCCTGAAGGCATCATGATGTCACTGTGAGCCTCCGTTGGTTAGCCGTTAGCGGTGCTGCTTACGTTACTAGCTCTCCTCCTGTTGGTTAGCCGTAAGCGGTGCTGCTAACGTTACTAGCTCTCCTCCTGTTGGTTAGCCGTTAGCGGTGCTGCTTACGTTACTAGCTCTCCTCCTGTTGGTTAGCCGTTAGCGGTGCTGCTAACGTTACTAGCTCTCCTCCTGTTGGTTAGCCGTTAGCGGTGCTGCTAACGTTACTAGCGCTCCTCCTGTTGGTTAGCCGTTAGCGGTGCTGCTAACGTTACTAGCGCTCCTCCTGTTGGTTAGCCGTTAGCGGTGCTGCTAACGTTACTAGCTCTCCTCCTGTTGGTTAGCCGTTAGCGGTGCTGCTAACGTTACTAGCTCTCCTCCTGTTGGTTAGCCGTTAGCGGTGCTGCTTACGTTACTAGCTCTCCTCCTGTTGGTTAGCCGTAAGCGGTGCTGCTAACGTTACTAGCTCTCCTCCTGTTGGTTAGCCGTTAGCGGTGCTGCTAACGTTACTAGCTCTCCTCCTGTTGGTTAGCCGTTAGCGGTGCTGCTAACGTTACTAGCTCTCCTCCTGTTGGTTAGCCGTTAGCGGTGCTGCTAACGTTACTAGCTCTCCTCCTGTTGGTTAGCGGTGCTGCTAACGTTACTAGCTCTCCTCCTGTTGGTTAGCCGTTAGCGGTGCTGCTAACGTTACTAGCGCTCCTCCTGTTGGTTAGCCGTTAGCGGTGCTGCTAACGTTACTAGCGCTCCTCCTGTTGGTTAGCCGTTAGCGGTGCTGCTAACGTTACTAGCGCTCCTCCTGTTGGTTAGCCGTTAGCGGTGCTGCTAACGTTACTAGCGCTCCTCCTGTTGGTTAGCCGTTAGCGGTGCTGCTAACGTTACTAGCTCTCCTCCTGTTGCTTTAAACACTGATTGGTTGTTTACAATGAAACATGATCAGAGATCAGAGACTAGAAACACATGTTCTACTGAATATTGGAGGAGAACCATCGTCAGTAAAACTTTATTTACACTGCGATGGTTAACGTTAACGTGTGTCATTAATCTGAGGTTCACATGCGTGATGAACTGTGAGGGGTCAGTACGGATCACGGTCCGTTACACTATTAGTTTACTTGCACACTAATTACTTCTAATATGACAATATTCCAAAATTGACACGGGTCACGTGAAGCATATTCCGATTGCATATTTCTTTTTATATATTATTTATGTGGGATATGCTGATAATATTCCGTTTTAAGAGCATTCTTTAGACATGTAGGCTACACAGCACATGCAGAATATGAGTTTTCATGGTTTGCGATGCAGAAATTTTACACAAACCCAACAGTTTTCAGAGATGCATGCCCAAGCCCACATTTCATTTAAAATGTCAATGGGTTATTAATTATTATATTATTATATTATGGGTTATTAAGGTTATTAATTCAAAAAGAAAAATAATACCAACGCCTTGGCACAGTGTGTCAGTCTAAAAACTGCTTGAAAAATGCAACACAAGGGAGGAGGGCCCGCCAAAAACCAAAGGGACACAAACGTGGTTTTGCTGGTGACCAGTTTCTAGCGACCTGTCAATCACCGTGTAGCCCCGCCCTAAAGCATCCCCTGCTTTATGGTCTGTGTGACTCTAAATGGACCATCATGTACTAAATGAACATCATGCTGTATTGAAGAAGACTTGAAACTAGAGATTGAGACATAAACTCATGTTTACAATGTTTACTGAGGGAATAAATCAAGAGAGAAGTAGAGTCATTTTCTATAGACTTCTATACAACCAGAGGAGTCGCCCCCTGGTGGACAGTAGAGAGAATGCAGCTTTAACACATGAAGCATTGGCTTCACTTTCATCCCTCCAATACTTCCCTACTGTTGAATACTGATGTTGAGAAGCCTCAGAAATAAAGAAACAAGGAAAAAGTATGTGATGACGGTTTAGATTTTGTTTAAAAAACATTGTTTTAATTTAGTGTAAACTGGAATCGAATGATGGAGGAGTGAAAGAGAGTTCCTACACTAGTGGTTGAGCTTGTTTTCATTATTTTACCTTTTTCTGTGTGTCATCAACGTGACAACGTTGTAACAAAAACTTACTGTAATGAGCAACAGATTAAACACCATCAGTTAGAAAAGCCGGCCGCATCTCAACAGGTCGTCTGAACTATAAAGTAACTTGATGGCTCGTGTTGATTTCTGATGAAATCTGCAGACCTCAAAGCCGTCATCCAGATGTGAGTCTCGACACCAGGAAGGACCGGTCACCAAGAAATAGAGAAGAGAGAGGCGAACTGTCAGCATCACGCACACACACACACACACACACTGCAGAGGCTGAAGACAGGCGATACGAGATAAGAGAGAAACAGCGCTGTGTTAAGTTGCTGTAGACGTGAATGAAAGACTGAGAGGAGGAAGGAAACGCTGACTGTTGACAGAGAAAGAAAAACAAAGAGTAACGTCGATGATTTCTACAATTCAACTGTGGTTTAACAGTTATCCTCTTCGTGAAAACGTTTTTCACCATAGAAATAATGTTTCTGCTTTATTTGAAATAAGTTAAAACCAACTGCTGAGCAGAAACAGTTTAAGATGTTGTCAGATAATGATGGAAATATAGTTCATGTTCATGTGTGCAGGCTGTTCTCACACGGTGTTCGTAGCAGACGGCAACTTACGAATCTGTCGAGTGAAACCAATGTTTAAGTGTCTTAAAGCTGCATTCTCTCTAATGTCCACCAGGGGGCGACTCCTCTCGTTTTCCGTAGTGAAACTATATTTAACTACGGAATTATTTAAACCTAACTGAGTTGTTTCTTGTTAAGACAAGTTTATTTTAAAAAGACTGCTTGCATTACGCCTGCTACTGGACTTTCGTAGGTAAACGCGCAAACAAATGAGGAGTAACGTATGACGTGTTACAAACTGTACCGGGTAACAGCTGCATGAGGTCGGTTCAGGAGAGGAGACGGGGATGGAGGGAGATTACACCACAAGAGCAAAAGAAGCCTCTGATGGAAAAGATACGAAAATACAGAAAGCGAGGCCGAAAAACCAAATCCTGGAAACCGTCCGAACCTCCACAGGTCAGTGCAGAGGTTTGGAGTTGTCAGCGGCACCGTTGGAGTCAGAGCTCCTCCGTGAACATCCACCACTACACGCCAACGTAATCAACACACTGATTGTCAGGCCTGGTGATTTCTGGTTGTCTCCCTCTGCTCGCCAACGACGTGCGGTTAAGAAATCATCTGGATTATATTTCTGTACTGGAAACCAGTGGCGTCCACCGTGGAGCCAAGAGGAAGTACGGCTGCCATGTCTCCTTTCCCCCACAATCCCTCACCTCGGCTGGCAGCAGGACCGCAAAAGAATGTTTAGCAGCCAAATCAAATTGTTTACAGGATATTCAACCTTCGTTTCTTTAAAAGGTACAAAGGCAATAAAAGTAGTCCATGAAAATGAGATATGAGTTCACAGATAGTCATTGTGGCGTCTGGTTAATGGCTTTATGCAGGTTACACCCACAGCCAATGGGCAGATCGACACTCGGTGTCTTTTTTATTCTTCGCGGTTCATTTTGTTTGTTCTGGTGTTTCGGAGAATAATGCAGCGACACCTGATGGAGCGTAGACGCTGTGTTCATGGAGTATAAACAAAGCTTTATTTCCTCTCGCTATTAGTTGAACTGGGATTCATCCGTCCATAGCAGAGTGAATGAGTGGGATTGACCTCCCGCCTGTTCTGCATTATACGCTGACTTGTTAATTTGACGCCTTTGTGCTGACAGCGAGAGATGATGATGATGTTCATCGACAGCGTTTATAACCAGGACGTCACAGCTCGTCCACAAATGTCAAACACTGATGTTTTGACCCAGTTAGTCACTTCTCTTACTGCGCTGTCCAAAGTCACGTCAGGAACTTCACGTCACTCAACAGTGATTAGTGGGCTATGAGCAGTTTGATTCAATAAAGTGATTCAATTAAAAGTGATATCAGCAGCAGAAACATTCTTCTACAACCAACAGTACGCTGTTGATGGATAGTGGCTCACTGAACTTAAGAGAAGCGTTTCCACCACTTCTCAGAAAATACTGTGATATGCTGATAAATTACAGTTATCAGTTATTTTTTATACATACATAAATATATATATATATATAAATATATATATATATATAGTAATAAATACATATCATCTTTATGGAATCAAGAGGAAATTAGTAATATCTATGAACAGTTGTAAAAATGAAATAACCAATTATATACAGTATATGACTGATTATCTTGTATTATGTTCTATTTATTTACTGTTGACAGATTTGAACTGATATCAATTTAAATGTAATAACTGTACTGTGGTGAGGAATACTTCAATTAGAAATAATTGTTTGTATCCGACAAAAAAACAAAAACAAAACATATAAACACGTGGTGGTACTTTTTAGCCTAATTTGCATAATACATGTATTCAGGTACAATATGCATCATATCATCATTCTCACACTGTTTCTCTCAACACTCACCTAAAATGATTCACACGCACCAAAAACACAGATATCAGCACCAACCGCTACATCCACGCCACATGTGGAGCAGAGCGGCCTGATGCTCAGCCTGCTCTGCAGATGTTTGGAGGCAGAGAGGGGAGAGCCTCTCTCAGAACATCGGTGCGAGGGAAGTTACAGACGTGAGATATTTTCGCGGCGCTGCAGCGTCCTGACACTTTTGTGAGCTTCGCTATAAAAAAGTCAAACTGAGATACAAATTTCAAAAAACAGATAAAGGGAAGATGTGAGAAAAGATCTGGGATGACATCAGACGGGCTGGCTCTTAAACTCAGCCATAAGCCTGTAAGGCAGCATCATCACAGACTAATTACATTCATATATTCAGCTACGTAGCTCTGTTTTGAAGCACTTGGTTCTCTTAGTGTTCAAAGGTTTTAAATTGGATATTTCTGCAAAAGCTCACGGGCGGCGGTTAAAGGTTTTGGGAAACACTCATCTTGGCCGTCTTCCCCACTGTGAGACGAGGAGATCAATATATTATTATATTCGTTTATAGCCGGAGTCAAGATGTGTTTAGCCTCATACAGGACAGAGACAGGGACAAATATCTCGCCGTGATCCGTCCAACACCTCTAAAGCTCACCAATTAACATGCACATTCACAAACAGCAATGTAAAAGTCTCGAAGTCTCTGCGTTAGAGCGAGGATGCCAAGTTTGGTACAATGGTGCCTATTGCAGCAAAACCTGAGCTCAACATCTGTATCTGGCAACCTGCACAGCTGGAGACGCAGCACCACAGTGCTGGGGACAAAGGAATTCATTTATCTATGTTTGCTTCTTTTCTTTTTTACTTTGGGCAAAGCCAGAGTAGCAGTTTTTTCCTTCTTCCAATATTTATGCTAAGCTAAGCTAATCGTGTCCCGAGTCCATCTCTGTACTTAGATGTGAGAGTGAAGTGAATCCTCTCATCTCACTCTCAGAAAGAAAAAGCAAAAAAACTGTTAAACTGGATTACAAATGTTTACAGACATGACTGTGATGGTAAGATAATTCAATGCCACAATTAGCTAGCTAGCAAATAAATATATTATAGTTTGATAAAATAATATAAGCGTTCAAATGCCTCTCTTATCAATAGATGCTCAGTTTTCAGTTATGCAACACATTCTCAATCATAACTCATCAAATAGCGACGCTTGGTCAGTGGCCCTACGCCTCAAACTATGACGCTATACTGTCACATGTATAGTGTCTTTTCAAAATAAACTTCAGTGTTTACAGGAAACATACAATTTACGATATTTACATGCAAACATTGTCTTTTCAAAATAAAATTCTGTGTTCCCAGTAAATTAACAATTTTCCACTCGTTAGATGCAAAGTGTCTTTTCAAAATAAACTTCCGTGTTCACATGAAATTAATAGGTTTTTGCCCGTTACATGCATAGTGTCCGTGTTAACAGAACGTAAAATTACCGTTCATTCCATACATACAGTGTCTTCAAAATAAACTTCTGTGTTCACAAGAAAACATACAGTTTTACCCACCCACCCTGCCTTCCTCTCCACCCTAAGTTCACTTACCTCAGTTGCTCTGACTGTCTAATCAGATGGAGATGGGTTTATATTTGAATGCTCGGTGCGTCTCCGAAGGCGCCTGAGAATGGAACGAGAACAGGTCGAGTTACGACGATCAGTTACCAGAAAACAGCCACAGAAACCACGTCTGTAGACCTTTTTGCTAGCGGACATTTTGGCATGTCGCTGCAGGAGAAGCACGGGTGTAATTGATCAAGTTATAACGAGTGCATTCCATTGAGGGTATTTTGCATGCTGGCTCACTGGCAGAGCTCACTGGAAACTCACTTAATGGAACTGAGTGACCCTTAACGGAATTTGTTTCATCTGTGCTTCTCCGTGAAAACAGATCTATAGACTTCTGATGCTGGCTGCCTCTCATTGAATCACAATTAGTCATCTGTTGTCCATATCAGTTCTTCTAATGAAGATTTTCCAAACACTTCCACTTGGGGGCAGTGCCACGGTTTGATGGCCGTGGGTTTTCTTGCTTCATGCTGCTGGAGCAGTGAAATGTGGAACTTGTGTGATGGCTACATCTGTAGTTAAAACAGCATGCAAGCCTCAATACTTCCCCCCCGAAGCCTCCAATGCTGGACGGGCTCCCAGCGAGGAAGAACCCCGTCGAGTCAGCTCCGTAACTCAGGCAACAACTGGCCCACAGGCAGCGCTCGGCCCTTTGTCTGGCTCCTATGTGGCATACATATGTGAGATGGGTTTCAGCACTTACAACTATAACAACTGCAACACATGGTTGAATCCCTTTCAAAGCTTTGAATGAACTTCAAAACTCTGTCCAACAGGAGAAGAAGCATGCATATGATAGAAAATGAAGATCCAACGTTAGGGTGCTGTGTGCTTTCTGCACTCTAAGATGATCAGAGTTTCTTTTTGGTTTAACATCCGCTTTACACCTCTTGCATGTCTAACAATCCAGACTGTCACAATTATATTTTACAAGATCGTTAGCCTCTTAATAACATATAGCAAAACGTTTTAGATCTTTCTCTCTCTTCTTACACACATATGTGGATACATTTCCCGTATTGTTTGATGGGACATAAAGATAGAGATGAGAGGAGGGGAAGAGTCAAGAGGTCGAGGACATGAGTACATCTCCTCTTGGAGAACGCTCAAGAGACGCTCTATCAAAGCCGCTTTCCTTCCGCCCATAAATACCAACTCAATGAATAATACAACGCGGACATCAAGTCAAACTCACAGATCTGCTCAACACATGAGACTCAAGAGCATCTCTCCAAGGAAAAGTCAAAGGCCCGTTCAATATCAATATGTATCGTACAACTGTACACTGTGAAAGAGCCGAATGTTCCACTGAGTCAAGGTGGCATGATGGTTACGTTGCGTTGTTACGTTGCGTTGTTACGTTGCGTTGTTACGTTGCGTTGTTACATTGCGTTGTTACGTTGCGTTGTTACGTTGTTACGTTACGTTGTTACGTTACGTTGTTACGTTACGTTGTTACGTTACGTTGTTACGTTACGTTGTTACGTTGCGTTGTTACGTTGCGTTGTTACGTTGCTTTGTTACGTTGCGTTGTTACGTTACGTTGTTACATTATGTTACGTTATGTTACGTTATGTTACGTTGTTACGTTATGTTACGTTGTTACGTTATGTTGTTACGTTACATTGTTACATTACATTGTTACGTTACATTGTTACATTACATTGTTACGCTACATTGTTACGTTACATTGTTACGTTGTTACGGTACGTTGTTACGTTGCGTTGTTACGTTACGTTGTTACGTTACGTTGTTACGTTACGTTGTTATGTTACGTTGCTACATTACGTTTTTACGATACATTTTTACGATACGTTGTTACGTTACGTTGTTACGTTACGTTGTTACATAAAGTTGTAATGTTATAATTTTGACGTCAATTGTGATCTTCTTTCTAACCCTAATCAAGTCGTTTTTGGCATTTTGCGTTTTTGCAACCGTGATACGAAGCTGATATGAAATGTAGAAACCCAATGCATTTTGTGGTTCGCAGAAACATATAATGGCAACATTTTTCCTGGCGACCGGGTCGGGTTTTCTGACTATGTGGAGGCAGTGGAACAAACTGTAAACACAACACTCACGTATAATCCCCTGATAAAGTTATTATGTCAAACAATTAATTACCAATTCACACATCCGGCGGACACAGAACAACATCAACACTTATTCTGAGATGTGTTTCTGCCCACCTGATGAATAGAAGTCAAATATTCCCTCTCCTTTTAACTTTGTTTGGAACTCAATCAACTCCAGAGGGAAATATCTGCCTCTTAGCATCTAAATGCTCCACTATGTTCACCTGACTGTGTCAGATGTTGAGTGCTGGGCAGAAAAACAGCTGAAAGCAGCTGCCTGCTGAAAGAGACATGGTCGGAGAGAGCGAGCCAGGACAGTAAAGTTGAGGGCTGTAAAAGTAAAGGCATGAACTGAAGGATACTAGAACCCTACGTTGACCCCTTCGACATCATACGGTCATTTCATTCACTGTAAGGATAAAAATATTGGTTCCCGCAGCTTTAAAAAAGCTTTCTGATCCTCAAACACTACAGGCATCAAAGAGTTTGTGATGTAACTGATTCAAAAGCGATCACTTCATAAATCACGAGGATTTCAGTGATAATATTTGAATAAATCCATCATCACCTGTTTCATGTGAACCGCTCTGTGTGAACCTACAGCACACAGAGAGGAATGAACGAGTGAAGTTTGGTGAACGTAAGAGCTGCTGAAGTGGAGATTTATCATCAGAGTCTGAGAACAAACTCATTGAGAGGAAACGTCCTAAAAGAGACGTTTAGTTACATTACAGACATTTAGAGACTCTACAGGTGAATATTCACCACTTCATCACTCACATGAAGAAGACTCTACAGGTGAACATTCACCACTTCATCACTCACATTAAGAAGACTCTACAGGTGAATATTCACCACTTCATCACTCACATTAAGAAGACTCTACAGGTTAATATTCATCACTTCATCACTCACATGAAGAGACTCTACAGGTGAATATTCACCACTTCATCACTCACATTAAGAAGACTCTACAGGTGAATATTCACCACTTCATCACTCACATTAAGAAGACTCTACAGGTGAATATTCACCACTTCATCACTCACATTAAGAGACTCTACAGGTGAACAGAGTCACAACATGAACTCATAGACATCACCATGAAACTTCACCACTTCATCACTCACATTAAGAGGAGTATTTACTGTATTATAAGTTTTCTGAACATTTCCGATTAAAATATGTAAATGAGGCATTATCTGATGATAACATTTGATGAATTTTGGATAAATCTACAGACACAAAGAGTCGTCTCAGTGCATTCAGCACCAGGACTGGAGCAGGTTAGCATTCAGTGCTGAGCTCAGAAGAACGTTGGAGCCTGATCGGTGCAGGACATTTTGCTTTGGTTTCTGTGTTTGTGGCGAAATAAAAAGGGTTAACCAAAATACCGGGTCAAGTTGGGATGATTGGCTTGTTGACAAGTGCATTGATTCGACCTTTTCCTGCGGTGAAGTGGTGATGATTTGTGAATTTTGCTTTAAAAGGCAGCATAAGCAGTTCTTGTGGTTACAGAGAGGCAACCGGCCAATCTTTCAGCAAACTGTTGACTTGGTGGGAAAAGAAACCTAAGAATTATGAAATGCTGTAGTGTGGCAGAAAGATGATTTTCTTCTCTATGATTATGGTCTGGAGTATTTTGACTGGAGGATATTTAAGTGTGAGGTGATTTACATAAATAATTTACTGTCATGTCTTTTTTATTTTTATTATCTTACACAACAGACGGTCTCTTGAGATCAAAATGCTTATTGCAGGTCAGGATGCTCTCATCCAGCTTTCGTAGCTATAACTACGAAAAGTAATGCGTCGTGATTCGTAGATATTCCACAAATTCTTTTCATGTAATCATGAGATGAGGAAGTATAAAGACTGCATCTTGCAGCCAGGACTGTGAAACCAATGTTGATTAATTTGTCACGTAACTTTCGTTTCCGGTGAAGACGGAAGATTATTTTGAAAAGACTGTATGCATGTAATGAGAGGAAATTGACCAGGCGGCAACCTCTGGTTCTGCCGAGTGAAGCCAGAGCTTAAAGCTGCATTCTCTCTCGTGTCCACCAGGGGGCGACTCCTCTGGTTGTATAGAAGTCTATAGAAAATGACTCTACTTCTCTCTTGATTTATTACCTCAGTAAACATTGTAAACATGAGTTTATGGCTCAATCTCTAGTTTCAAGTCTTAGGGCGGGGCTACACAGTGATTGACAGGTCTCTACCAGAGACGTACACAGCGTCTCTACGTCACTCCTCCTCAGTTCTTATATGGTCACTTCCTGTTCACTGGTTGCGGAAAAAACACAACAACATGACAACGGCTGTAATCCAAGATGGCGACGGCGAAATCGCCAAACTCGAAGCAGTCCAAAAAGCAATGATGTCACAATGACTACGTCCACTTCTTACAATCTATAAAATAGAAATTGCACGTTGTTGCTGCTTTTGTAGGAAAACGTACCAAAAATGGAATCCTATGAAGATGAGGAAGCGTTGCGCAGGTGAATGCTGGAAGGTAGCTGAGCATGTGGGACAGTCTTCCCCTCCACTACATCCACCTTGCTCCTGGGCATCTCTAATACTTGCTGGCTGAGGATGGAGGATTGTGTGCGGGGAGAAAGGGATTCCCAAAGAGATCTTTAGGAAGCCACAGGACGTAAACAGCCAGTCTGAGGATTACTGCAGGATCTCCTCAGACAGAGGAGTACGGCCTCCAACACATCCATGCTTCTTCTATCAGCCGTGGCATGTAAGAAGGGCATGTGGGGACTTTTTTTTTTCACTTCTTTTTTATCAATTTTTTTTGGGATGAAGGGAGGAGAGGCGGAGGGCGGCGTTCCTTCTTTTCCATCAGAGATGCGGAGCGGAGGACTTCTGCCAGCGGAGCCGAGCTTTGAAAGTGAAACGTAAGAATGGCAGATCACAGAGGCCAAAAGAAAAATGATATTCTCCTCGTGACGACTCCCCCGGCCGGGGCCTTTGTTGTGGGGGCTTCTGCTTTTAACTGGAAACAGGTCCAAGCGTCTCCTGCGTTCCGGCAGTGTCCCGCACACACACACACACACACACACACACACACACACACACACACGCACACACACACACACACACACACACACGTGTACATGTGCTCGGGTGTACAGTACATTTTTTAGCTCTCCATCATCCCTCCATCCCCTAAAGCCTGGTGACAGCTTGTTAAACCCCCGATGCCACGTGCAAAGCCTCGCTCTCCGCAGGATCTTTGTCCTCACCTTGTCAGTGGGGACGCCGGGTGGCCAGGTGGGGGCGTCCCACTGCAGACGGGCAGGTGGGAAAGCTAAGGCCACGTGGCAGGTAGGATAAGGGAAGGAGAGGAATCGAACACATCCGTCCTGCATATAAACCTGTCAACGGCATCCTGTTCTCGCCTCGCTATCGGCACCTGAAACGTATTTCACAACCTCAATGAAATGTTTCTTTTTGAGATTTTGCCATCAGATATTTGTCCTTTACTTTTAAACTAAATGTGACATCGCCCACTGTTATGCATCTAACTATTTTGTCCTTTTTATGGACTGATAATAAAGATTAAGATCACAAGAGTAAACTTAGAACTTCCTTCTCTCATTGTCACTGTTGGAGCTGCTGGTTCCCACAAAGTCCAGTTCCTGGTTTGGATGTTTCGACCCACAAAGCAAAAGACTCATTAACGAGACATTTAGTCTTTTAATGAAACTTAAAATGTTACTTTATCCCATTATGCAGATGAGGTGAGACGACCTTGCTTCACTTGAGCACATTCCCCCTGTTACATCAGATCACATCCACACGATGAGACCTGCAGAAAGATGTTTTGCATCAGAAATAGATTTTTCTTTTTCTTCAATAAAGTCAAACTGCAGCTGTCTGTATTTGGATTAAATGACCCTCGTTTAAATGGGGCGTTTAAATGAAACACCCCAGGGCCAAGCACAGCACAACATCTCACTTCATCCTCCGAGGGTATACCAACACACACACACACACACACACACACACACACACACACACACACACACACACACACACACACACACACACACACTCATGCTTTCCATTTGCTATCTGATATGGCTTATTTTTCTGGATTAAATACTTTGTTGAATCAAACAGAAAATGTGTAAAACTGATGTGGCGCCACTGTTCATTTGGTGAATACGCTTTCTGTGCCCGGCGCCCCTGGTTGCATATTTGTTGGGGGGGGGGGGGGGGGGGGGTAGGGCAGAACAGCGGGCGTCAGTGCCAAAGCCTTCGGCGAGGTGGGCGTAGCCTTAGCATGTGAGCGCTCATCTTTTTGAGATTAAATAAAGGGAGGTGATTGACAACTTTTAGTGATGGCCGGTGGGGAGATTCAGGGACCTCATTTTGATTCATTCACACACACACACACACACACACACACAAACACACACACACACACACACACACACTCACACACACAGGCATGCATGCTTACGCATAGAAGAAATGCGTGCACATGCATACCCTTCCCGAGCCAACTGGTGCTGGGAAAAGACCACAATTTGTCCAGATTTCATCAGAGCATCAGGAGTTTAGCATATTGTCTGTAATGCATAACAAATCCTTCACCCGCTCTGCCAAACCCTGCAACCAAAGGCCCAGATTCCACAAAAACAACTGCAGTCTTCTTGCTGTAAAACCCAGTTATTTGGGGATGAAGGGTCTTTGGTTTGTGCATACAAGAGCCCCAGTAATACATATTTATCCTTTCACTTCTTAAATGACAGCTTGAAGGTCTGCTATTGTTGTCTCTCGCTGGGTTCTTATTGGCAGTGACACAGTCAGTCAGTGAAGTGATTCCCGCGCCTCTCGCCTCCATCTTGTTCCACATCTGCTGCATATCATTAAATGGAAAAATCCAGTAAAAAAAGTATATGTATTCCCCCCTCAGGCTCTGAGAGCTAAATATACTTCTCCGGTTGTGTTCGGATTGATTGCGCTCTGAGAAACGTTCTGTCTTCATGTGCAGCTGTCACACATCAGGTGTCTGATTCCCGTCAGCGGAGTCCGTCCTGTGACGGATTAGCGCTGCTCAGCAGATGGACCAATGAGGAGACGGAGGCCGTTTACTTCAAGAGACACTAGCAGACTTGAGTATTTCATTTTTAAATCTTAACTATTGTTGCTCATTTTAAAAGGATAGTTTGGAGTCTAAAATACGTCCACAGCAGAACATCACTCCATCTACTGTAAGACACAGACTGTGGAGAAGAGCCTCATACAAACAATCCAACCTGCCAGCTGCCTTCATGACTGTTGTACATATTACGATCTCACTGCAGACAGTAATACATAATGTTGTGGTTGAAATATTTCATTCCTCCAAAGCCTGGAATGAGTCTCCTTAATGAGGCGTGTTCCTCCTCCATCAATTTGCTGATGGAGAGGACACGTCTTTCTTCTTTCCTCTGAATTAACTCAGCATTGCGTATTTCGTTAACGGATTATTCGAAATAGTTTCACATCTGCAGCGTTTATTTGGTTGAGATGTGTTTGGCATTCCGCTGGAACTAATACTCCCAAAGTGATGGCAGTTGGGAAGCAACGTGTAACACCAATAATATAAACACAATTAGTATTTGAACACAAATAATCTACAACTAAAACCACAAACTTGGGTTTACTCAACTTGTCAAAAATGTTCAGCTAATTTTAGCACAAAAGCACGAGATTTTGCTTTGGAGATTCTTCACCGACTGCCCATTTGAACGTGTTTATTGTGTGTTTGCAAAAATGCATTTCTGCTTTGTCTTCCAAAGCAGGTTTTTTATCGAGACGACATTATTCCGTCTTGGATTTAAAGCAAACCGTAAGTGCTGCAATACTTCTGAGACAAACCAGACCAGATCTGAGAGTTCCCTGACCTTTGCTTTAGATTAGGAAATAAAAATGAAATGAAGGTTTTGGTCCATTAAATCCCAGACGACTTTGTTCTCCGAGGTAAAAGGTATAAATAAAAGACTTTATGTATCAGCTGAATCTCGGCCAGCTCGGCCAGAACAACCCACTAATCCAGCAGGTCTGCAGGTAATAAGTGTGTGCTTGTTGCTTTGGGGGTTGCCGGTCTCTGTTCAACACCATCCAAGAGAAGATGTGGAGGTCAGAGACTCCACTCAGTGGTAGAGAAGAACAACCATGTACATATATATAAAGAATATATATATATATATATATATATGTATATATATATGTAGTGGCCTCTTCCTCCCCTTGAGAGCGAAACAAGAAAGAAAGCGGCAGGAATGAGTTCGGAGTTTGGTTTGATTCTAATAGGTCGGGTTATTACGCTGTGATTTGCATAATCTATACGAAGGGAACGGAGCGAGCTGATTAGAGAAAAATGTCACAGTGGATTCGCATTTCAGCAGCAACTGATTGGACGTGAAGCTTTCCAAATGAACCCCGAGGACACACGAAACGTCTTCGGATGACGAGGGGGGAAAAAGAAGAGAAGAAAGCTGGAGAGTATTGTTATCCCATTCTTATTTCATGGAGGCATTAAATCAAAGCTTGCAATGATCACAAAGAATCATTCCAGAGTATTTATTACATTTTGTGAAGTAGAAGAGCAGCGCACCATGAGTTTTATGTGTCTTTTTTATTATCGTGAAGTCTTTGTGTCCCCAAGTGCAGTTCAAGTATTCACCCCAGTAAAAGAGTTCAGGCATGAGGACAGAACGTTATGAGACTGGTCGAGCTTTTGGCCCCCCGAAAAACTTCAATCGGTTTATTTTTATTTTTATTATGGAACATTATTTCCCCGAGGAGAAAAATAAGTGATTATTCTGCAGTTTTTTTTGCAGAAAGACAAAATGACAACAGCAGACACGTTAGCGTGTCTCTGAGACTTTTCCTCATCTGTGCCCACGCAACGCAAACACAGCGATTTCACGTCTAATCCGTCACTCAAAGACAGCAGGAAATCTGCACTGCACAGGCAAGGAAATATGCAATTTAACAGTTTAGTTGTTTAGAGGGAACGTGATGCTATACATCTCAGATATATGCCAGCCTGCTCACAGGAATAACGTATGAATGACGCGACTATTTGTAACCTAACTAAGTATTTCACCATCTTTTTCTAAACCTAATTAAGTATTTCACCATCTTTTCCTAAACCTAACTAAGTATTTCACCATCTTTTTCTAAACCTAACTAAGTATTTCACGATATTTTTCTAAACCTAATTAAGTATTTCACGATCTTTTTCTAAACCTAATTAAGTATTTCACGATCTTTTTCTAAACATAAGTATTTCACGATCTTTTTCTAAACCTAACTAAGTATTTCACGATCTTCTCCTAAACCTAACTAAGTATTTTACGATCTTTTCCTACACCTAACTAAGTATTTTACGATATTTTCCTAAACCTAACTAAGTATTTTACGATCTTTTCCTAAACCTAACTAAGTATTTTACGATCGTTTCCTACACCTAACTAAGTATTTTACGATCTTTTCCTAAACCTAACTAAGTATTTTACGATCGTTTCCTACACCTAACTAAGTATTTTACGATCTTTTCCTAAACCTAATTAAGTATTTTACGATCTTTTCCTAAACCTAACTGAGTTGTTTCCTGTGAATATATAAGTTTATTTTGAATGTAACGAACAGAAATTGACACGTGTCGCTGGCTTTTGTTGGAAAACAATTGTTAAGATATTATTCAAACCGTTGTATGAGGATACATTATCCTGGTACGTTTTTTACGTACATACAAAGTCGCTTCACAACATTAACTCTCTTATTAACAAATCTCTTCTTTTCCAAATTGTTGTCGTTGTTAGAGAAAAATCCAGATATGAAATCACGTTAAAGCCATTTCACTTTTGATATGTTTGCTGGATTTGTTGCCTTTAAAATCTCAAGTTTGCAATTTATTTTGAAGAACTTAACAAGGACTGATGGAGACACTTGAGCAGAGAAAATGTTTTTCCAGGAGGTGAAGAAGAAGAAGAAGAAGAAGTTTCCCTCAAACAAGACCGTGAAGAAGTGGAAGACAACCAGCTGTGTCTATGAAGTATCACTCACTCGCGTTCCCACCGGCCATGTCTGTATGTTTTGATGCAGCATTCAGATAACTAATAGATGACACTCTAGATATCACTGCGTGTTAATAGGAGATGACAGCAGACTGTAACAACACAAAGAACCGCCAACTTTGACTTTCCGCCGCCTGTCGCCGCAGATTTACAAACTAGATGTGGAGTCTGTGAAACTCTGCTGGTCTTTAAACTAAAGCCTCGATGACATGCAGGGAAACGGGGGAGAAGCTCCAGGATCTCAATCCCCGATTCTGGTGGTGCACTTTATGGGTTGATGGGTAAACAACCTTAAAGCTAACTCATCCTTTACCCATCACAATGAGCCAAATAAAACCAACCATTCATAGTGAGGTACCACAAAGTATCACTCCACACACACAATTGTGATGTGAAGAAACAGGTCAAACAGTAGTCAACTTAAAAAAAAATCGAATTTAAAACTCCTACAAGAAACTTTGATTTAGTCTCGATTCGTGCGCTCCCTGTGGACTAAAGCTGTCGTGTTTCTGAGCTCCAGAGTCTCTTTAGAAAACCTCTGATTCTACTGCAGCAGGGTCTGACAGTCTGCCCCTCTCAGTCCTGGTTCTGGTTCTCCCGTGCCCCCCTTCCCTCCAGCGGGTCCAGCAATACGTCCTGGGTCTCCAGCAGCGTGGTGGACCGGTCTCTGCTGCAGGATCTGGGTCTGTCCACGGTGGACCGGTCTCTGCTGGAGGATCTGGGTCTGTCCACGGTGGACCGGTCTCTGCTGGAGGATCTGGGTCTGTCCACAGTGGACCGGCCTCTGCTGGAGGATCTGGGTCTGTCCCCGGTGGACCGGTCTCTGCTGGAGTCTGAGCTGAAGGAGGTTCTGGTGAACCTGCATGAGTTCATCTGGTTTCACCAGAATCCGACCCGGTGGCTCCGATGACGAGCATCAAGAATAACTCTATAGAAACAGACCATCTTCTCTCTGATGGTCTCTGTACTGATGGAGGTCTGATAGAGGACCAGGACTAAACTCAGACTGGTTCATAGAGGATCAGGACTACACTGAGACTGGTTCAGGACCACTTAAGCGTTCCTCACTGTAACTTTACGTCAGGCTTGAGTTCCCGTTTGGTTAAACACTTAGAAAAGCTGTTGTCAAGAGAAAATGAGATAAAGGTGGAGTGAGCGTTAAACGACTCACTTTTCAACGAGCCGTTCTACTTCCTGTTTCATGTCATGTCCAACTGACACTTTCCTGCAAAAACGCTGACTCGAATTCTGACTTGTGCATTTGAACACATCGGGTTCCTTTTACAATAACTTCACAGGACAGGGCTCCAAATCATCTCTGGACACATGAATAAAGAGAACACTCGACGTTCACCATAAAAAAAGCAGAACTTTGACGGACAAGAAAAAAAGGAGGAGGAGGAGGAGGAGGAGGAGGAGGAGGAGGAGGAGGAGGAGGAGGAGGAGGAGGAGGAGGAGATGGCGTTTATGTGCAGCATGGAGACCAAAGTGAAAGTTAATGTCTTAATGCCCTCGTGGAAGAGTTCACAGTCGTCACATTGGCTTCCAGCGTGCTTCAGGGAGGAATGAATCGCTCACAGAAATAAGGCTTTCAGCCGCCGCTGCATGGATCGAATCATAAGAGTCTTAACATGGCGTGACTGTGAGTTACGCTCAGATCTCTCCCACAACATCAAATGCTCTGGACATCCATCACTCTGCCGCTACATGACATTTACAGCCACTCATGTGTTCGCTCCTTTGCCTTTTGCTTTGGCACCCTGAACAACGCTGCAGCGTTACTTCACAGACAGACAGAGGTTTCCTCTGCTAAGACGATTAAAGCGGCTTCTGTTTACTTATGATTCCAGCTTTGAACGTCTACTGATCAGGAATTCTCATCTAAAAGAGTCCAAAACTACCGGACATTTTAAATTCTTTCTCATCATCACAAAAATATTATATAAAATACTTGTACATGATGCAGTAAGAGGAATTAATTCAAGTTTAAACCGTAGTGGAGAAAGTCTAATATCCATCTATCTTGTGTTCAGCTGAAAAGACAGATCTGTCATACGAGTCATGTTTATTTCCCACAAAACATTTCCAAAAGCTTTTTAACATAAAACGTATGAGATGTATTCTGTCTTCAGACTAACTAATAAAATCCAGCCAGTGGTTTGATAATATGTCATTGATTCCGGTACAAACAATCTGCTTTATTTTATCACTTTTATGAACAAGATGTTGACAATAATTTAAAGAAAATTCACAAAACTAAGAAAACTGCATTCATAACTTGTGCACAAATGCCACGTTAAGTTTCTTGTTAAGATTTGAAATGTTTCTAATGTCATCTAGATAAGATAAGATAAGATAAGATAAGATAAGATAAGATAATCCTTTATTAGTCCCTCAGTGGGGAAATTACAGGATTACAGCAGCATTGCGCACAAGTAATAAAATGAAGATAGAAATCAAGTAATATAAATAAACTAAACAGTAACAGTAATAAAAAATATGACAGTAAAGAAGAATACAAAATATACCAGTATATACAGACGGAGTAAAATGTAAAATGTAAGATAATACTTAAACGTGTTGGATATTGCACGGGATTGCACGGATTAGATGTTAGATAAAGGTGTCTTTATCAAGCGACGCCCTAAATATAATGGATTTGATATGTGACTTTATTAAAACATGTCAGTCTCACCAACGAATATCATTCCAACACATAACTCACAATACACAATATCATGAACACTTCTCTGAGACCAGTTCTTCTCTAAGTGAGGTCAGGGGTCCTTCAGATAACTAGCTTTACGTCATAAGATTGTGCATATCTAAGATGGGAACATTGCAATTTGAATAAAACCACGTTCTGTCGTTTATAAGTGATGTTAATATTTAATGAATAAAAATGTCACGTTCTCTGCTGTGTGTGAAAAGTTACACCACGATGATGGACAGCCGCCCGAGTCCGCTGAGTGAACGGACTCTGCGGTGTTTAGTCTGATAGTGAACCCGGCAGAGATAACACCTTATTATAGACAATTCAACACACATGCTGCGCCTTTTCTCTTCTCGGCCTTCGGGGGGGGGGGCAGAGCCTCCGCCCGCATGTGGAAGAGGTTTTCCACTCAGCGGAACGTCCAGCACCTCCAGTGCGGCGGACCCCCGCAGCCACGGCCAGCTCTCCGAGGCCAGCATGCGGATTAACACTATTTGCACCTCCTCCTCCTCCTCGGTGCATGTAACACCCGCGCCTCCCAGCTGGAGGTCCAGCGTGTCAGATGTAGCCCTTTAGCTGCACCTTCACGAAGCCAAAATAAAAACACACGGAAAGCCAACGTCTCCTCAAGAAGCCGGCTTTTGTTACCCACGATACAACAGTCGCAGGCAGTAAATTCAATTCAAGAGCAGTAATGAAATAAGAGCGAGAGAATCTGATTTGGCCGTCACCGCCGTTTTGAAATGCTTGAACAACTTCTCCAGGCGTTCTGTTTCTGAGACGCTGCATTCATGTTCCTTTCTCGCGTCCTGCCATCGACCCATCACTTGCGCGCGGAGACCCGAACATAACACGCTCTCAGGATGCCAGAAGGTTGGGACATCTGTGTTTTATATGTTAGGATCCTCAAAACACCCGTCAGAGTCCACGCTCCACTGCGTCCACGCAGGCTGACATTCACAGAAAGTCTCCCACAGCCTGTGTTCTTCTCCGGCCTTTGTATCTGTGAGTGACGACATAGCGTTCATTTAGCTGTTTGCTTGTGCAATGTAAGAACGTTTTTCATTTCTCAAAGACAAACACTAAATGTCATTAACTGACGATTATTTTCTGAATTGAGTTTTTCTTGGTTTATAAAATGTCAGAAAATTGGAGAAAACTAAAATGTCTTGTTTTGCCCACAACTCAAAGATATTCAGTCAACGGTCACAGGCGAGTAAATCAACTTTTTTCTTCATTGCGATTAATCGATTGTCAAAAATGGTTGCAGATTAACTAAATAGTTGACAACTAATCGCTGAATCGCTGCTCCAGTGGCTGTCAACACGTTTGACAGGTTGCAGCCAAAGACGACGCCGGTGTTCCGGATTAACGAGTGGCCGTGTTAGCTGGTGACTCTCAGCTGGACGCGTCGGAGGCCGCTCGTAGTGACGGAACACGTATGTGTCCGTTACTACGGGCGACCACCGACGGACGCATGAGAGTCACCTGTTAACACGGGCACTCGTTGAACTGAAACACCTGCCGCTGTTCTGTGAAACTTGAGTCGATTCTGACAACTGAACTATGGAAAAGAAGCAGACATGTTGATGCTGGTCACATCAGCTTCAAGTTAAAGTTCAAAGGCAAAACACCACTTCTGTTGCAACGCGTGCACGCACACATGCGTGTGCGTGTGCAAAAGGGGCTCGACACAAAGACGTTTCTGATCATCAAAAGCAAAGAGAGGACAAGGCCGCAGACGGTTCAAAAGTAAGGGAAGGAGATGAGGGAGGGAGGGAGGGAAGGAGAGAGCAATGGGAAAGGAGGAAAGGAAGGAAGGACAGATGAAGCAAGGAGGGTGGAAGGAAAGAGGATACAAGGTCTCTCTCTCTCTCTCTACCCCCCTCTCTCTCTCTCTCTTTTGTTCTCTCTCTGTGTGCCGGAAAAACACCAAAAGCTCCACCAGGTCAATTGTTTGTAGGAGCGACAGACACTTATCCTTCCTACAGACAGACAGAGAGAGAGAGAGAGAGAGAGAGAGAGAGAGAGAGAGAGAGAGAGAGAGAGAGAGAGGAGGGAGAGAGAGAGAGAGGGAGGGAGAGAGAGAGAGACAAGCAGATAGACAGACAGACAGAGAGAGAGAGGTAGAGAAAGACAGAGACAGAGAGAGGTAGAGAGAGAGAGAGAGAGAGAGAGACAGAGAGAGGGAGGGAGCGAGAGAGAGAGGGGTAGAGAGATACAGACAGCCAGACAGAGAGAGAGAGAGAGAGAGCGAGAGAGACAGAGAGACAGAGAGGGAGAGAGAGAGAGAGAGAGAGAGAGAGGGGCCTGGGCTCAGAGTGCTGACGAGAGGCCAGTGTTGAGCCATTGTGGGCGGAGCATCACACTGTGGGGGGGGTGGGGGGGGGGGGGGCTGCCCTCTGACACCCTTGTCAAATGAGTTTGGACCCGACACAGAGACCTGCCAAATAACGCTCAGGTGAAGGTAAGACACCGATTTATTCCATTTCAGTAACTACTCTCTCACCAGATGTTTACATCAGGTCAACTATCGACTGAAAACACGACGACGTCTAACAGAAGCTTGACGCTTCACCCTGTTTAGCATCGCTGCCACACACCAGGTGTTCTAGAAGTTCACCTGGACAATGTGCTCTCTGCAGCCATTCAGGGTCTCAATGAGCGACACGCACACAGAGGCTCATTCATCCTCACACACACACACACACACACACACACACACACACACACACACACACACACACACCACACACAGAGAGAGATATGTATAGATATATGCATATATCTATATATTCAGCAGCACCACGGACATTTTTTCAACATAATATATACGATGACCTTTTTTCATGTCGTATATTTTATGTATTTAAACTAAAAGCTTTATCACAAAATTAAATATTTATGAGAGTACAAATTATTTTACACAGTTTATTATAATTAACTACTTTCAAGGACTCACATGGGCCTTATTTAAAAAGTATTTCTTGAAAAAAAACTACAGTAAAACAAAACAAAACAAAACTTCTTTTGTTATATATATCTATATATATCTATATATATATCTATATATCTATATGTAGATATATAGATATCTATATATATATCTATTAACTGTAATTTTCTTCTATTCAACTTTCAGTTCAATCCAGATATATTGTACATATTGTTGTATTATCTTTTTCTTGTTCTCACAATTTACTACAGCTTTTATTTTATTCATATATTTTACATATTTTGTGGTATTTTTCACATGTTTATTGTAATTGTATTGTCGTTTGTACTTTTATTTTGAATTTAATTTTCTCTATCTCTGTTTATCCAACTGTGTTTATGTTGCGTTTATGAATCAATAGATCAGCGCAAAGTCCTTGTAGGTCAAATCTACTTGGCTATGAACCGGCTTCTGATTCTAGTTTACGGTGTAGTACACTGTGTAGTACACTGTGTAGTACAGTGTGTAGTGTACTACTGTGTTTACTACAGTGACAGGTGTGACATCAGAGGTTAATTACAGTTCCTCTATAAAGACACTGCGCGTGCAGCGTAGCACCGTTAACCTGCTCCACACGTGCTGAATGAGCTTTAAGACTGACTCAGTGTTGCACTGCCCTCTAGTGTTCATAGTAGGAAGCTTACACGGTAGTATTTATAACTAGACGTGTTACAGTACGACAGTATCTGTATGTATACTACGTCTGTAGTATTTATAACTAGACGTGTTACAGTACGACAGTATCTGTATGTATACTACGTCTGTAGTATTTATAACTAGACGTGTTACAGTACGACAGTATCTGTATGTATACTACGTCTGTAGTATTTATAACTACAGAGTATCTGTATGTACTGTAGTACTACGTCTGTAGTATTTCTAACTAGACGTGTTACAGTATGACAGTATCTGTATATTACATCTGTAGTATTTCTAACTAGAGAGTATCTGTATGTACTGTAGTACTACGTCTGTAGTATTTATAACTAGAGAGTATCTGTATGTACTGTAGTACTACGTCTAACAAAAGTTCAATGTGAAAGAAATAGACACAAATGTCCCAGAATTTAAATACAGCGATCAGAAAGGATGTATTACTGTTAGTAGTAGAAGTTATTTTTACTGTAATACTACTAATAAAAAGTATATTTATTTACCTTTTCAAAATCTGCGATTACGAAGTGCTTCAGACAATTAAATAAAAACTGAAAGACTTGGATCAAATAGTAATAAAATAAAGATACAATACACAAGTATACAAAATGTACAGCAAAACATACACACATTTAAAGGGACACACACACAGAACCTCACACACATGCATATGTTTGCCAGATCTCTTCTCATCATGATGTTTAAAATCCAACTCTGAAATAAAAAACATACACGATGAAAATATATCCCAACACTTACATCTGTACTGTAGTACAATGTATACTTTAGCAGTAGTAGAAATTAGCAGGGTTGGTGGTTCTTATAAATAGGGCCTTTGAACTGGAGGTAGTATTTATAGTAGTTGTGGTAGTAGTACTCGTTGCAGTACACATAATAATAGCAGTAGTTTATCGCATTACGGAAATTAATATTTGAGGTTGTAGTATCAGCAGTTATTTATTATCAAATGTACAACAATTACAGAAACAGTCGTAATAAATACAAATATCAGCTTCCTCCAACAATGCTTACTCAGCAAAATAACCAAACGAGAAACTAAGACGTTAGATGGTGCAAGTTATTGTTTTCTACAGCAGCAGTGTTGTATTACTAACTGTGACAGGTTTGTGGTAGTACTAGCAGTAGTACTGGTAGTATCAGTTGTCAGTCGCAGTAATGGAGCTGTCTGTTTGGGTTCCAGGTGATGAGTCAGTCAGGAGAGAAGAAGTTCTGCTGAGAGAGAATGAACATTTGTAATCGGTGAGTAAACGTCGTAAACGTCACAGGAAACATCTGGAAACTACTGACACAACAAGATGTTTTTGTTTATTAAACTATGTTGTTTTTTTCCGTTGAACATTTAATTTATTGTTATTGTTTTATTGTTTATTGCTCAGTGTCCACACTGTGTGTGAACATTATCAACAGTAGTACACGGACTTAAAACTTATTAAAAACAAATAGTTTGTCATTATCACTTGATATCTAAATGTTCAACAAATTGCGAACTCGGGTTTTACTAAATCATTTCCCTTTAGAGCTGCAATTATTCGACCAATTTATCAGCTGAATGACTGATTTATTGTGTTTCATATCATATTGAACTGAATATCTTTGGACCATTGACTGTCGATAAGAAGTGAACGTAGTCGTCTTAACGTCGGCAAGTGGTTTGTGGAGGACCGTTTTTTACGCCTCGAGTTTGTAATTTTAGCCGTCGCCATCTTTGTTTTTGTCAGTCGCCATCTTGTTTTTTTGGAACCAGAAGTGACACAAGAGGGAGGAGCCAAGTACAACCAAACGCTGAATGAGACCAATATTAGGTGACCAAATGTTACAATTACATGTTACATGAGGTGTAAACACGCTGTGAACGATTTAAAGTTCAAAGACGAAAACATACGACTCCCAGACCGGACAACGCCGTGGTAGAGACCTGTCAATCACCGTAAGCCCCGCCCTAAAGCATCCCCTGCTTTATAGTCTGTGTGACTCTAAATGGACCATCATGTACTAAATGAACATCATGCTGTATTGAAGAAGACTTGAAACTAGAGATTGAGACATAAACTCATGTTTACAATGTTTACTGAGGGAATAAATCAAGAGAGAAGTAGAGTCATCTTCTATAGACTTCTATACAACCAGAGGAGTCGCCCCCTGGTGGCCACTAGAGAGAATGCAGCTCTAACACTTGAAGCTCTGACTTCACTGTTAATGACCAGAGGTTGCCGCCTGCTTTGAACGGACAAAACAAGACACTTAAAGACATCACCTCGGACTCTGAGACACTGGTGATGGACATTGTTTTATATTTTCTGACCATTGATAGGCCAATAGTTTAGTCTAGAAAACAATCTGCAGATTAAATGTGAATGGAAATGATCGTTAGTTGCGGCCTAATTCTCCTTTCACTTCATGACACGCTGCTGACACGCTGCAGAAATGGAGAAAGCAAAGCTACCGTCTCCTGATGTCATGAAGCAACTGCAGCAGCGTCTGTTGTTCCTCTCCTCACTCATGCGTTGGTGCTTCCTCAGGAAATCCTCTGTGGTTCACGCGCCAGCCCTCCAGCTGTTCGTGTTGTTTAGGGTTGAGTAGGAACACGACCTCTATTCTCAGGTGCTCAGGTGCCTCTTCAGTTGACTGAAGACGAGCAGCAGCGATCGATGGAGGTTTACCCTCTCATGAAAGTCATCCTGGACTTTGATAAGAAGACAAACAGCTTTTGTGCTGCTGTGGCTTTATGTCCCAGAGTTTCCTCCACTTGGTGGTTGTATTGATATTGTTTTTGTTGTTGTATTTATAATTTAATTATATTCTTAATTGTTCTACTTCTGTTTTAGTAACTGCCTCCCCTGCTGTGTAACTTTAAATTAAAAACGAATTTAAATCACCAGCTCCCCAAATCTCCTGACAAAGAAAGCTTCAGTTGTGGATGATAACTTTCATATTTCAGTGTATTTGCTTTCGCTTTGTGGTGAAGTATTTCATGGTATTTTTATTTCTACTCTTCTGCTTCACCTCAAACCACATGAAGACATTTGAATCAAACCGTTGATTTGACAGATGTAGTGACTACTTTACTTATAAAATCTGCATATTACATGTCACTATTATTCTTTACTTGTAAGTATTCTTTAACGTTGTGGTGTCACATGATCTGCGTACTGAGTCCTGACCAAATGTTCTCCAGCTGTTGTGTGTGTGAGCACATCTGCATGCTCAGTATTATCTCTCTATCTGTTCTTTAATTCAGATTGAACAGTTCTAACAGCTCATAAAACGTTCTATTTTTAAATGCAATGCTAAAAGAAGAGTTTTTGGCATGACAGCAGTATCCTGTGCTGTGTTAGCGCGCAGGCCCGTGTGCGCAGCGTGTGGATGTGCGCGCAGCGTGTGGATGTGTGCGCAGCGTGTAGAGTGTGCGCAGCGTGTGGACGTGCGCGCAGCGTGTGGATGTGCGCGCAGCGTGTGGATGTGTGCGCAGCGTGTAGAGTGTGCGCAGCGTGTGGACGTGCGCGCAGCGTGTAGAGTGTGCGCAGCGTGTGGACGTGCGCGCAGCGTGTAGAGTGTGCGCAGCGTGTGGACGTGCGCGCAGCGTGTGGATGTGTGCGCAGCGTGTGGACGTGCGCGCAGCGTGTAGAGTGTGCGCAGCGTGTGGACGTGCGCGCAGCGTGTGGATGTGCGCGCAGCGCGTGGATGTGCGCGTCTCTATCTGGACCACGGGCCGCTGCGTCACAGCCTCTTGTCCTCCTATAGCTGGAGTCCCATCAGCACATTTCCAGCTTGTGGAAGCACAATGAGAGCAACAGGTCGCCCTCGGGTCACGCAGCGGCCTTTCACTGAGGCTGTGAGGCTTCCATTCTGACTGACACACAGAAACGAACAACGCGGACACACAAGGGTCCATCTCTGTTTCATCTCTGTTTCAGCCCAAATCAGAGAAAACTAAAAAGAGTGGTGTTGACTGGCTCAGATGTCAACGTGTGGACGCTTGACTGGTGAGTTAGTCGACGGCGTGCTTGCGAGGGCAGTGTCAGTGTGATGTTGCAACACCAGGCCTCCGTGTATCAGCGGCATGTGAGAGCGGAGCGACTGTGACAGAGTGAGTCCTCATGTTGCTGTAAGAGTTTTCTTTGGTGGCGTTGCTGTTGGAGCCTGCAGCCATTTGTCTCACGCACGAAGTCTAAACAGCCTCCAGACGAAGCTGCGTGGGTCAGAAACACGAGCCCTGACTGGAAATAAATCACTAATTATGTTCAACAAAGCCAGCGGTGTGTAGCATTGAGAAAGTCGATATTTTGAATTCCATATGCATGTGGTGAAATGACTCATCTTGAGCACGTGCTCTGCTGAGAAGACGTAGCGCTTCACGGGGATGGCCGATGATCTTTCTGCATGTTTTGTCAGCGTCACATTGAAAAGGCCTGATCTCTGTCGCCCCACAGAGACGGAGGTTGCTGTGCAGAGATGGCTATGGTGTGCCTGACGGACTTCGAGGAGTATGCAAAGGAGCATCTCTCAAAGACCACCTGGGATTATTATGCAGCCGGAGCGGACGAATGCTGCACCAGGGACGACAACCTACTGGCTTACAAAAGGTAGAGAGGAGAGAACGCGAGCGTGAGACCTTCAACGGCACCACAAATACACAAGTTAGACTGCTGTAACTGATTCTGTTCATACACCACATGACAGTTTGTGTCAATCTGCCTTATTATAACCGTTCACATTTTACCCAGAACTGATGCTGCAACGTTCCAGTGAATGAGGAACTGGTTTGAGAGTTGCATCACCAAGAGGACGCGATCTCAAGCTCATAGCTCACTGCTTCAGCATGTTGTCATCTTAAGAATCCTTATTTGGCAATACCGGATGTCAACATTTTGCAATTCTTTGTCAACGAGTTTAAATGTGGTTGTGTGGTGAGTTGACAGGCTGTGAATGACATGCTGCTGTGACTCAGAGTTGGTTCAGTGTTGTTGTTTATCTGTACGTCACGCTCAGGATCCGTCTGAGGCCTCGTATCCTGCGGGACGTGTCGGTGAGCGACACGCGGACCACGGTGCAGGGCACGGAGATCAGCTTTCCGGTCGGTATCGCGCCCACGGCCTTCCACTGCCTGGCCTGGCATGAAGGAGAGGTGGCCACAGCTCGGGGTGAGGACCGGCTCCGACAGTGACCCTGAACCTCTCACATCCACATGTAAATTCCTTCCTCAGTGACCAACGTAGTGACTTCTCAAACCTCCTCACAGCCACAGAAGCGCTCAACACCTGCTACATCACCAGCACCTACTCCACCTGCTCGGTGGAGGAGATCGTGGCGGCGGCGCCGAGCGGTTACCGCTGGTTCCAGCTCTACGTGTACCGGGACCGGAAGCTGTCCGAGCAGATTGTGCACCGCGTGGAGGGGCTGGGCTACAAGGCCCTGGTCCTCACCGTCGACGTGCCCTACACCGGGAAGCGCCGCAACGACATCCGCAACCAGTTCAAGCTGCCGCCACACCTCAAGGTGAAGAACTTTGATGGCGTGTTCCAGGTAACTATTCAAGGATACGCGTAGAGGCATGGCAGGAAAACAATACACGAGACAAGACGAAGTGAATGTTGAGTTTACCACGTGCACTATAAGCAGGAGGCTGCAGCCCCGGAGGAGTACGGGATCCCGGCCAACACCTTGGACCCCTCCATCAGCTGGAAGGACGTGTACTGGCTGCAGTCCATCACCCGCCTGCCCATCATCATCAAGGGAATCCTGACCAAGGAGGACGCCGAGCTGGCTGTGGAGCACGGCGTCCAGGGCATCGTCGTGTCAAACCACGGCGGGAGGCAGCTGGACGGAGGCCCGGCTTCGGTACCTGCAGTCCAGTTACATCACAGACCGTTTAGTTTCTAATGCTCATGGAAGATGCAGGTGTAGACCCATGTCAGATGGCAGTGACACGTGTAGGGTCAGTAATAGTTGTAGTAGTAGAACAAGAAGTAGCAATAAATACAGAAGTGAACAGCAGCAGCGGTGGTGGTGTGGTGGTGTGGTTTCGTGGTTCTTGTTTTCACATTGACACAGAGTCGCTGTGCAGAGTGAAACAGTGCAGCACATCACAACCTGCTGAAGAAACAAGCAAGATATCAACTTTTAAATGAGAGGTGCTGGTACGCAGATTTCCTTACCTTTGGACAGAGCCAGGCTAGCTGTTTCCCTCCGATTCTAGTCTTTATGCTAAGCTAAGCTAACAAATGTCAAACTGTTCCTTTTTATTGTAGTTGTAGTGGTGCATGTAGTAACACTAGTGTCTGCAGTGGAGGATGAGAGAGATAGTATGTGACAGTAGAGCATGTTCTGGTTTTGAGGTAACGGGTTGTTTGTGAGGAGGTAATCCTCTTTCACAATAAAAGCGTGACGCGTGACGTGTAGTAAAACCTTTGAGGTCTTCGCCTGCTGTGTTTGAAACAGATCGACGCCCTGACGGAGATCGTGGACACGGTGCAGGGGAGGATCGAGATCTACGTGGACGGAGGCATCCGAACAGGAAGTGATGTGCTGAAGGCGCTGGCCTTGGGAGCCAAGTGTGTTTTCATTGGCCGTCCAGCCGTGTGGGGCCTCGCGTACAAGGTGCAGACAGCAACACACTGACCGCTGCGACACAGATTATAACGCGCTAAGCTGCTTCTTTAGATTAAATAGTGTCCGTGAGAAATATAAAACGCAATATCCTCATCATAACATGTTATTTATGTCCATGTAAACGGAGACTAATGAGAGTTTGTCAGTTGTAAGAATAAACACGTTGATGTTGTGTTGTGTTGTGTTGTGTTGTGTGGTATTGTATTGTGTTGTGTTGTGTTGTGTTGTGTTGTGTTGTATTGTGTTGTGTTGTGTTGTATTGTATTGTGTTGTGTTGTGTTGTATTGTGTTGTGTTGTATTGTGTTGTGTTGTGTTGTGTTGTGTTGTGTTGTAGAGCGGTTGTGTGATTCCAGATTGTGTTGTGTTGTGTTGTATTGTGTTGTATTGTGTTGTGTTGTGTTGTATTGTGTTGTATTGTGTTGTATTGTGTTGTGTTGTGTTGTGTTGTATTGTGTTGTGTTGTGTTGTGTTGTGTTGTATTGTGTTGTGTTGTGTTGTGTTGTGTTGTGTTGTAGAGCGGTTGTGTGATTCCAGGTTGTGTTGTGTTGTGTTGTATTGTGTTGTGTTGTGTTGTATTGTATTGTATTGTGTTGTGTTGTATTGTGTTGTGTTGTGTTGTGTTGTATTGTGTTGTGTTGTGTTGTGTTGTATTGTATTGTGTTGTATTGTGTTGTATTGTGTTGTATTGTGTTGTGTTGTGTTGTGTTGTGTTGTGTTGTGTTGTGTTGTAGAGCGGTTGTGTGATTCCAGGTTGTGTTGTATTGTGTTGTGTTGTGTTGTGTTGTGTTGTAGAGCGGTTGTGTGATTCCAGGTTGTGTTGTATTGTATTGTGTTGTGTTGTGTTGTGTTGTGTTGTATTGTGTTGTGTTGTGTTGTGTTGTGTTGTAGAGCGGTTGTGTGATTCCAGGTTGTGTTGTATTGTATTGTGTTGTGTTGTGTTGTAGAGCGGTTGTGTGATTCCAGGTTGTGTTGTGTTGTGTTGTATTGTGTTGTGTTGTTGTGTTGTATTGTATTGTATTGTATTGTATTGTGTTGTGTTGTGTTGTGTTGTGTTGTGTTGTGTTGTAGAGCGGTTGTGTGATTCCAGGCTGTGTTGTGTTGTGTTGTGTTGTGTTGTGTTGTGTTGTAGAGCGGTTGTGTGATTCCAGGTTGTGTTGTATTGTGTTGTGTTGTGTTGTATTGTATTGTATTGTAGAGCGGTTGTGTGATTCCAGGTTGTGTTGTATTGTGTTGTATTGTGTTGTATTGTGTTGTATTGTGTGGTGTTGTGTGGTATTGTATTGTGTTGTATTGTGTTGTGTGGTGTTGTGTGGTGTTGTGTGGTATTGTATTGTGTTGTATTGTGTTGTAGAGCGGTTGTGTGATTCCAGGTTGTGTTGTATTGTGTTGTATTGTGTTGTATTGTGTGGTGTTGTGTGGTGTTGTGTGGTATTGTATTGTGTTGTATTGTGTTGTGTGGTGTTGTGTGGTGTTGTGTGGTATTGTATTGTGTTGTATTGTGTTGTAGAGCGGTTGTGTGATTCCAGGTTGTGTTGTATTGTGTTGTGTTGTGTTGTATTGTATTGTGTTGCGTTGCGTTGATGTTGTGTTGTATTGTGTTGTATTGTGTTGTATTGTGTTGTATTGTATTGTGTGGTGTTGTGTGGTATTGTATTGTGTTGTATTGTGTTGTAGAGCGGTTGTGTGATTCCAGGTTGTGTTGTGTTGTATTGTGTTGTATTGTATTGCGTTGCGTTGCGTTGCGTTGCTGTTGTGTTGTAGAGCGGTTGTGTGATTCCAGGTTGTGTTGTGTTGTGTTGTATTGTATTGTATTGCGTTGCGTTGCGTTGCGTTGCTGTTGTGTTGTAGAGCGGTTGTGTGATTCCAGGTTGTGTTGTGTTGTATTGTGTTGTGTTGTTGTGTTGTGTTGTATTGTATTGTGTTGTGTTGTATTGTATTGTATTGTATTGTATTGTGTTGTGTTGTGTTGTGTTGTGTTGTAGAGCGGTTGTGTGATTCCAGGTTGTGTTGTATTGTGTTGTATTGTGTTGTATTGTGTGGTGTTGTGTGGTGTTGTATTGTATTGTATTGTATTGTGTTGTGTTGTGTTGTGTTGTGTTGTAGAGCGGTTGTGTGATTCCAGGTTGTGTTGTATTGTGTTGTATTGTGTTGTATTGTGTGGTGTTGTGTGGTGTTGTGTGGTATTGTATTGTGTTGTATTGTGTTGTGTGGTGTTGTGTGGTGTTGTGTGGTATTGTATTGTGTTGTATTGTGTTGTAGAGCGGTTGTGTGATTCCAGGTTGTGTTGTATTGTGTTGTATTGTATTGTGTTGCGTTGCGTTGATGTTGTGTTGTATTGTGTTGTATTGTGTTGTATTGTGTTGTATTGTATTGTGTGGTGTTGTGTGGTATTGTATTGTGTTGTATTGTGTTGTAGAGCGGTTGTGTGATTCCAGGTTGTGTTGTGTTGTATTGTGTTGTATTGTATTGCGTTGCGTTGCGTTGCGTTGCTGTTGTGTTGTAGAGCGGTTGTGTGATTCCAGGTTGTGTTGTGTTGTGTTGTATTGTGTTGTGTTGTTGTGTTGTGTTGTATTGTATTGTGTTGTGTTGTATTGTATTGTATTGTATTGTATTGTATTGTGTTGTGTTGTGTTGTGTTGTAGAGCGGTTGTGTGATTCCAGGCTGTGTTGTGTTGTGTTGTGTTGTGTTGTAGAGCGGTTGTGTGATTCCAGGTTGTGTTGTATTGTGTTGTGTTGTGTTGTATTGTATTGTATTGTAGAGCGGTTGTGTGATTCCAGGTTGTGTTGTATTGTGTTGTATTGTGTTGTATTGTGTTGTATTGTGTGGTGTTGTGTGGTATTGTATTGTGTTGTGTGGTGTTGTGTGGTGTTGTGTGGTATTGTATTGTGTTGTATTGTGTTGTAGAGCGGTTGTGTGATTCCAGGTTGTGTTGTATTGTGTTGTGTTGTGTTGTATTGTATTGTGTTGTATTGTGTTGTAGAGCGGTTGTGTGATTCCAGGTTGTGTTGTATTGTGTTGTGTTGTGTTGTGTTGTATTGTGTTGTATTGTGTTGTATTGTGTGGTGTTGTGTGGTGTTGTGTGGTATTGTATTGTGTTGTATTGTGTTGTAGAGCGGTTGTGTGATTCCAGGTTGTGTTGTGTTGTATTGTGTTGTATTGTATTGCGTTGCTGTTGTGTTGTAGAGCGGTTGTGTGATTCCAGGTTGTGTTGTGTTGTATTGTGTTGCGTTGCGTTGCGTTGCGTTGCTGTTGTGTTGTAGAGCGGTTGTGTGATTCCAGGTTGTGTTGTGTTGTATTGTATTGTGTTGCGTTGCGTTGCTGTTGTGTTGTAGAGCGGTTGTGTGATTCCAGGTTGTGTTGTGTTGTATTGTATTGTGTTGCGTTGCGTTGCTGTTGTGTTGTAGAGCGGTTGTGTGATTCCAGGTTGTGTTGTGTTGTATTGTATTGTGTTGCGTTGCGTTGCGTTGATGTTGTGTTGTGTGATTCCAGGTTGTGTTGAGTGTTTTATTGTAACTGTGGGTCCCGTGTGATCTCTCAGGGTGAGGAAGGAGTGAGGGAAGTGCTGCAAATCTTAAACGACGAGTTTCGTCTGTCGATGGCTTTATCAGGTGAGAAGTGCTCATATGTATTTGTGGCATAAATTAAAAACCGCAGTATTCTGTTTCCCCTGAACGCACTGATGTGTTTGTGCTGATGTGGTCCAGGCTGCAGGAACGTAGCAGAGATCAACAGGAACCTCATTCAGTTCTCTAAACTCTAGCGGACCAGCAGAGGGCAGCACTGAGCAGGACAGACGCCAAACAGCAGCTCTGAACAAGAGACTCTATTGTGAGGAAGAATAGATTGTTCACTCATGACTTTAACATGTCAGGAAACATGCGAAGCAGCTGCATGCACGAGGGAGACGGCGTCTCTCGAGATTTAGCAAGTGAATAAAAAACGTTTTTGTTTTTCCTGCCTTTGGGTTGGAGGTCATGGAGGCACTTCTCACGACACCAACACACTTCTTCGGGTTTTATTGTAACTACTGACGACATGAACTACAGTTTGAGGTGCTGACGGTGTTTGTGGGTGAATAAACGTCTGTTGAGGTGATGAAGAGCTTCTGGATTTATTATTCAGACGATAACAGACGGACACGTCTTTTGTTTTTGATTCCCGACTTTATTCTCAAGAGAATGTTTTTAGTTTTAATGCAGGGGCGAGTCAGGGGAAATATCTATTTTTGTTCAGTGTTTTAAATCTCTAATGCACACGGTATCAGCTGCAGGTCAGATCCCCACCAGCCTCAGAAGAACACCACAAACGGACACTTTAAAAGAGCAAAAGATCACTTTCTATGTTGTCTTTTTAAGCGACTGGGATGTTTTTAACTTTCATCGAGCAAAACGCATAAATACACCATAAGATGTGAAATATGAATGTCAATGTCAGCCTGTGCATTGCTCCATTTGGGTCATGGTGCTCGTCTCGTCTGCGTAGGAGAAGCGATGGCCCACCACAGCAGAGTGCCTACAATATGCTCAACTCAAAAGCTTCAAAACAAAAGCAGCTTGTGAAACCTGTAGCTGATGATTTCACCGACAGTATCGCACAAGTGTGTCACATCTGGGTGTGGGGCGATGCACGCACAGTGCAGGCAGTAAGAAAGAGAAGTAGCACAGGAAGTGAGTGAGGTCTCGTCGCTTTTTTTTCTTTTTAAGGCAACGAAACGTTGCTGCTCAACCAGACGCGTGGAACTCTTTCAAAGCAGCTGGCAACCGAGCCGCAGACTGTTCCTCTTAGAGTTCTGGCTGGTGAGACGGGCAGGCTGGAGGGAGGCCTCGGGTCCGGTCTGCTGAGGAGGATCTCGTCCAGGTAGGGGCACCAGCAGGTGTTTTTGTAGATCCGGCTCCATGTGAGTTTGTGCAGGAGGGTTCATTTAGGCTGCAGGGGATGCATTTCACTTCACTCACTTTGATCTTTCGGCATTATTGACCCTGAGCTACGGCGCTGCTTCATTATTGCACTTGAGTGGTGACTTTAAGGTGGACTCTAAACCCGGTAGAAGAAGAGTTACAGGAAAGACATACTTTGATGGCTTTATGCAATTTATTTTAATATTAAAAGTGCAATGTTTAAGATGTTATCAACAAATAGAGGTCAGCATTTCCCCTTTACTACTGGATCTACATTTACAGTCATCAGTTAAATAAAAGAGAAAGCCACATAAGACTGAACATAAATAAGAGTCATTTTCTTGTTTTTGCCACTTTGTATTTAATCCAACAAACAAAAAACATAAACGGACGCTGTACCTGTAATATGAATGACAAGTAGCTCTACTTCGTCCTCTCATGTCGGACCACAGACTGTGTATAAGAAGTGGAGAGAGTCATCGTGACGTCATTGGTTTGTGGCCGTTTTGAAGCCTTGAGTTCGGCGATTTTGCCGTTGCCATCTTGGAATACACTGACCTGTCAATCAGCGTGTAGCCCCGCCCTAAAGCATCCCCTGCTTTATGGTCTGTGTGACTCTAAATGGACCATCATGTACTAAATGAACATCATGCTGTATTGAAGAAGACTTGAAACTAGAGATTGAGACATAAACTCATGTTTACAATGTTTACTGAGGGAATAAATCAAGAGAGAAGTAGAGTCATTTTCTATAGACTTCTATAGAACCAGAGGAGTCGCCCCCTGGTGGCCACTAGAGAGAATGCAGCTTTCACACATCTGGTTAGATCTCACATGTTGCACCTTTAACAAAGTCACAGAATGATTTTGAAATACTTGTATGTTATGACACGATGGAAATATGCAACATTAAATGGTTTTTAAGTTACATTTCATAAAAAGACACCATTGTGAGGTGAAAATGAAGTCAGAGTTAGTTTCAGTAAAAAAAGAAGAAAACGTCATTCACACCTTCACACACCAGAGAGTACACGCCAGACTGCTGCACAAAATATCTACTATTTAAAAAACGACCACAAAGCCGCTGACACGGCTGATTTTATCTGATGATGAACACATAAGAAGATGTGGAGGAAGAATGTGTTGATGTTTGTCAGGTTGGGAAAGGTCTGACAGTTTAGAGGCCACATCAAACACACAGAGTCCATCACACACACAAACTGTTGAGCGAGACACAAACATACTCTGTCATTTTACAGAAGTGATGTTTTGCATTAGCGTGGATGAACTATTCCTGCAGACGTCTAAACATTGAACTCTTCGACACCAAACGATCGTCTGTGGCTCATGAAGTCACATTTCTGTCCACTGAAGCTTTTATTTTGTCTCCTTGCAGGAAGTCTCAGCAGCGTAGCAGCCAGCGTCCTCAGCCACAAGAGGCCAATGAGATGGGGTAAGGTGTTCTTCAGGCTTCAGTGTTTCAACATTTCTCCTTTTAATGTCGTACATTCCTCGGCCTTGTATAATATATAATCATACATTTCATTCATGGGGTGTAACCGGCTCTACCACTCGATGAGTCTTGATGTTTGAAACATGCTCACAGAAGATGAACGTGTGTATTTACATATTTTCTTCATTGTTTTCTGCCTGAAGTCATTTCCCAGAATCCATTTGGATCAATACTCCTGTACAACATGTTGAATGCACTCATGCTGTGTTAAAGATTGCATTTGAATTATTTAATTGAACTAATTCAATAAATACATATTGAAGCAGCTGGATTCCTGCATACTTATATATGACAATAAACAATAAAAAACATACATAAAAATGGCATTAATAACTGCTTGAACTTTGAATTGTGTGTGTAAAGAAATAGAAAACGTTTTTTTAAAGAGAAGAATATTTACCTCTTCTGCCCGTGGATTTTAAAATGAAACATTCAACCCTTTCTCTCCTTTGTGTGACAGAATGTGCATTCGAGTTGTATTTATTTGTTCTCTGGGTTCTTTGCACTGCCTGTGTAGAGTAGTTTGGCAGGAAACGATCTAAAGAGGAGAAGAGTTCCTCTGGTTCCTCCCATTCACATCACAGGATCCATGCAAATCAGATGAAAGGCTGTTTTTAAGCTGCAGGGCTTCTTCCAGGAACCTCCATGACTCAAATGCTTCATTGGAGATGGTGAAAGTTAGGCGTTGGGCCATGGGGGTAGTTGGGCTCTGCCTCAGCTGCAGGAAGTGGTATTTGTTTACAACTGAAGAGGAAGTGCTGAGAGACGAAAGTCAGAGGCTAAAAGTGTACGATGAAGAACTGCCACCAGAGTTAATGAAACTCTCAAAATAAATCTAGCCACGTGTTTGTCAAGCCTGCTATTCCTGTTTTGCTCTCATCTGCATTAAATATACTGCACGATGGATGCAGCCGGGTTATTATCAGATTCCTCTTAACATCGCTGAAGCCACAAAATAAGGATTTCCCTGCAGGGAGGTGTTGAGTGTTGGGGATACAAGATGAGGCATAAAGAAGCAACACTTCCTCGTTCCCCTGCAGGGGAAACGGAGACGACAGCGGGCCGGGGAGGCTGAGCCGCAGGTTCTCCCGCCTGAGCAGGCATCAGTCCAGGGATCCTCCCAGACCTGCAGCTCAGCCGGAGAGACTTCCTGCTGCATCTGACCCACCTGTTCAGCCAGGTGTGTGTGCGTGTGTGTGTCTGTGTGTGTGTGTGTCTGTGTGTGTGTGTCTGTGTGTGTGTGTGTGTGTGTGTCTGTGTGTGTGTGTCTGTGTGCGTGCGTGTGTGTGTGTGTGTGTGTGTGTGCGTGCGTGCGTGTGCGTGCGTGCGCGTGCGTGCGCGTGCGCGTGCGTGTGCGTGCATGTGTGTGCTCCCTGTCTCTTTGATTTATACCTTTTGTTATTTGGATCTGATACGAGGAAGAGAGGAAGCGCTCACATGGCTAAACGAGGTTTGTGTTTGTCTCAGTGGTGGAAAGTACATTTATGTACTGTACTGCATTTTCAGGTACATTTGAGAGGAAATTAGAGTACTTTTTTTACTCCCTACATTTATTTGCCAGCCCTAGTTATTAGTTACTTTTCAGCTTGAGGTTTTACGTCTTCCGATTAGTTTATAAAATATGAAATATGACACAATACATATTTATACTATATCTCACCTATAATACTCTCCTTACTTGTACTTAAACCTGCATTACATATTCAGTTAACTGTTGCTCATGTTCATACTGCTCATACTGTACATATCTTGCACGAAGGCTGTAATTATTAAATTATAATATACATATTGGGGGACACACGTCCCCTCAAATATTCAGATATGCCTAAAAGAATATATGCTGATACTTTGAGTACATGTTGCTGCTAGTACTTCTATACTTGATATCCATCAGGAGGACCCACCATAGTTCCATGCACCTGCAGCAATAAAAGTATCACGACTGTTCTCATCTCTTGATGTCTGTTTTCCATTTGATAGATGACCGGCCTTCTCCACCAGCTCCGGCTCCAGCTCCGGCTCCGGCTCCAGCTCCTCTCCCCCCCCCCATTAAAACAGCACCTAAACACCCAGATAGAGCCACAAAGCCCAAACTACCCCCTCGCCCGCTGTCCAAGGTGTTCAGCAGCACCGAGCATGGAGCAGCTGTGTTGCAGGTATTGATTACTTTTTTCTTTTTTGTGTTTTTACGTCACTTATTAACAACAGCAACTTATTTTGGGACACAAATATGGAAGAAATCAACTATTTCTCAACGTCATTTATAGGCGTGAGGCAGGAGAATGATAAGCGAAGTCATTGCTGAAGTGCCTTAAACTTTCATTCTCTCTAGTGTCCACCAGGGGGCGACTCCTCTGGTTGTATAGAAGTCTATAGAAAATGACTCTACTTCTCTCTTGATTTATTCCCTCAGTAAACATTGTAAACATGAGTTTATGTCTCAATCTCTAGTTTCAAGTCTTCTTCAATACAGCATGATGTTCATTTAGTACATGATGGTCCATTTAGAGTCACACAGACCATAAAGCAGGGGATGCTTTAGGGCGGGGCTACTGTGATTGACAGGTCTCTACCAGAGACGTATACGGCGTCTCTACGTCTCCTCCTCAGTCCTGATATGGTAAATTACATTACTGTATTGAAGAAGACTTGAAACTAGAGATTGAGACATAAACTCATGTTTACAATGTTTACTGAGGGAATAAATCAAGAGAGAAGTAGAGTCATTTTCTATAGACTTCTATACAACCAGAGGAGTCGCCCCCTGGTGGCCACTAGAGAGAATGCAGCTTTAACACATGAAGCTTTGGCTTCACTTTTCAGAACCGGAGGTTGCCGTCTCCATATTAACCACCAAATCCAACAGTATTAACACAATAAAAAGGCAAAGAAGAATCTCGTAGAAGCCACCAATAAAAATAACATTATGATAAGGAATTAATGATGCAACACATTGAGTTATTCATCACAAGCATTGTTTTTCCTGCAGGGCTTTGATGCTTTTCGGGCAGATACGACTCTCTGCGACGTCGTCTTGGTCCCCGGGGACAGCGGGGACACTTTCCCGGTCCACAGAGTCATCATGGCTTCGTGTAGTGACTATTTCAAAGCCATGTTCACAGGTGAGAGGTCACGTTTTGTTAACGTCGCAACGTCTGGCTTTTTTAGCTCAAGACCTGGTGAAACACTTTACTATGTAGCAGCAACACTACATGCGATGGGCCCTTTTCACGGCCGCCATTTTGCCATTAGACATTGATAAGAAACACATTTAGGAAAACACCACCACAGTGTCAAGACTACGAGTACAGAGTAAAAGAAAAGAGGAAGAACTTGACGTTCTCCTGCATTGAACTTCCTTTAAACATAATTAAATACTTTATTATCTTCTCCCTGCATAATCTCTGAGCTGCCAGGCTGTACGGAGTCTTCGTGTGTTGCTGAATGTGCATTAAAAGAAGATGCATTCACCTCTTTGTCTCTCTGTCTCTTTGTACTTTGTCCCGTCCTTGTTCAGGAGGCATGAGGGAGCAGGAGATGAGAGAGATCAAGCTGCACGGGGTCACTAAGTCGGGTTTAAAGAACATTATAGACTTCATTTACACATCCAAAGTCTGCCTCGACATGAGTAATCTCCAGGACACGCTGGAGGCGGCTAACTTCCTGCAGGTCATGCCTGTCCTGAGCTTCTGCAATCAGCTTCTGAGCAGCGAGGTGAGAGGATTTGCCTTGATTCATATTCAGCTCGAGGTCGTGAAGCTGCACTTCACTGTCCGTTAACGCCCTCTCAGTCACACAATGCAGAATAAAGAAGGTGTTTGTGAGCGACTCTTGCGTGTGGCTGTTGTTCTTCGATGCAGATCACGATTGATAACTGTGTGGAGGTGGAGCGCATCGCCATGGACCTGCTTCTGGAGGACGTCCAGCTGAATATAGGTGAGTGTTCACAACACTGACGTGAGAGCACAGAAGCAACGGGACTATTACATCTGCAGTAACATGTAGATGAGGTGGAAAGTGGGATTAGCGTAGAACAGAGGGGGGGGGGGGGGGTCCGATCCGTCCCACTGGATGACTTTGCAAAGCTGCAGAGACGTCATTCATTCCAATGTTTTGTAAGATCTCATACGAACTTTTGTATGAAGCTACAATGACTGAGGGGATATTGAATTGATGTATTGGAGTTGTAGATCCTCAGCAATCCCTAAAACGCTTCATTATGATCAAAACATCCAGAAAGAACACTAAATATTACACATCATTCTGGTTGAAGAAACTAAAATAAGATCACGATGTTGATCCTCTTTGTTGTGTCAAACCCAGGTGAGTTTGTGAGCCAGAACCTCTCAGCGTTGGTGGAGTGCGGCCGCTACCTCCAGCTCTCTGAAACCAGCATGGCCAACGCTCTGTCCAACAACACCCTGAAGGGATTCTCTGAGATGGAGCTCTACCACATCGCCAGAGGATGGCTGGACCACGACTTCCCCAGTCGACGCTCCTCCGTCTACGCCTTGATGCGCCACATTCGCTTCCCGCTGATGAGCCCCAACGAGCTGATCCAGATCTCCCAGGAAGGTGAGGAGGGAGGGGAGTCCGTGATGCGCTCTGAGACGGCCTGTGTGAACCTCCTGCTGGAGGCCAGCAACTACCAGATGATGCCTTTCATGCAGCCGGCTCTGCAGACCGAGCGGACGCGAATACGCTCGGACGACACGCACATCCTGGCTCTGGGCGGCGTGATGCGACAGCAGCTGGTGGTGAGCCGGGAGCTGAGGCTGTATGACGAAAAGACCGGCCTTTGGAGGGCCCTGAAGCCCATGGAGGCGCCGAGATACCAGCACGGCGTGGCTCTTCTTGGCGGCTTCCTCTTCATTGTTGGAGGTCAGAACACTTCACACTCTCTGGGCAATATCCACCTCAGGCAGGTCAGACTGCATGTGTTCATTTAACATGAGTATTTAACTTTGGGGGGAAACACACACACACTGAACAGACTGCAGGATCGGAACATAACCCAACACAAGCCATAGTTTTCTTGGTCAAAAGCCTTGAATTCTGCATTTTGGCTGTTCTTGGATTTTGGTCCTTTGATCTTGTTTTTTTGCGACCAGTCAACAGGACGTGACCATATTTGGACTGAGGAGGAGACGTAGAGACGCCGTATACGTCTCTGGTAGCAGCAGCAATCTGTCAATCAGCGTGTAGCCCCGCCCTAAAGCATCCCCTGCTTTATGGTCTGTGTGACTCTAAATGGACCATCATGTACTAAATGAACATCATGCTGTGTTGAAGAAGACTTGAAACTAGAGATTGAGACATAAACTCATGTTTACAATGTTTACTGAGGGAATAAATCAAGAGAGAAGTAGAGTCATTTTCTATAGACTTCTATACAACCAGAGGAGTCGCCCCCTGGTGGACACTAGAGAGAATGCATTGGTTTCACTTTTCCGAACCGGAGGTTGCCGCCTGGTGAAAAGGAACTTTTGTCCGAGACTTGCATAATTTAATGAGAAGTTAAGGTACATCGTTCATCGTCAAGACTCGTATGACTCGTATGAACGTATGACCGAATTATATAAAGAAATGAGCAGAAGAAATAAATGCTTTTTTTCACAGATAATAATTTATCCTCCAGTAACACAAATCTTGTTCTCAGGCCAGAGCACTTACGACACCAAGGGTAAGACGGCCATCGACAGCGCCTACCGCTACGACCCGCGCTTCGACAAGTGGCTTCAGATCGCGTCGCTCAATGAGAAGAGGACCTTCTTCCACCTCAGCACGCTGAAGGGGAAACTGTTTGCAGTCGGAGGACGGAATGCGTCAGGAGAGATTGGTGAGCAGCTGATAGTTCTTGTTCCACTACTGCTGCCAGTACTGCTTTAGTTTGGAGTCATGTTTCTGTAGGATATTCTCTCTTCAAGCTCTGTTTGTTAGTCTCCAACAACTCTAAATAATATATGTCTCTTTGGCTGCTAAATGCTCCACTTTGTTCACTAGCTAACTGTGTCTGTCTGCTGTTTGCTGCTGTTACAACCCAGCTCACTAAGAGAAAAAGAAATAGCATAAGAAGAGATGTTTTTCCAGTTTACAAGTTTAACTTATTGATTTAAGAAACAGGAGCTCTTTTGTTAAAATTAAGTTAATTTGAATTCACAAAAGGGGCAATAGAAATGATCCCAATCCCGTATTTAAAGCACCTTTAACAAAATATTTCACACAACTGGCTAAATATGCCATCAAACTTTAAATAAAAGGAGTTCTGTTTCATTCATCATTCAGGTATAATTTGCTAATTTGACGAACTTCCTGTCCGTCCGATATCTTACGCAGAAGTCAAAGTACTCGTGCAAAAAAACACGTCGTAGATCACGAATGTTCCCATCGGAACGATTTAACTTCCGATTGACTGATAAACGTGCGCGGAGCTGTGGTGGAACGAGGCGTCGATGCTTGAATTAAATTCTCCTTTTCCCAAACGCCTCTCTGTCTCGTTGCTCAGACACGGTGGAGTGCTACAACCTGAGGAAAAACGAGTGGACGAACGTGACCAACATGGTGGAGCCTCACTATGGACACGCTGGAACAGTTCACGGCGACCTCATGTACATCTCCGGTAAGTCAACGCCGAACGACACAAACCTCAGGATGTCTCTGAGCTCAGTTCGTCTTCTCGTCTCGTCATTCATGAAGAAACAACAGGAAATTATACATTTATTATTAAGTCAATTTGTGTACGTGACGCAAATTGTAAATTAGGATCCTTTAACTGCTGGACACACGAATTAAACACATTCACGTGAGCAATGGTCAGACGCAGTATTAAACACTGAGGAAGACCACTGATGGTGGGCGGGTTGGGAATTGGTCCAATGTTTCGTGACGCATTAGTTTCGTTGCCTAACTCTAAACTGTACGTACTTATTCTAAGCCCAACCGTGATGCTTTTCCTAAAACTAACTTCGTGGTTTTGTTGCCGAACCCGTACTTTCGTGTTGTAGTGTAACGTCGTCCCAACTGACAGGAAAAGAAGCCGTGCCCACTGACATGATAAAATATGGACAATTCATGTCTCTCAACACAAAACCTGAAGATTAAAACGTGTGACTGTTTCACAAACTGCCGTGAGACTGAAAGTCATCAACACTCTCTTGGTTAGTCTTTCCACTGTTCCACCAACCACCAGCTATTGTTGAGTTGAAATGAACTCTTCATTCAACGAGTATTATTAATATTCCCTCCTAAAAGCCACCGGACTCCATTGACAGAAACCTCGCTGATTAACGTAAAAAACACTCAACAGAACTCAACAGAAACAAATGAAAACTCATCACAACATCTTTGTCTTTTTCACGTTTCCAACAATCACCAACTCTGGTTTGAGAGTTTGAAAGAGCGACTGAATAATAACAGACATAAATAAGAAGTAACCACCGGAACATGTCGACTGTTTTTCACTGTTTTCTGTCACGTTGACAAACCAAAACAAGACGACTGGTCTGCTGGCAGTGGAAAGGAGGCTATTGCCTATTTTTTGTGGGTTTCCCTGCATATGCGCACTCATTGTGGTGGAAAATGTATGAGAGAGACTCAAAACCTTTTAAAAGGCTCAATAAACAAGTGTTTTCAGTCCTCGTACTTTAACAACGAGCCATTGTCTTCATACTTTATGACTGTTTTCAGTTCTGCTGCCTCTGTGGTTACGTTTAGCAAGAACTACGTGTTCAGGGAGATCACAGTCATGGTTGGAGCTGCACAAAGCTTGCCTTCGTGGTAAAAAGAAACCAACAGTGACTTTTCACAGCGACGCTCACAGTCTGCAGTGTTGGTGACACATGCTTCACCCGAGCATCCATCCGGACTTCCCCACTTAAAGGTTTTTCACAGCTGGATAACAAAAGTCAACTTCTCCTCTTAAGGGCAGTCATTATGCACGCTGTTGATGAAATCTACACAATGGTCATTTTGAGTGTTTCAACAAATGACCTGGTGAAAGACTTCATCAGCTCATTTAAAGTATAAAACATTCCTCCAGTGTCCAGAGTCCAGTGTTGTTTCCCATCCGTCCACCTGGTGCCCTCCTCCTGTCCGAGTTTCCTCCATCACTGACTGCCCCACCCATCGACTCAGCTGCCCCGCTTCTCCTCATCAGCTTCCGTTCGCTCTAGAAATCCTTTCAAATTGCTGAACTGACCAGCTCGTCTGTGTCTGGGTCCGATCGTGCATTTTTCCTGAATCGTGACAGAGACCATCTCTTCACTCCCCGAACTGATTTCATCTTTTGATGAAAGCAGAATTAAGTTTAAAAGCCTTGAAATGAGCTCTAACGCTGCAGGCCAAATGAGAATAGGAACAAAACCATAACTCTGGACTTACTTAGCTCACTAACACCAAGCAGCTGTTTAAATCCTTTAAAGTCCTTTAGAATCTCTGGCTGTTAACTTTGGCAGGAATGTGCATGTGTATTGTTGATACCTTCACAACGCTGGTGATGCTCCGTCCTGATGGGTTCTAACGGGCTCGTTCACGATGAGTCAAACCTCGGAGTGAAGTGGGCGGTTTGGGGGGGCAGCAGCAGGGGGCCGTGACAGTAAAGCTGCGGTCAAGTTGGACAGTTTCCAGCAGCCTTCAAAGAATACACAGGAAGTCACAGAGATAGTTACGTCCTGTTCGAGCCGATCTGGAGGCTACTCGTGCTGCCATGCATTGTATCGTCTGCCTCGTAGAACACTTTGTAATTGTTGCTCGGTTCGCTAAGTGTCATAAATAAGCTTTGTTATTTATTTATTTATTACTTTTAATGTTACAAACCCTCTGGAATAAGTAAATACTGGATCTTAAAAACAGAGTTATTGACAAACGCTTGCACGGTGGCCGATTTGAAACCACTTCCTGTTTAGCAGCACACTCTGCCCTCAACCTGCTGTCTGTCGGGTTTCTTAGGAACCTCGGACAGAAAAGGTTTGAGGGCAGAACCTTTTTCACACGAATGTCTGAGAAGCAGGAAACACAACAAGACCTGTGGTTGAAGCGGGTCCCAGTACTTTGCGACACATTTAAAAACCCACGACTCTCGCAAGCTGTGAAGTGTCGGTGATGTTCACCAGAATACTCAACAGAGCAGACACACATCATCTATTTCATTCCAGCAGGGAGCCTTTGAGTCTCAACCTCGGCTCAAACTGCGACTGTGAAGAGAGAAAGATTAAGAAAAGAACGCTGCGAGCGTTCATCTTATCAACGTGTTGTGTCTAGCATGCTGACACAAACAGGCAGAAACAGCTCAACATGAACATTCCTACCAACCGTTCCTGCTCCAGCATCACCACCAGCGTTTAAGACCTGGTGGGCTGCCCACTCCTGAAACATGGCTCTCTGTGAGCTCAAGCGGCTGCCCACGTTTGATTTAAATATTGAATTCATTGGTTATCTGAAAACCCCCCAAAATGAGCTGAAAGTAGCTGAAACGGCAGTAGCAGAGCAATGGTCTTTTTCAGATTCCTCAATGTCTTCAAATATGTGATAAAACGACAACTAGCAAATATGAGGTGAAGGGAAAAAAGATATGAGATTCTGCACAGTTTAGAGGCCCAGAAGTCCTGAAAGAAGATGTTGTTTCTTATGTAACTTCCTGCATTCAAAGCTAACATATAAATGTTGCTGAAGGAATTGTTTGATTAATTAATGGAATTAATGGACTTTTTGTTCAGACTCACAGTCTGTAGAATAAAATGTTCATATTTGCTATGTTCAGGGCAAAACATGGAAAAGGGAAATTCTCTAAACACACTTCTGCATGTTGTAGCCCATTACGTACAAGTACTGTACTTTCCCAGCATGTTCCAAATGCTGCTATTGGTTCTTACCGTGTCCTTGAATTCACCAAGAGGGAGAATTTTCGAACTATCTATTTGAAATTGAATTGCAGTTGTGGTGACAACAAGGCCTGCCGAGATCGTAAGAAGTTAGTGTACAATCATTTCGTTAATTAGTTAACACAGAAACACAGAAAAATTATTTTAGTTATGCTGTTACGTTCCAATGTTACGTTGTTACATTGTTACATTGTTACGTTGTTACATTGTTATGTTGTTACATTGTTACGTTACATTGTTACATTGTTACGTTATGATACGTTGTTACATTGTTACGTTATTTTTATCGTAAATCATGAACGTGAATCAAGTAGTTTTGTTGCCCTAAACCTTATCAATCATTTCACAACTTTAACCAAGTGGTGCGTTTATGCAATTCATGAGATGGATTTTTGTTTCAGAAACCTCGACATTCAGCGTGTTCTGTGGTTTGCAGAAACATACAATGGAAACGTTGGTTTCCTGGCGACTTGTTTGAATGAAGCATTTGTTGAATCCTCTCTCTTCACACAGGTGGAATCACCCGTGACACCTTCCAGAAGGAGCTCTGGTGTTACGACCCCGCCACCGACACGTGGAGTCGCCGAGCCGACATGATGGAGCTCCGCGGCCTGCACTGCATGTGCACCGTCGGCGACAGACTCTACGTGATGGGCGGGAATCACTTCCGGGGCAGCACCGACTACGACGACGTCCTGGCCTGCGAGTACTACAGCCCGGGGACAGACCAGTGGACGGTGGTGGCGCCAATGTCTTGGGGCCAGAGCGACGTCGGCGTGACGGTGTTCAACGGGCAGATCTACGTGGTGGGGGGGTATTCCTGGAACAGCAGATGCATGGTTGACATCGTGCAGCGGTACGATCCGGAGCAGGACGTGTGGGACAGGGTGTTCAACGTGCTGGAGCCTCTGGGGGGGATTCGCTCCTGCACGATGACCGTTCATCTGCCGGAGGGGTCAGTGGACGAGGCTGAGATGCAGGAGGGTCCGCTGCCTACAGCTAAGAGCTGATACTGCACCACGGGGGGGGGGGGGTCCGATACAGGAAGCTGTGTAGGTTGCAAACATGAGCAGGTGCAAGCGTGGCTACTTCTCTAACATTAGCTTTCGGTGGTTTGCACCTCTTTACTATTTCTGTAGTGCCGTTTCCTGTCTTTGCTTGTATTGTCAGCCATGACGCACCGTCCTGCTGCTTGTGTTCTTCTCTCTGCAATCTCAGTTTGTGAAAGGAAACAAAGGTCATCTGGACATAGATTCGGGGAACATTATCGCTGTTTCACGAACTGAAGCGACATAAAAAGAGGTCAAATTGACTTCCCGAGTAAATGAAAAATGTTTTGGCGACACCGCAGCTTCTGAATTCAGCGTGGACACACTGTGACTAAAGAATAACGCCGTCATTATCTGAGTCTTTCCATCACTCTCTGATAATCTCACAACTCGAGACCAAACGCAGCGATGCCGTTATCCTGCTAACAAGCGCCGCCTGTTCAACGAACAAGCGCCGTCTGTTCAGACGAGTAGTCGAGTCACAAGACGTCAGCAAAAACAACAGCAATTTGGAAATTCCGTCTGTTAATTGAACGTGTGAAGTCCACATATTTACAAATTAGAGCTCAGTTCCAACAGACATGTACAAATATCAAAGTTATGCTTTGTGTATATATATGCAGTGTTTTAAGATGAAAATAAACAGTTGATGTCACACTCAAGGCCAAAGCTCATATTAACACACACACACACTCACACACACACACACACACACACGGACCTCACAAGTGAAGGACGGCGAAGCTTCCCATGAGACGTCAACCTTCACCGTCCAGATAAGACAGCAGTCAGCTGCGATACCGATTTCTACGCCAAGGACGACAAACACTGGAGAGTAGATGGCGACTCTACGTAGGAAAGATGCACAAAGCAGAACTTTAAGATGTGAGACGTGGCCTAACCCCGCTGCACTCTTAGTTCAAATAAAGCAAATAATCGACACAACAAACAACTTGAAAAGAGGCCGCAGCTCAACGTCAAGAGGCTGAATGTTCTCGGCCCCTGATTGAAGTGGAGGAAATGTTTAATTCTGGGGGTGTGCAGACATGATAACACTGCTCGAGAGGGTGAAAACCCTGCAGCACTCAGGAGTTTCCACCACACAGCCACATGACCCAGCGTACCCTTTACTGAGCCAACAGGGCCGACTATAATTCATCACGAGGGAGGGAAAACATATTTGGCCGTCTGGCCGACAGCTGTCGCCTTGAAATGTGGAGTCTTGTTTGGTTTGGCTGCTCCAGCCTTGTACCTTCCTCTGGAGGAAAGTAATTGTACCCGCAGATCTGATCTGATCTGATCTGCTCGTCTTTCATTTTAAAGGAACCTTGTTCAGCTGCTCCTCTGAGTTTCTACACAAAGCAGTAACAATGGAAATATCCTCTTCTGCTGTGGGGGAGCGCTTTGATGACAGTTCAAACACTCCACAGTGTGCAGGCTTAAAGGAACAGTTCACCACAGAAATCAACAAAAAGACATGTTTCCTCTTACCTTTGTGTTATTCGTCAATCTAGAGTGTTTAGATGTGAGTTGCAGTGTTTGAGATATCGGTGGTAGAGATGTCTGCCTTCTCTCCAATATAATGGGAACGTAGCACTCGGCTTGAGGTGCGTCAAAGAACGTACATTTGAAAAACTGCTTCCAACTATGTTTGTGGATTATCTTAAGCAACAAAGAGACATTGCTGTTGAAACCAAGATGGCGACGGCCAAAAACCAAGATGGCGACGGCCAAAAACCAAGATGGCGACGGCCAAAGAGACGTCTTATACTTTTGGTACTTAAAGTACCTTTTTTCTGTCAATACTTAACACATTTGAATGCAGGACTTTTACATGTATTGACATGTTACTTTTACTTAATATATCACAACACTTCTTTCATCTGTTTAATAAAAGTAGAAGTCATCTTCAAAAATATCCCATTGATCCTCGTGTTTTTTTCTCTTGGTCACATGCAGAGCTATTCCCACTTAGATGATGGAATAAAACCTCCGACAGCAGTTGTCCTTGGTGTATAAAACATTCCAGCCCCCAATTTTCTTTTTTCTAGCTCCAAAGAGCATCACAGAGCTGCAGCCGAGCCCTTCCCCTTTTTTCACACTGCCTTGAGGCAAATCATTCGTTTTTTTCTGGTAAACTTTCCGGGTTTACAAATAGTGAAAGGGCTGAGGCTGAGAGGACAGAAGCAGCCGGCGTTCTCCGACAAACACAACCCAAAACATCCAAAAACACAAAAAGTTGTTTTTCTTCTGAGAAGCATCTTCAAGAGGTCCATTGGAAGAGACGTGATTCAGTTGGTTCTCGTATAAAGAGGGAATTAAGCTGCGATGTCTCTGAGGGGTGACGTGTGTGTGGTGACGGGGGCCGGTGGATTCCTGGGGAAGAGGCTGGTGAGGCTGCTGCTGGAGGAAGAGCGAGCGGCGGAGATTCGACTGCTGGACAAACGAGTGCAGCCGCAACTTTTAGAGTCTCTGGAGGGTAAAAACCTGTCTTTTGCATTCTGTGTTCACCGACATTCTATTCACAATATATATAGAAACAGATCAAGCAGAACAATTTGATTGCAAATAACTTTCTTTCTTTAAAGATGTTCAACTTCAGTCATTCGCGCCATTACACGAAGTGCAGTTTCTATAATTTAAACATTGATCGTAAAGTATGAGTAGAAATGTAGTATTCACTCTCAATATTATGAGGCTGTAGTTAAAACTAACACTGATAAAATGAGAACACTTTGTAATACCAGTAGTTTGATTTGGCATTTTTTTTATGTAAACTTAATTTAATCAAATATAATAACTTGGGCTGAAATAGATTATTTTTATATATTTATTTTACAAAGATTTAACCCTTAAAATAATTAGCTCTGATGTGCTTCAGAGGACCAACATGTTAATGGGTAATGAAAACTGCCATTTACATATTCATATTATTCCGCTTTTTTTTACTTCTACACAACAACATACTTATTTGTCGATACACCAAATGCTAGTTTTTTTTTCATTGTCTGGGATATGTCAATGATTAGCAATAATATTGATTTTTGATTGCATGTTTTTGCCCCAAACTGGTGGAAGAGTGTAAAAAGTACAATTGTGATGTCAGTTTTAATGGGTTTCAATGGGACATTTTTGTCCTTTAAGGTCTTGGTTGGTCTTCGTATTCAGGCTACAGTTTATTATAGACGTATTAAAGGAGCTGAACTCCCAAAACTCGAGGAAGAAAACAATATCACACCCTCAACAAAATGTATGAATATGCAATAACAGTCAAACAAATGTAACAGACAAAACTGTCCCTAGTGATGCACAAGGGTTAAGAATAAAAGACAAGTGAATACTGTATAAGAAAACCTAATAACCCAACGTTATATTGTGTTGGTTGATGAGTTTCTCGTTGATCTGCTGCGTGTCAGACTGTCGAGGTGACACACAGTTGACTGTTTACGAGGGCGACATCAGAGACGGCGAATTCCTGAGGAAAAGCTGCCGAGGAGCATCGACGGTCTTCCACATCGCAGCCATCATCGACGTGAAGGACTCAGTGGAGTACAGCGAGATACACGGGGTCAACGTCAAAGGTGAGGCCGTCGCTTTAACGCGCTGAAAGATGAAGCGGAGCTCTTCCCACTTCAAGTGACTTTAGTGCTTCTATTAACGTTTCAAATGACTTTCATTACTTTAATTATCACTTCAGCCGCTGTCACACTTCAAAAAACTACTTTTTCATTGATTACACTTCAAGGAAGACTTCAGCTGCTTCAAGTGCTTTCATTGCTTACTTTGACACTTCAGCTGCTTTCACTGCTCATATTTCAACGGGCATTAACTTGTTTCAGAACTTTAACTGATAAAGCAGAACTTTTAAATGTTTACACTTCAACTGACTTTCTGTGCTTAAGTTTCTATTGATTTGTTCAAACTGCTTTAATTACAATTGACAATTTAGCTGCTGTTACACTTCAACTAACTACTTTATCGAGGGACTGAACTGCTTTAAGCGCTTACACTTAAAATGACATTTTCATTGCTAACTTTAATATAAACGAGTGTGAAGTCAACGTTGACTTTTGGTTTCACACAGGAAACAACCAGCTGTCTCCTGAGTGAAAGTCTTGTGTTCCCTTGATGGACTTCCTTGCTTCCCTCGTCTTTATAACGTGGAACTTTCGATAACGGTCAATCAATAAACTGCGTCACTTCCTCTAACCAAACGCAAAAAAATAGCAATAATATTGTTTGCAGCAACGTATAATGCCGACATGTTTTCCCGGCGACATTGCTGTTGAAGCAGTTTTAACTTTAAACTGACTTTTTCAACCATTTTCTCGAGCTTCTGTTTCAACTTTATTCACAATTCACACTTAGACTTAAACTCATATATATATACTCATAGAACTCATATCTTTGACTGTAACAGCCACTTCAACTTCTTTTAGTGCTTCAACTTCAGTCACCTTCACACTTCTTTTTCTTCTACAGATCTCTGTTTATTTATTTATTTATTTTACATGTTCACTGACTTTTTATTCACAATATATAAAGAAACAAGCAGAACATTTGTGATTGCAACTAACTCTTCACTAACACTTTAGACATTCCTCCAATGAAAGAAAGTGCAGCTTCTCTGATTTAATTGTTTACGTTGTTATTGGTGTGAGAAGAAGACGGGTTTGTCCTCCTCTAGGGATTCGGATCTCTTTGAACTCATAACTCTGGAGCATCTTTGCTTCGCAGGAACGCAGCTGCTTCTGGAGGCTTGTATCCAGGAGAACGTGGTGTCCTTCATCTTCACCAGCACCATCGAGGTGATGGGACCAAACCCAAGAGGTGAACCCATCATCAACGGCAGCGAGGACACGGTGTACGAGTGCGCTCTGAAGTTCGCCTACAGCAAGACCAAAAAGGAGGCTGAGCGGAGGACCCTGGAGGCCCACGGCGAGCTGCTCCAGAACGGAGGCCGACTGGCCACGTGCGCCCTCAGACCGATGTACATCTACGGGGAGGGCTGCCGCTTCCTGCTGGGCCACATGGGCGACGGGATACGAAACAAAGACGTTCTGTTTCGCATGTCTCAGCCAGACGCCCGGGTGAATCCCGTGTATGTGGGCAACGTGGCCTCGGGCCACCTCCAAGCGGCACGCAGCCTCAAAGATCCACAAAAAAGAAACGCCATCGGAGGAAAGTTTTACTTCATTTCCGACGACACGCCGCTCGTGAGCTACTCAGACTTCAACCACGTGGTGATGGCACCTCTGGGCTTCAGCATTCAGGAGAAGCTGATGTATCCGCTCTGGCTGCTCTACACGGTCTGCTTCCTCATGGAGATGCTGTGCACGATGGTCCGGCCTTTGGTACGCATCGTCCCGCCGCTGAACCGGCAGCTCGTCACCATGTTGAACACGCCGTTCAGCTTCTCCTATCAGAAGGCCAAGCGGGACCTGGGATACGCCCCCAGACACACCTGGCAGGAGGCCCGCAAACGCACCACCGAGTGGCTCGCGTCAGAGCTGCCGAAGGAGAGGGAGAGGATAAGAGCTAAATAATTCCTTTATACATTATCGGTTTGTGCACGCTTGTGTTTTAAGTCATTGGATAAGACCCTTGTCCTGCGGCGACAGTAAGAAGAAAGTTTTAGTGGAAGTGTATGTGAAGCACACAGCCAATAACATGGCGATCATCACTGTCAATGTTTCTTTAGAGGCACCATTTACTATTTCTATGCTGTTGTAACATCTTCCTAATTATTCGAATAAGTTTAAGACATGTTCTTGTTCTTTAGTTTGTCTGATATTACCACTAGGAGTCACCATATTCCTACAACTATATGGTTTATTTGAGGATAAGCATTCACTCTTTCTACGATTGAAGGTTAACGGTACAGTAAGCGATGTTCAATGTTGTGAGGAAGAGGAGGGTTGGACTCCGAACACACTAAAAGTTCAAAAACAATTTTACATCTTGTATCGTTGACTCGTGTCAATGTCACCTGTTGTCCCTTCACTGTATTGCAATATGTTGTGTGCACTATTAAAGTTCATGGTGAGAAAAAAAACTTGCATCATTTTCCTTTTTGAAGTTGGAAGCAAACTGACTTTTGGAAGAGTAAACTTCGACCGGTGAATCATGCAACTGGTCGCATGCGTGCGTGGGCGACTGAATGAGTGTCTGTACACAACGACCTCTCTCACTCTGCTGCAGCAAACTGCATCATATTTTGGTCGGCCAGTAACCGCTGCATGCACAAGAACTCGTGGTTACGGTGACTCGCACTTTCTCAAAACACCTTTTTTATTGCTTGTTTTATACTTCCATTGACTGTAGTGGATGCTGCCATTGACTGTAGTGGAAGCTGCCATTGACTGTAGTGGAAGCTGCCATTGACTGTAGTGGATGCTGCCATTGACTGTAGTGGATACTGCCATTGACTGTAGTGGAAGCTGCCATTGACTGTAGTGGACGCTGCCATTGACTGTAGTGGAAGCTGCCATTGACTGTAGTGGATGCTGCCATTGACTGTAGTGGAAGCTGCCATTGACTGTAGTGGATACTGCCATTGACTGTAGTGGAAGCTGCCATTGACTGTAGTGGATGCTGCCATTGACTGTAGTGGATGCTGCCATTGACTTTAGTGGATGCTGCCATTGACTGTAGTGGAAGCTGCCATTGACTGTAGTGGATGCTGCCATTGACTGTAGTGGAAGCTGCCATTGACTGTAGTGGATGCTGCCATTGACTGTAGTGGAAGCTGCCATTGACTGTAGTGGATGCTGCCATTGACTGTAGTGGAAGCTGCCATTGACTGTAGTGGATGCTGCCATTGACTTTAGTGGATGCTGCCATTGACTGTAGTGGATGCTGCCATTGACTTTAGTGGACGCTGCCATTGACTGTAGTGGAAGCTGCCATTGACTGTAGTGGAAGCTGCCATTGACTGTAGTGGATGCTGCCATTGACTTTAGTGGACGCTGCCATTGACTGTAGTGGAAGCTGCCATTGACTGTAGTGGATGCTGCCATTGACTGTAGTGGATGCTACCATTGACTTTAGTGGATGCTGCCATTGACTGTAGTGGAAGCTGCCATTGACTGTAGTGGATGCTGCCATTGACTTTAGTGGACGCTGCCATTGACTGTAGTGGAAGCTGCCATTGACTGTAGTGGATGCTGCCATTGACTTTAGTGGACGCTGCCATTGACTGTAGTGGAAGCTGCCATTGCCTGTAGTGGCCGCTTGTGATAGCACAGCTGAGTGTGTCGCCGACCCCCGGCTGCTACTCTGCAGCCACAGCAACAAGGCAAGTTTATTTGTACAGCACATTTCAACAACAAGGTAATTCAAAGTGCTTCACATAAAACCATTAAAAGCATCAAAACACAAGGCAAAAGAAAAGGAGATAACAGTATTCTGTGTGTTTAGTTAACAGAACTATCACTGCACACGCTGCTGAGCACCTCTCTGCTACTCTGCCGCTGCTTTGCGGTCAGTTTGGTGAAATGCATTTTTGTATTTGGCAAGATTGTAGGACGTGTCTTACACGACATCTTCGTGCCGATTGGCTGCATACATCGCCGCTTGTTTTTGAGTTTGAACAAAGATCGGTTGAAGACACACCTGGCGGAGCTCTGCATTCTACTTAGTGCACCTTTCTAATTACAGATTCTTGTTTTTATCTGAGCTCTTCATTACTATTAAGCCCCAAATCACTTTGTGATGCAAAACCTACCCTCGACCCATTTTCCTTGGGAAGGATTAGATCCCTTAAAACGAGAGGCAAGGTCCAATCAAACCTATTGTGTATTCACAAGAACAATTTGGAGAACCGCTACGAAGATTCAGCAGGAAGATTCCACTCAGATCGTTGATTATATAGAAGAATATTGTGAAAGTGGAACAATCAATCAGCAAATGATTGATTTCCCTCAGACACAACAGGATGACCCCCCTCCCCCTCACTTTCTATGACACACACACACACAGACACACACACACACACACACACACCAGTGGGCAGAAGGGCCAGAGTCCAGCATTTCTAACAAACAGCCATTGATTACCAATGAGGTCATGGCTTCACTGGCAGGCAAAGAGCTTCAACCACTTGTCAGTTCAGTGCAAACCAAGTCTGATCAGAAAAACACGCACTGACCAATGAAATGACGTCATGTAAAGAGGACGTTCCTGTTTGTTACGTTCCCCTTGTGGCGTCTAAGGGATGCGGGGAGTAACGGTGCACAATTCCCGGGGAAAGAGACAATGAGCAACCGATGAGGCTCAACAAATGAGTGTTTATTGCACAGAGAACTACCTTCTTCTAAAAAGAAAGCGACACCAGTAGAGCAATATACGAACAGCACGCAGGCCAACAACAGCCCACAGGACTGGAACAAAGGTTCATGCCGACACGCGCACATCTTCACTACTGCGCAAGGGCCGACCGAGGGGGGGGCAGAAGGAGAGCACAAACAACAGGACACTTTGGGAGGGGGGGGGGGGGGCAGAAGGGGAACACAAACAACAGGACACTTTGGGAGGGGGGGGGGCAGAAGGAGAGCACAAACAACAGGACACTTTGGGAGGGGGGGGGCAGAAGGAGAGCACAAACAACAGGACACTTTGGGAGGGGGGGGGGCAGAAGGAGAACACAAACAACAGGACACTTTGGGAGGGGGGGGGGGGCAGAAGGAGAGCACAAACAACAGGACACTTTGGGAGGGGGGGGGCAGAAGGAGAGCACAAACAACAGGACACTTTGGGAGGGGGGGGGGCAGAAGGAGAGCACAAACAACAGGACACTTTGGGAGGGGGGGGGGGGCAGAAGGAGAACACAAACAACAGGACACTTTGGGAGGGGGGGGGGCAGAAGGAGAGCACAAACAACAGGACACTTTGGGAGGGGGGGGGGGGCAGAAGGAGAACACAAACAACAGGACACTTTGGGAGGGGGGGGGGGCAGAAGGAGAGCACAAACAACAGGACACTTTGGGAGGGGGGGGGGGCAGAAGGAGAGCACAAACAACAGGACGTGTATGAAAGTGAAACCTTCTGTAGGACTTCTGCTTTGCTTCATGCCCGCTGTTTTCCAGCTAAAGCCGGAGCGGTTGTTCCAGACAAACACTGCGCAGAGCCGGTGATCTTCTCAAGCCAGGAGCTGAGCTCCATCCGCCCGTCTGTGGCTGAACGGAGCAGCTGAGCGCCGTTAAGCGCCGTTAAGCGCCATCCTCTGTCACTCGGAGCCTCCCCGTCCACCAGAACATGCCTCGCGAACACAGACCGGTCCTGCTCTGTGTCTTCGCTGTCTTCACGGCGCAGGTCGTGGGTAAGTGAAGGAGATCATGACGGAGACGTTTTACATGTAAATCTGCGTCCCCCATTTTTAAGATTAAGCTTTGTAAAGCTTGCATGAGTAAACTGGAATATATTGCAAAATGTTGTGTGTACTTTTAAAGGTTATTGGTAGAAATGCAACCGCATAGTACGCATTGTACATTTTTATTTATTCATTTCACTTTGAAGGCCTTTGCATCATTGTCTCTTCATTTGGAAGCAGGCGTTTATAGAGTAAACTTGCATTGTTAGTTATCATCAATTAGTTATTATTCTGGATCATATTCTGGTGGTCTTGGGTGTGTTACCAAAATACAGCACTTCACTAATGCACAAATGGATGATTTCTGTAGTTTCAGCAGTAATGTATGTGTTTAATACACATTTTAACATTGCATTGAATAAATACACTGAAATCAGGATCTTATAATCTAGAAAACATTGTTTTTCCTAGTATGAAACAATAAGGTTTATATGTTGACGATCAAACAATGATACTAGAATAAATATCAGTATCATAAATAAGAATACTTGAAAATCTCTTAGACATGAGACTTAATCTATCAGTCACCTTTTTATTTGACATGTATATTTAAATGTGTTTTTTTTATTGGAAGAAGAGTTTTCAGATTATCCCTTTAAATACAATGTTTACCTGTTGTGATCTGGTGTCAAATACACACTGTATCAGCTGTTATTGTGTGTTTCGCTGTTTGCTGTGATGACATGAGACGCTGCAGTGTGACATCGCGTCCTTCTCGTCGAGCAGGTGTGGAGGAGAGGCAGCGAGGCGATGAGTGCGCCGACCTCAACAACGCCACCTGGCAGGAGTACCGGCAGCAGAGGTTCAAGCTGCAGGTTCAGTACCTGCTGCTGACGAGGACAAACATGGACTGTGCACAGATGTTCAGCCAGGAGTCTCTCTCGGAAACACAGCAGCAGCAGCAGCAGCCGTCCTACTTCAACGTGTCCCGCCCGACTACGGTCATCGTCCACGGGTACAGGTGAGGAGAAGACCCTCAAAAACCCTTAAACACCCTTAAGCACACTTAAAAACCCTTAGGCACCCTTAAACACCCTTAAACACCCTTAAGCACACTTAAAAGCCCTTAGGCACCATTAAACACCCTTAAACACACTTAAAAGCCCTTAGGAACCCTTAAACACCCTTAAACACCCTTAAACACACTTAAAAACCCTTAGGCACCCTTAAACACCCTTAAACACACTTAAACACCCTTAAGCACACTTAAAAACCCTTTAAATCCCGCTTTTCTCAATGGACCTCTGACTGTGAGCACTGGGTTTATTACATGAACTCAACTTCCTGATAAAGTTCTGATTCATTTACTCCACATAATTTCAGGTTTTTGTTTGTGCTTTTTCTGGCGGGTTTGAAGTAGAATAGCTTAGTATAATAATGATAATATAATACTTGATAATGTTTATTATTTAGAGACAGTGGATGAGAATCTGATGTCAGTCACATCTGATCTGACCACACACACACGGTCCACAGCAGAGCTTCTGAGTGTTGCTTTGTTGATTGTTTGTTGTGATCTTTAGAAATAATTGGTATTTGGTTTAAATATATATTAAAAACTCTCCCCCCCCCCCCCCCCCCCCCCCCCCCCCCCCCGCAGGGTGATGGGCAGTAAGCCGTCCTGGGTGAAGCAGCTGGCCCGCGCCCTGCTGAGGGCTCAGGACGTGAACGTGTTGGTGGTGGACTGGGTCTACGGCGCCTCCTTCGCCTACAACCTGGTGGTGGAGGACTACAAGGAGGTGGCTGTGCAGATCTCGATCCTCATCAACCAGCTGCAGGTGAGGGAAACACGGGCATTCATAATCTGCTTTTATTTTCATTATTTTGGGGCGTTAGTTCATTTTATTTTGATACACGCTGCGTCTACTTCTATAGCCAACAGTACAATAACATGGAGGCTCCGAGTTTCAACCATAGACTGTATGAAGTGGACGAGTGTGGCGATTTTCGCTGACACCGTCTTAGAATACGCCCATCGCCATGTCGTCTTCTCAACCAGTGAACAGGAAGCGACCACATTTGTACTGAGGAGGAGTGACATGGAGACACTGTATATAAGAGACCTGTCAATCAGCGTGTAGCCCCGCCCTAAAGCATCCCCTGCTTTATGGTCTGTGTGACTCTAAATGGACCATCATGTACTAAATGAACATCATGCTGTATTGAAGAAGACTTGAAACTAGAGATTGAGACATAAACTCATGTTTACAATGTTTACTGAGGGAATAAATCAAGAGAGAAGTAGAGTCATTTTCTATAGACTTCTATACAACCAGAGGAGTCGCCCCCTGGTGGACACGAGAGAGAATGCAGCTTTAACACATGGAGCATAAACGACTGCGACTGTCTTGTCCAACAGCAACATGGATGCAAACTGGAGTCCTTCCACTTCATCGGGATCAGTCTTGGGGCGCACGTCGCTGGCTTCGTGGGGACTCTGTTTGACGGGAAGATAGGACGGATCACAGGTGAGTCCGGACCTCCTCCGTGCTTTTATGACAGAAAAAATAATAATTTAGATGCTGCAATTGAAAGTTTTGATGATAAGATCTCAGCCCGGCTCCACCTCAGATTAAAAAAAGAACCCTCCTTCACAAGATAAATAACAAAACCACGCTGGAGAACAAATGAAATGGGGAAATGAAAAGTGCCAGCTGCTGTTATTCTGCTGCCAGACAGGGAAGTGAGACTCAGTGAGACCTTGGACGATAAGCCGGGCTCTTCAAAGAGACAACGGCACTTTGATGGGACGGAGACGCTCGTCCCCACGAACCAGCAGCCGACACAAAGCGCCACTGTTCTCTCGTCTGTCTGTCTGAGGCAGGCGTTTGAATGCGAGTGCAGATAAAAAGGAGGCGCAGCCGCCGACTGGAATCTGAAGAGAAGGAAATATTTTAAAAATAATAATAATGGTGTTATTATTTAGCTTGAGGAGGATTTTTATACATTATATATATAAAAATACAATATGTACCTCTGAGATGTAGTACCGTAAAAAGTACAACATGTACCTCTGAGATGTAGTACAGTAAAAGTACAGTATGTACCTCTGAGATGTAGTACAGTAAAAAGTACAACATGTACCTCTGAGATGTAGTACAGTAAAAGTACAATATGTACCTCTGATATGTAGTACAGTAAAAGTACAGTATGTACCTCTGAGATGTAGTACAGTAAAAGTACAGTATGTACCTCTGAGATGTAGTACAGTAAAAGTACAGTATGTACCTCTGAGATGTAGTACCGTAAAAAGTACAACATGTACCTCTGAGATGTAGTACAGTAAAAGTACAGTATGTACCTCTGAGATGTAGTACCGTAAAAAGTACAACATGTACCTCTGAGATGTAGTACAGTAAAAAGTACAACATGTACCTCTGAGATTTAGTACAGTAAAAGTACAGTATGTACCTCTGAGATGTAGTGCAGTAAAAAGTACAGTATGTACCTCTGAGATGTAGTACAGTAAAAAGTACAACATGTACCTCTGAGATTTAGTACAGTAAAAGTACAGTATGTACCTCTGATATGTAGTACAGTAAAAAGTACAACATGTACCTCTGAGATGTAGTACAGTAAAAAGTACAGTATGTACCTCTGATATGTAGTACAGTAAAAAGTACATGTACCTCTGAGATGTAGTACAGTAAAAAGTACATGTACCTCTGAGATGTAGTACAGTAAAAAGTACAACATGTACCTCTGAGATTTAGTACAGTAAAAGTACAGTATGTACCTCTGAGATGTAGTGCAGTAAAAAGTACAGTATGTACCTCTGAGATGTAGTACAGTAAAAAGTACAACATGTACCTCTGAGATTTAGTACAGTAAAAGTACAGTATGTACCTCTGATATGTAGTACAGTAAAAAGTACAACATGTACCTCTGAGATGTAGTACAGTAAAAAGTACAACATGTACCTCTGAGATGTAGTACAGTAAAAAGTACAGTATGTACCTCTGAGATGGAGTGGAGGAGAAGGAGGAAGTAGCAGAACATGTAAATACTTAAGTAAAGTACAATATTAAGAAATATTTCCGGTGCAAAGTTAATATGATGAGAAGCTTCAACGAAATATGAAGATTAAATCTCATGAAGATTAAATTATATGAAGATGTTATGAATTTAGAGGAAACTATTTACTTGATACATCAGTTCAGCATCCAGCAAGAACTTCTCATACAACAAATGTGTATAAACAATGTTAGTTAGAGAATATTTAGTCATATATGAATGTGATTTCTACACTTTGGATTCTTTCTTCTTCTGTCTGAATCTACGAGTGAATTGATGCACTCGGTGTATCTGCGTGTTCTTTCTGTTTGAGTGTTTGCTTTCTCTTGCTGCTGTCGTGCATCCTGCAGCTTTATGTAAAGAACACCAGACCCTTTGATAAGCAATGCTGCTGACCTTCTTTGTATTAAAACATTAAAGCTACTGAAAGGCCACAATACCAGTTCCAGTGGAGTATCTCAAGCATCCCAGCGGCCATTAAGCAATGATTCCCGGCGCTGTTAAACCTCTGGGCGTTCCCTTGTCCTCAGCTCTGGACCCGGCTGGACCGATGTTTAAAGGAGCCGACACCTTCGGCCGGCTCGACCCCTCCGACGCTCTGTTTGTCGACGCCATCCACACAGACTCCGACTGTGAGACCACGTTTCCTCAAATACACCAAAAGACTTGAAATGATGCTGATTGACTGTCTTGATTCATGTTTAGTGTGTTTACAAAAGATCAACTGAACGAGAAATACACCAACGCACGCTTCACTGAGGCACAAAAAGGAGGCGTCGCATGCGCTGAACTAAAACAACTTTAATGAGGTCTTCTGCTGCAGATTTTGGGATTTCCATCCCTGTGGGTCACGTGGACTTCTTCCTGAACGGAGGAAAGGACCAGACTGGATGTGCTCGCTCCTTGTTCCCCTCAAGTAAGTTCAGCGACTACAAGCGGTCGTGGAGAGTACTTTGACTCTCGTACTGTACTTTGACTCTTGTACTGTACTTTGACTCTCATGCTGTACTTTGACTCTCGTACTGTACTTTGACTCTCGTACTGTACTTTTACTCTCGTACTGTACTTTGACTCTCGTACTGTACTGTGACTCTTGTACTGTACTTTGACTCTCGTACTGTACTTTTACTCTCGTGCTGTACTTTTACTCTCGTGCTGTACTTTGACTCTCGTGCTGTACTTTGACTCTCGTACTGTACTTTTACTCTCGTGCTGTACTTTGACTCTCGTACTGTACTTTTACTCTCGTGCTGTACTTTGACTCTCGTACTGTACTTTGACTCTCGTGCTGTACTTTGACTCTCGTGCTGTACTTTTACTCTCGTGCTGTACTTTGACTCTCGTGCTGTACTTTGACTCTCGTACTGTACTTTTACTCTCGTGCTGTACTTTGACTCTCGTACTGTACTTTTACTCTCGTGCTGTACTTTGACTCTCGTACTGTACTTTGACTCTCGTGCTGTACTTTGACTCTCGTGCTGTACTTTGACTCTCGTACTGTACTTTTACTCTCGTGCTGTACTTTGACTCTCGTACTGTACTTTGACTCTCGTGCTGTACTTTGACTCTCGTGCTGTACTTTTACTCTCGTGCTGTACTTTGACTCTCGTACTGTACTTTTACTCTCGTGCTGTACTTTGACTCTCGTACTGTACTTTGACTCTCGTGCTGTACTTTGACTCTCGTGCTGTACTTTTACTCTCGTGCTGTACTTTGACTCTCGTGCTGTACTTTGACTCTCGTACTGTACTTTTACTCTCGTGCTGTACTTTGACTCTCGTACTGTACTTTTACTCTCGTGCTGTACTTTGACTCTCGTACTGTACTTTGACTCTCGTGCTGTACTTTGACTCTCGTGCTGTACTTTGACTCTCGTACTGTACTTCTGCACAGTTTAAAGGTACGCGTTCCATTTTCTGCTACTTCATACTTCTACTCCACCACGTCTCAGAGGGACGTATTGTCATCTTTACTGCACTACATGTATTAATACCTTTAGTTCCTTTGCAGATTCAGATTATTAAAACTAAATAAAATAATGTTAAAATGTATTATTAGAGATAAAGATAAGACTTTGTTAATAACTGGAGGAATACAAGCAGCAGTACATAAATAATTAAAATTAACTCCATCTTTACACAAGAATGCATCAATAATCATAATCCAAAGCATAACAGAGTATTTCTACGCTGTAGTGCTGCTCCAGGAGGACTTCTGCTTCTGCTGACCAACAACAAAGAGCAACAGAGAATACTGTAAAACAAACCTGTAGAAAAATGCAGTGTCCTGCTTTCCTTTTCTTCAAGTAGTTAAAATAAAATAATTGATGAATAAAATAAAATATATTAAAATAATTGATAAATAAAATAATTGATGAATAAAATAAAATTGTATTTAATAAATAAAATAAAATTGTATTTAATAAAACAACATGTGTAAATGGTTGAACCCAGTTGTACACATTTAAATAACTGTTCCTGTATAACTGTCCAGCCCTCTGGCCCCCTCAGTGTCTCTGTTTGTTGTCAGTTCTGGTCTACTTCCCAGTGTACGGTTATGTGATATGCGACCACATGAGGGCGCTGCACGTCTACATGAGCGCGCTCAACGGCTCGTGCCCGATGGTGGGGATCCCGTGCTCCAGCTATGAGGACTTCCTGAAGGGACGCTGTTTGGACTGCGACGTCTTCAAGGGGACATGTCCCACCATCGGTGAGCGAACAAGAGCTGCTGCAATTCATCTCTTCTGTTATTTCTGCTCGTTCATATTTATTCAGTAAATTACAGACATTTAGAAGACTCGACAGGTGAATAGGGTCACAACATGAACTCATAGATATCACCATGAAACTTCACCACTTCATCACTCACTTTCGGATGATTGTATTTTGGATTACAAGTTTTCTGAAATGTTATGTTTAAATATGCAAATGAGGCATGATGTAATGGTAACGTTTCGTCCATCAGGAGAGACGACCTCGCGTCTGTTCACGTCTCGTCTGCGTCCTCTGATAACCCGACAAGTTCACGTTCACGTTCACGGAGCTCCCTGTGAGATCTGTGACGTGCAGCCGTGACGTATGACGCTCGCTCACCTGTGCGTGTTTCACAGGTTTATCACCAAACAGCGGGATCGTCGTCTCTCCGGTTCCCAGAGAGCAGAAGCTGTTTCTCCTCACCACGTCTTCACCGCCTTTCTGCTGTGAGTGCACAACTGTCCTTCAACCTCAACTGCTTTTGATGACGTTGTAGCTAAAGATCAGAGTTCAAAAACGTTATAATATCTTGTGATTGTAGTTATGAAGCATTGCATATGTGGTAGGTAGATGCAGGTCAGGACTGAACGCATGCTTCCCTCTCAGCTCGTCACTTCCTGCTGCAGCTGGAGGTTTCTCCTCTGGATAAGAGCGCTGAGGTGGAGGTGACGCTGACGACCGAGAACCTGAGAACCGAGCGGAGACTCAGGCTGTAGGTACCACGTCTGTGACATCACAGCTCGATTTATTCAGACGAGGATCATTGAAACAGCTTCGCTGGCACTGTGTTTGTGACGGATTCCAACACGAAGCAATCATTGTTAGGAGGCCAGGGTGAAAAACGGGATCCTTTAATATTCTAAAATAATATAACATCATGAAAGGAACCATTCTGCATACTAAGTTATTTTCTCTTTGATCCTTTCAGTACATTTTGCAGATGAAATGTCTTGAATTTAGAACTATTACTTGCTATGGAGTATTTTTAGATTGTGGTATTTCTACTTTTACTGAAGTGAAGGATCTGAACTTCGTCCACTGATTTGTATTTATACGTGTTAAAAAAACCAAAACAAAGAACTTTGAGTTGATGTTGTATCCTTATTCATTCTGAACACTGTGGTGGATAATATTGATTATCTGGTATATATATACCTGTATATTATTCACGTGTGTGTGTGTGTGTGTGTGTGTTGCAGTCAGACGGACACCACGGTGTACAGGACGGTGTTGTCTCACCCGGTCGCTCTGTGTGAGATCGACTCCATCAAGCTGAAGAACACCGGCGCTCGGTTCTACAGGCAGTCAGAACTCCACGTCACGTCCGTCTGCCTCTCCGAGTTCCCGTCTCTCAGGTACGATACGCCTGAAAGGAGACGTGGACTCGCTCAGTGTGCCGCTGGTCTGCTGCAGTTTATTCTTCTGTATTCTGTAAAATCAGCAACCGCTTCCAGGCCGCTGTCTGCAGAGGAGATGAAATACTAGAAGATGAGAGACTGTTCTAGACGTGTTTCGGCTGAAAGTATCGAGAAGATGTTTCCGACTGGATGAGCAAACTATGAAATATTGAATATTTATTTGATAGTTTGAGGCACCAGTCTAAATATCAGATGTCTGTTTGATCCCTGCACGTCATCCTCTCCCTCCCTTCATGTCTCCGTCTCTTTGGTCTTTTATCAACAGAAAAGGCACAAAATGCCAAAAATATTCATCTTTAAAATGAAGAAAAATACTAATTTGTGTTATAATACGTAGAAGTTTACCATTTAAGTTTCATGTGATGGTATTCCTGTTCCAGGCGGGAGGAGCCGCTGTGCGTGAACAACATCCACGTCAGACGAGGAGCTCCGTGGTCACATGACTTTGTCCAGGTGTGTGGTTCCTTCTAAAGACACGAGATCTACTCAAGACCCTGGAGGGGGGGGGGGGGGGGGGGTCAACCTGCACATCTACAGTGAAGACACCCAACAGGGAGTCAGTCTCCTTTGAACCACCTCGTCTCATGATCAGAGAGCCAAAGACATGCATCAGTCCTATCTACTGATCTCCCAACATCTGGATCTGGTGTGCGTCTTCGTTTCTTGTGTTTGTGTTGTTGAAGTTTGCCTCTTAGCTCCGTCCTGCTGCTGAGGAGTGTTGAACGAATACAAATAAACAAACTGGTGACTGTGCTTTTCTCTGTTGATGTTATAGAGAAGAACTTTTATCTGGTTCTGAACCAGTCTCAGTGTAGTCCTGATCCTCTATGAACCAGTCTCAGTGTAGTCCTGATCCTCTATGAACCAGTCTCAGTGTAGTCCTGGTCCTCTATGAACCAGTCTCAGTGTAGTCCTGATCCTCTATGAACCAGTCTCAGTGTAGTCCTGATCCTCTATGAACCAGTCTCAGTGTAGTCCTGATCCTCTATATGAACCAGTCTCAGTGTAGTCCTGATCCTCTATATGAACCAGTCTCAGTGGAGTCCTGATCCTCTATATGAACCAGTCTCAGTGTAGTCCTGATCCTCTATATGAACCAGTCTCAGTGTAGTCCTGATCCTCTATATGAACCAGTCTCAGTGTAGTCCTGATCCTCTATGAACCAGTCTCAGTGTAGTCCTGATCCTCTATGAACCAGTCTCAGTGTAGTCCTGGTCCTCTATGAACCAGTCTCAGTGTAGTCCTGGTCCTCTATGAACCAGTCTCAGTGTAGTCCTGGTCCTCTATGAACCAGTCTCAGTGTAGTCCTGATCCTCTATGAACCAGTCTCAGTGTAGTCCTGGTCCTCTATGAACCAGTCTCAGTGTAGTCCTGATCCTCTATGAACCAGTCTCAGTGTAGTCCTGGTCCTCTATATGAACCAGTCTCAGTGTACTCCTGATCCTCTATGAACCAGTCTCAGTGTAGTCCTGATCCTCTATATGAACCAGTCTCAGTGTAGTCCTGATCCTCTATGAACCAGTCTCAGTGTAGTCCTGATCCTCTATGAACCAGTCTCAGTGTAGTCCTGATCCTCTATATGAACCAGTCTCAGTGTAGTCCTGATCCTCTATGAACCAGTCTCAGTGTAGTCCTGATCCTCTATATGAACCAGTCTCAGTGTAGTCCTGATCCTCTATGAACCAGTCTCAGTGTAGTCCTGGTCCTCTATGAACCAGTCTCAGTGTAGTCCTGATCCTCTGTCAGACCTCCATCAGTACAGAGACCATCAGAGAGGAGATGGTCTGTTTCTATAGAGTTATTCTTGATGCTCGTCATCGGAGCCACCGGGTCGGATTCTGGTGAAACCAGATGAACTCATGCAGGTTCACCAGAACCTCCTTCAGCTCAGACTCCAGCAGAGACCGGTCCACCGTGGACAGACCCAGATCCTCCAGCAGAGACCGGTCCACCACGCTGCTGGAGACCCAGGACGTATTGCTGGACCCGCTGGAGGGAAGGGAGGCACGGGAGAACCAGAACCAGGACTGAGAGGGGCAGACTGTCAGACCCTGCTGCAGTAACATGAGAGGGACTCTGGTGCTCAGAGACTACAGCTTTAATCCACAGAGACCAACAGAACCAACACTACATGAAAGTTTCTATCTAATTTAGTAACAATCACTGCAAGAATATTTTGCAGATTATTCTGCAATCAAATATGAGGTGAAGAGGAGATGCATCCTGGTTCTATAAACTCTGAAGAGTCACAGAAAACAAACCACTGTTCACTGCACACAAAGAGCTTTATGGAGAAATCTTGGCCCCATGAAAATACTTCTTAAAAACCTCTTCACTTTAGTTCCTTCTCTGTATTTTGCAAGTCAATAACAGGACAAATAATGCAATTCACAGTTTACATGAAAGACTCAATTAGTTACAAACATTTTTAAAAAACAAGGTCTGCCGGCATCGACCATATTGACAAAGATGAATTCAGGTTGAGCTCCAGGTGGTATCGAGTCACGGTGCATTCAGATAAATAAAATAAATATGAAAGTGAAGTAGAGAAAATGAAAACTGTTCACGTGTCTGGAAATATCTCGAGAAGTTTGCAAAACTAAATATTTTCCGTTGTTCTATCAGTCAGAGCCCTAAAATGTGTTAAATCAGTAATCAGTAATTATATGTGGAAAACAAAATCAAACAATATTTGTTTTAACATCAAATGAGATGAAAACGAAAATTCCTCTGTTTTAACATCACTGAATCCATTTTTATTACATAAAGTAATATGTCAGGTGGTCTCATGTCCTCAGTGGGATTTAATTCAGACTTTATTTAATTGATTAAGCAGATTATCTGCGAGTGTCCATCTTTGATCGGACAGATGTTTGTCTGTGTGGCAGCTACAGAAACACACAATACAAAGCTCTCTATTGAGTTCAATTATAGACTTTTTATAAATGCCATGATCAATAAACATATCTCGATGTTTCACGTTTAAGTGAATACGAGTGTTGGGTCCCGCTGTCGTTGTGATTGTAAGGCAGACTTCAGAGCGTCACGGTGTTCTGAGACTTTAAATCTCGACGAGAAAATAATTTGACATCAGACTGAAAGTCCTTCTTCATGCTCGGGACTGATGATGTGACGTGAGGTGAGAACAGGGACGAAGAGCGAGGAGGAGGCGGCGTCACGTGACACGTGACGCGTCGGTACTGCTTCACTGCGGATGATGGATGCTCTCACAGTTTGGGAGTGTCGGTGGGAGCCAGAGGCGCTCTGCCCCGCTGGAACCGAGGCGGTCGATCCCCGTCACCATCACTTCCTGCAGGGTCGACATCCAAGCTCCGGTTAGGAATCATCATCATCATCATCATCATCATCATCACACTGACATCCTGATAACATGACAGACTATGGAAACATGCTGTATGACATGACATGCTGTAAAGCTGCATCTTCAGCTCCGGTTCTCCTCCACAGGGCACACTGGATTAATACCGATCTCTAATCCCCATCTGACCAGAACACAGCTGTTGTTAGGAGCTACAGTATCGAACCACACACACACACACACACACACACACACACACACACACACATACAAACACAAACACACACACATACATACAAACACACACACACATACAAACACAAACACACACACACACACATACAAACACAAACACACACACACACATACATACAAACACACACACATACACATACACACACACACACACACATACAAACACAAACACACACACACACACATACATACAAACACACACACACACACACACACACACACACACACACATACACATACAAACACAAACACACACACACACATACATACAAACACACACATACACACACACACACACACATACAAACACAAACACACACACACACATACATACAAACACACACACACACACACACACACACACATACACACACACACACACACATACAAACACAAACACACACACACACATACATACAAACACACACACACACACATACACACACACACACACACATACAAACACAAACACACATACATACAAACACACACACACACATACACATACATACAAACACACACACAAACACACACACACACATACAAACACACACACACACATACAAACACACAAACACACACACACACATACAAACACACAAACACACACACACACATACAAACACACAAACACACACACATACAAACACACACACATACAAACACACACAGTACATTTGCTCAAGTTCTTTACGTTAGTACAAATTCCATGTTCTGCTACTTTCTATGTACTCCACTTCATCTCAGGGGTACATGTTGTACTTTTTACTGTACTACATCTCAGAGGTACATGTTGTACTTTTTACTGTACTACATCTCAGAGGTAAATGGAATAATGTTATAAATGGAATAACGTAAAAAAAAAAAGCGCTGTAAAATGGGATTGGGTTAAAAATGAAATTACATTAAAAATGAAATTACATTTAAAAAGTACTTAAATAATGCATTATTCACCATAGTGTCTCACTTGAAGCCGGGTTAGTAAGAATTGTGCGCAGCAAGCCGTCCATGCACCCCCCCCCCCCCCCCCCCATGCTCGCTGCCCAGGTGAGGTACTTACATGTATCCTAAGGTGACCCCGTGTGTTAGCTGCAGCACTGTGCCCCTCTACCTCAAATAATCCCTCTCGCTGCCATAATCCGTTAAGGAGCCCGCCACATCAGTGAAGTCCTCCAGGACCAGGCTGGTGGAGTCCTCACCGGTGGGCAGGTCGGGGTCTGACGCCCAAGGGTGCTGATAGCGCTCATGCTGGGGGTCCTGGGGTTTCTCCAAGAAGGGGGTCCTCGGTCCCTGCAAGTGGGGCTGAAACTGGGCCTGATCGGACATCTGGTAGGCCGGCGCCGAGTCTTCGCCCTGCAGGTGGTCCTTGCCGAGGCCTCCGTCGCTGCCGCTGCCGCTCCCGCTGCCGCCCTCGCTGCCCTGCGAGGACGGTGCCAGCACGTGGTACAGGCTGGGCAGGCGAATGTCCAACAGCACGCCGTTCTTGATGTAGAGCTTGTTGTTGAGGTTGTAGAGCTTCTCGGCGATGTCGTAGCCCAGCATGACGGAGAAGATGCGGGCGATGTAGCGGTCCTTCGAAATCACCAAATACAGGCGCCGGCGACGCCACGAGATGTAGCGGCAGTCTTCCTCTGCTGTCATGGTCACCTGGGGAGTACAAGCAGCCCGTTAGCGTAGCTTAGCACGAAGAATGAAAGCAGGGGGAAACAGCTCGCGTCGTCCTCTCCAAAGTAAAAACATGCCTTCATGTACGAGTCTAATTAACAAACAGTCCTTTCTTACACCTGTAGGCCAGACTCGCTGTTGGAGGGTTCATTTATGTTGGACATATTTTTATTCCACGTCCATGAAGAAGAAACTGTGAAAACTTTAAATGCATTCAAGAGACTTTTTGACGTCACCCATTGGTTTGTGTACTGCCGTTATGAAGCCTCGAGTTCTTCGATTTTGCCGTCGCCATCTTGGATCACAGTAAGCCCCGCCCCTAAAGCATCCCCTGCTTCATGGTCTGTGTGACTCTAAATGGACCATCATGTACTAAATGAACATCATGCTGTATTGAAGAAGACTTGAAACTAGAGATTGAGACATAAACTCATGTTTACAATGTTTTCTGAGGGAATAAATCAAGAGAGAAGTAGAGTCATTTTCTATAGACTTCTATACAACCAGAGGAGTCGCCCCCTGGTGGACACTAGAGAGAATGCAGGTTCGATATCGATAGAAGAGAAACTTGATATCTAAGTCTCGGTTTTCTCAGGTTACTTGAACATTTCACTGCCACACTGGCAGGAAACCGTTAGTACCTGGAACTTTCCCTCCTCGTTTGGTCTGAGAGACTCCCACTCTGGAGAGTCGAGGAACTGGTGGCGGTGGATGTAATGCAGAAACTGTCCCTCCAAACATACATTGATCCTAAAAGAGAGAGAGAGAGAGAGAGAGAGAGAGAGAGAGAGAGAGAGAGAGAGAGGTTTAAAAAGAGAGGCAGGGATTAAGAAGTTATAATGAGAGCTGGAGGTCACTTTGTGAGTGAATGTCAGCATGAATATCTCGCCAGTGCAGACGTGGAATATCTGAAGACTATCGAGTTACTTAAACTCTTAAAACCCACCTGCCCGCTGAAGGGTTAACGTTTGGGGTTTGGGTTTTGGGTTTTAGGGTCAACAACTGAAGCATTTCGATGACTGTAAAACCGTTAACCATCTATGAAAAACATTGTTCAGAATCAGAATCTGGTTCTTTTCCAAGAAGGTTTCACTGCAAGGAATTTGTTTTGGCGTTTCGGTGCAAAACATAATCGTAGTAAGATATGTAAAGAAAATAGTAAAAGAAAATCCAAACAAAAATAAAAGAACAAAAATGTAGGAAACAAACATAGTATAGAAGAAAATTACAATAAAAATATGACTGAATAACATAAAAAGCTGTAGAGAAGAAAATGATAATGAAGTGTAAAAATGGTACGTTTACTTTGATACTTTAAGCCCATTCTGCTGATGACACTGTGCTTTTGTGACATTTTGCATTCAGACCTTTACATTGAAAGAAGTATTTTTAGAACATGGTATTTCTACTCGTACCACCGCTGGTACATGAAACACCTTCCAGATGAATTGAGAATACAACATTTCTTCTTCTGCCAGGATTCTTTCAGAAATCCCAGTTGAATCGGGACATTCCTCCCTCAGAAGGAAGCTTTATTTTAAAAGAGAATAACTTCCGCAGGGTGAGATAATCCAGCACACTAAACATCAAGCCTCCATTGCATTACGTCGACAGTTTCTGTTTTATCCTCATTCCAGTGTGAGTTGAATCAGAGCTGCTTCATGTCAATCACCTGACATCTTCTGAAAGAAATGGAAATTATTCTGTTAAAAACGACTCTGCCCCGTTGTTACAGCAGCTGAATGTAAAGTACGGCTGCTTACAAAGGATAAGACGATACCTTTAATTAAAAGTAGTTCCTATAAACCAGTGGTGGAAGACGTACTTTGATGTTTTAGTAAAAGTAGCAATTCTACCGTGTACAAATACTCTCTTAGAAGTTAAACGCATGCATTCAAAAGTAAAAGTACAAAAGTATTAGCAACAAAATATACTTAAAGTACCAAAAGTAAAATGTTGAATTAATCACAATGGCCATTTTCTGAATAATGTTATATTATTGTATTAAATGTATTGATGCATACAATTGTATTTATTTATGCATCATAGTTCTGGATATCTTGTGAACATTCTTTAATGTGCGTTAATGCATATTTAAAGGGGGGGGGGGCATTTGAGTTATTTGTCGGGACTCGGAATGACGATCCTGAAAACACAGGACATCTGGTGAATGTACTATTGCCTCCACGCGGCTCTCAACACGGTGAAGGCTGAGCCGAAGGCTAGCGGCTAGCGGCTAGCGGCTAGCGGCTAGCGGCTAGCGGTTAGCGGCTAGCGGCTAGCGGCGCTACCAGTGCAAAAAGCAGCAACAGCGCTGGCAAAGCTAAACAGTGTTAACTAAAGGGGGAACCGGCGGTTGCTACGCTTCGCGACTACGCCATCGGTCGGGAGGTCAGCGAGGTCAGCGAGGTCAGCGAGGCGCAGCGAGGCGGCGGTGGGGCCGATCACATGCACTAAAAACCAAGCTAGCCGGCCCGGCTATGTCAACAAAGCACAGAGAAGCTCTGATTACAACACACACACAGAGGGGGAATGACGTCATCCTCAGGTAGACATTACTCCACTTCATCTTTAAATAGATAATAGTTGTTTGCTGCTACATTAATGCTCGGGATGTCGTATAAAGAACCGTAAACAAAAAAACAGATGTTGATTCGGATCAGTTGTAATCTTTGAATCTGAATAACAAGAAGATGGATGAGCGTCATTATTAGCCTTTTGTTTGTGTTGTTTTATATTTGGCTCGTACACGCCGAGCTGTCAACAGCGTGGCCAACAGTCAATCTAAGGTGATGAACGTAAGAGGAACAGTCAGCGTCCAGACGCACAAAGACATCATTTAACCAGCTGCACAGTGCTCAGGCTGAGTCACGGACAGAAATACTCTGTTTACATTTCTCTTGTGTTCGGCTCCAGGACTGTGAAATCTAAGCAGCGCCGCTTTGAGGATGTTTGGACGAAGAGGATACGTTTCCTGTGACGGGAGTCCGATAGAAATCCAGATCTGCAGGAGTCCATTTCTTAAAAACAATGTGTGAGAGGTGGAATGTAAACCAATGAATATTACATTATATATCTGTGGTTTTAGCCTTGATTTCAGTGACACTAAAACCTGCAAGTGTCCAAAACATGTGAAAGTAAGAAAGAACTTCCTTTGGGTAAGAAGGTAACATGAGTATCTGTACCATAAAGTCAAATACTGCAGTTTTTATATACATGCCACTTCATGAAGCGCTTAGAATTCAGTTTTTGTTGAGTATTTTAAAAGTGTTGGTCAGTGGGTGAAAGTGCAATTTTGAGGTATTTGTACTTTAGTTGAGTATTTCCATTTACTGGATCGGATTAGGACTTTAAATACAAAACACAAGATCGTCTTATTAATAGATGCATGAAGAAAACTGTCAAATTGAATTTGTTATAACTTTACTATCTTATCAATAATACTCAAATTACATGATGTAAAAAAAACGATCTGCAAAATAGATGCTTGACAATTAGGAGCAACTTATAAATTCCAAACACGGAGGTAAAGGAGAGAATACTGGACCAACGTGCATCAGCGTGCGTTGCTCCGTGTCTCCAGATGTGAAAATAAGAACGTCGTGTTCACAGCCTGGTTTCCACCAAACTAAACTAAAAGAATCCGTTTTTGCAGGTTTGAGAAACTTGTAATTAAGTATTTTTACATTGAGGTTATGGCTGTCACGATACACCAGTAATGACAATAACTGAAATCATGTTCATAATATATACATGTGATAATATCGTGTAAATAATCCAGCGCCTCTTGAATCCTTTTATATATACTGTTATGTTATATTTTACTGTTATGGTTACAGACGTTCTCTCTACACGCGTATTTGAAGTGTAATTCATTTGTCAAAAAAGAGACAAAACACACAATAAACAAAGCAAAAGTTCCCCAAATTTTCTAGCAATATTGGGATAATATTGCAGTGGATTTTTCCCGAGTAGTATAAATCAGATATATTGAAGTATCTCTCCTTGCACTCCTGTGTGTTGTGGGGTTGTGTAGCCAGCTGTGTGGTGGTTTGCATGGTGTAGTACAGGTGTGCAGATGTTACTCTCCCCCCACCTCCCGGACAGCAGAAAGGAGAGCTTGTCGATGGCCGTCTTGCCCTCCACGGCGTACGTCTCTCCCGCCTTCAGCTCCACCACCTTGTTCTGGAAGGCGCCTGCGATCTCCTTGAACACCTGGACGGGCACGCCCAGCGGCAGGTACACCGCCTGGTAGAGGGAGGTCAGCTCCTCGCCGCGTACGCCCTCCTGGAGCAGCCGGCAGACCAGGTGGCAGATCTGGGCCAGGCAGGCCAGCACCATGAGCAGGTTCCAGGTGAAGACGTCCAGGCCGCACGCGGTCATCCAGCCCCACAGGGTCAGGCAGGCGTGGGCGGGAACCAGGAAGCCGAAGATGAAGAGGCACCCGTAGGCGCCGCTGCCTCCCATGTAGCCCAGGATCAGCATGGTGTTGCCCAAATGGTAGATGGCTCCCTCGGTGTTGTTGCTCCAGCCGTCGCAGAGCGGCGGAAAGAACAAGCTGTCCAGCAGAGTCGAGTTGCCGGCGCTCATGTTCGTCTTCAAATGGACCCAAAAACAAACACGTCTTGATCCAATAAGCTCTGGGTGATATCTCAAGATGTACAACTACGACAACAGACAGCTGATGCTGACAGAAGAATGTCAGAAGTGAATGTTTGATCCCTTGGAAAATCCTTCAACGTGGAGAAGTTCTCACGGCTCTATTTGATAGAGAAACAGCTGGAATGGGTTTCTTCTTCTTCTCTCATTATGTGTCCCCCTCCCCTCTCTCTCTCTCTCTCTCTCTCTCTCCTTTCTGAGTCTTCCTGTCGTCTCTCTTGTAGCTTTTCTCCGTCTGTTTCTCTTCTCACCCGCCGGCCTGCACTAGTGGAGGCAACAGCTGGAGGAGAAGGGGATAAGGGAGGGGTGGGCGTTGATAGAGCCCTAGAAGGATAACCATGTTTGGAATTGAAACCCAAGGAGGAGAGAGCGGTGGACAGAAAGCAGGCCGGCTACTTAACATAACAGAGAGAGAGGGAGAGAGAGAGAGAGAGAGAGGGAGAGAGAGAGAGAGGGAGAGGGAGAGAGAGAGAGAGAGAGAGAGAGGGGGGGGGGGGGGGGGGGGGGCAGGAAACGAGAGGGAGGACAGGGACAATAACAAATATCTATGAGTGTCACTCACATTTAAAAAGAGTCCCTTCCTTCATAAAACTTTGAGAGTCCAGTTTACTCCCAGGAGACACTCAGCCGGTGCATATTTAGAGACACTGAAATGAGCAGGTCAGATTTCAGGTATAACCCCCCCACCCCCACACACACACTCACAGTATGTGTATGTGTGGGGGGGGGGGGGGGTATGTATATCCGGCTCTCCCCTGCTCTGGTTTATTTTTTATTAGAGAAAAACAAGAAACAGACAAGCTGTTATAGTAAATAAAGCAAAGTGATGACCTCTGCCAGAAGCCACAGAGCCTGTTGCACAAACAAGAACCTGCACTCGGCCCGAAATGTTTGAAGCTGGCAGATTTAAGACTTAAAGTTACTGTGAGGAGCTTTTAACTGGTCCTGAACCAGTCTCAGTGTAGTCCTGATCCTCTATGAACCAGTCTCAGTGGAGTCCTGATCCTCTATCAGACCTCCATCAGTACAGAGACCATCAGAGAGAAGATGGTCTGTTTCTATAGAGTTATTCTTGATGCTCGTCATCGGAGCCACCGGGTCGGATTCTGGTGAAACCAGATGAACTCATGCAGGTTCACCAGAACCTCCTTCAGCTCAGACTCCAGCAGAGACCGGTCCACCGTGGACAGACCCAGATCCTCCAGCAGAGACCTGGTCCACCGTGGACAGACCCAGATCCTCCAGCAGAGACCTGGTCCACCGTGGACAGACCCAGATCCTCCAGCAGAGACCTGGTCCACCGTGGACAGAGCCGGATCCTAGGATCTGGGTCCTTAAAGCATGAAATAATCTGCCTACAGATGATCTCAGGTTCAAATTATTAATGAAAGTCTGAATATGTAAATTTTGTCTTTTTGTAGAAACATTTGAAAACCTCTGCACTTCATTAAAGATGTGATATAGTCAGAGGTCAGAGGTCATATTTAAATGTTTGACACAACATAAAATTGTTACTTGGCTGATTTTGACAAACATTTTTTATAAATTCTGCCTCATTATGGAAAGATTCATATTTCAAGTTTCATCAGTAAATTGGTAGTCAACCTTGCTTTCATCCAGTCTGGTCAAACCTAACGCACAGACCAGCATTCCCTCTGTGGAAGTTAAGCTCAGGCCTTTGAATTAAACGAGTAAACCAACTAGTGACAGTTTAAACAGCGTTGAATACCAATGAGTCAGGTTCTTGTACCGTTACCCGGTGCTAAGTGATTCTAGAATGGTGCAGAGTTCACATTAAAGTTATGTTGAAGCGATGCTCACTGAGCTAAAGCAGATTCAGCTTGAGGAGCAGTTCACTTATCGTAAAATGGATTTATAGCTTCGTTTATAATGATCTGCATTTGAATATTAACGGATTCTCTGACGTGTTCACACTTTTAACCAAATTGAAAGAGTCCGGTGCTTATTGGTGTAGTTAAATATGTGGACCAGCGTAAACCAGTTACAGTTAAACTCCTCTGCAGCTGAAACATTTCCAACAGGTTTTACGAACGTGTGGAAGCAGATGTCCACCGTCAGCCACACTTCGTCACGGTGACACGCCACAGAGGAAGAATGCAGATACGCCAAGTATTGACTTCTCAGGGGCCGCAGTTATTTTTAAGCCTAAGTGCATACCAGGGTCAGCAACCGCCCGGTGGAGAGAACCCTTCCATGCGACCGCACTAACACGAGAGAGAGCAGTGGTCTTGCATAGGACTTTTATTCAACATCAGACAAACATCTCAGATATTCTGCAGCCTTTTAAAAAAACCCTATTTCACAGAGGACAGTCATCCCATGAGAGTCGGAGTGCTTCGTCACATTTCCCTGCTAGTCGCGGTATAAATAAGAAGAGAAGGGAACACAGGGGGTCATCTTCCACAGCAACACACTGCAGGAGGAGAGAAAACAATATGAGAAACATTATGAGTCTGAGACAGTGACAGCTAATAACAATGAAAGAGCAGAGATCAGATGAACACATTAAACATTCAGCGCACACGTTCGGTGAAATCATTTCTATTCTGCCTGAAGATTTCTCTTTTTACGAGCACAAGGGAACATTCAGGCGACGAATAGCGCTGCTGAACCGTGGGCTGAGCGGCTTCAGCTCCATGTCATGTGTCGTCATGCGAGCACAATAAACTAGCTCCCCCCCCTCCCCCTCCCTCCTCCCCTCCATTACATGGTGACCGGGTCGGCTGCGGCACAACAGGATCAAATCAGCGACAGCCAAGAGATTCAGAGATTAAGCGGTAATAACAGAACCGTGAATTACAAACGGCTTCATCGCTGCAGACATCCAGAGGTTAAATTAATTAACTTTGTCGTTTCCGGGGTTCACAAAGAGGCGGACGCTCCTTCAGCTGTCACAATGCATTTGGCAGCCGCGTGTCGCCAGGACAGGCACGCAGACAGAGTTCTACTTCTGGTTGCAGTTTTAAATGGACAGACGTCTACTGCGGGGACAACTTCCTCTTAATGGACATTTAGCATCATTAGACTTCCACTGCCCAGTGTGACACACACTGAAGGACAGCAATGATTAGAAGGCTGCTGCTGCCTCCAGGACATCATTAGTATCACGATGTATAAAGGAGGTAATTGAAGGTGAACTGTTCCTTGTACTTCCAGCGTTCGCACTGCTGCAAATATTTCCATACCACTAAAAGCCTCGACGGAGTCAGACCGAGGTTCCTACATGACTGTAGCGTTAAAATGACTCATAACACAAGTACAGCTGCAGGATAATCTAGTTCTGCAGTGCTCTTCATTACCATGCTGCGCAGTGTTCGGTGTGGTCGTTCAGCTTGTGCTCCGCGTTGACAGCGTTAACAGCTGAGGGTCACAAACGACCGAGCACCAAGACATTATACCAGCAAACGAGCTGCTGGGACACCAACAATAAGTAATACTTACCACACACACACGCACACACAACGGAGAAGTTAGATCTTGAATCCAAGCGCCCGCATGCAGTCTTTGTGTGCCTCAATCAGGACCGTGCAGCTTTCCTCTCCCTTCTCAATGATGCTGGAGGAAAAACAGACACGGAGGCGTCAAGAAACAGTTGTAACATTTAACAAGTAAAGCGTTTGCGTCTCTCTGTACAGGCGCTCACCAAACGTCCCGGACTTTCTTTGTCTCCGGACAAGCACAGCATGCTTTGAGTGGCTTCTTCTGCTCAGCGGCCGGCTCCATGCAGGCAGCAGACACGGTGGACATCTCCAGACGGATCTAAAAATAAAAACAGTTTAATTATCTCACGAGCAGACTTTATGTAGCGCAGCACCTTTGCTCAGCTCATACGTCTCACTTTGAATTTCATTTTCCACAATAATTTTGAAGACTCAAAAAAAAAAAAAAAAAAACAGGGGTCCAACCCACATTTAAAAAAATAAAAAGGGGGAACACTCAACTGAGAAGCTGGGACGAGGTAATGTTTAGCATGTTCTAAATATTAAAATATTGTTTTTTTACATAGTAAGCTTATGCAGATTACTCTTAAGAGTAGTCGATGCTTTGTTTAAGAGCATATTGCTTGTATATATATATATTATAATGTTAGCTAACGCTGAAACGCAGCTGGACTGATGTAACGTTAGCTTCAATGACAGGTCACACACACACACACACACACACACTATTAATTTATTAAAAAGGGGGATAATACTTACAATTGAGAAGATGGGACGAGGGAATATTTAGCATTTTTTTAAATGTATAAAAACATATTTTGTTACATAGAAAGATTAACGCCAAGTCATTGAAAATTGAGTCGTTGTTTGAGACACAACAACACGCAGTTTAAAGACATCTCCTCGCGTTTACATGTGATTAACACGTTACAACGTCCACGTTTCACAGCTCAAACACATCGATTACTCTCAGAAGCAGCCGATGATTTGTGGACGACTTCGATCTGTTTGACGGGCATATGGCTCATGTTATAATGTTACAGAAGCACCACGTGCCTCGCTGTGTTGTGCTTTTACCAGCGTTAGCTAACAGTTTGGAGACATTGCGTAACACAAACGTCAGCTAGCTAACACAAACAGTTCGGTGTCGGTGTCATGGCGGGTGAATGACACAACAGAAAAGTGGTGTACTAGTTAAACACGCCGGCCGGCTAATGGGCTATCCTACGTTATGTAACTTACTTGAATGGAGGCTGGTGGTGAGGAAAGAGTCGCTTCACCTTCAGAGACAAACCAACGCGGATGGAGCAGGGTCACGTGGTCGGGATTTATGCAGATTCTTGTGCGGAGGATTCTGGGAAATTGAGTGTTGTGTAACAATGGCAGGAAATGACGTGAAAGCAGCCCAGCAAACAGTTTGATAATCAGAGACCAGAGCATCTGTTAATGTACTGTAAGTTTATTCAATGTATGTTTTTATATTTCTGAGGACTATTGTGTTTTTAGCGAGCTAACTGATGTTAGTGCTTTCATTATCTGTCAAACTCTCCTTTTCTTTCCTTTTTAACGTTTAATGTCAAATATAAAGGACAAATCAATCCTTAAAATGACAGCTCTATTATGAACAAACATCAGATGATTTATGTTTCCAACATGGTGCAACATTGACATTACTGTATTTTAATTGGTGAAATTGGTATTGACCAAGCAAAGTTAGGCTAGCAATTAAAAACAGTGACTGTAAGTGGTGGTAATATCATTTAGAATAAACTAAATAACAAGCAAGTGTGTTATTACTATTCACACTACCAGGAATAAGCACAACACAATAAAGTTGAACCAATAACTTCAGACAAAAATATGGTTAAATGACACCATTTTTATTTTGAGGTTTACGTGAGTTATTTGTGCATCAAGAAGCTTCAAGAGACATTTCTATAGGAACATGCAGCAAGCAACACACTAGGTTGAGATTTACAGAATTTATATTCGTCAAAATTTAGAGATCAAAATATAAAAACAGACTGACGACTGAAATTAACTGAAAACATGTGGAGCAAGTTCTTTGCTAAACATACATTTTTCCCCCCAATTACAGTTTGAAAGGTGAAGCTATTCGAGTTGACATCGCAAGTTCCCGTTTTTTAGGCTGAAAACAAACCAAAAAAACCGATTTGACTCTAAATGGACCATAATGTACTAAATGAACATCATGCTGTCTTGACGAAGACTTGAAACTAGAGATTGAGACATAAACTCATGTTTACAATGTTTACTGAGGGAATAAATCAAGAGAGAAGTAGAGTCATTTTCTATAGACTTCTATACAAAGTATAAAAAGCTCAACCGAGTAAGAAGTAAGTTGATTTTGTAAACATAGATAAGATACAATGTGGGATTAAAACATATGTTAAACCTCCTTTTGCCACATTGTCTCCTGCAGCAAAGTGTGATTTCACATTCAAGCCATCAGCCTCATCATCACCATTATCTTCCTCAAGGCAGTTAGAGTGGAATCTTTTTGTTGCGCAGTAACGTCATCATCATCATGGTCATCATCAGCCAGGACAGCTGATGATGGAGGCGGCTGAAGGAGGCTGAAGGAGGAAGGCACTGCTACGACGATTGAACGTGAGTCGGATCATTTAACTGTTCGGTGTCATTGTTTCCTGCTTTAACTTCTGTCTCAGTCTGTGGAGGAGTAGCATGAATATGCACAAAACTATTGACGTTTTAGCTTCCATTTATATTTAGCTGTGAAATGATTCTCTAGCTCAGTGTTATTGTTTAGTTGTGAAGCTTTTCCACTATTACACAGGTCAATACACCAGAATAATAGCATCACTGTGAAAGGGCTGCAACCTAATCACAGTTTAATTCACTTCACAATGATGTAATGATTTAAAACAGAGAAAAACAGAAAAAACTCACATTTGCATTCAGTATGCAACTTGTACGTTGTACACATCCTAAGAGATAAAGTACAATATGAGTCTGAAAGTACATCCGCCTGCAGAATATTGCTGTTTTTCTGCACGCTCACCTGCTTTGGCAGATATTAAATTCTGGGGAAGAACCACTTCAGTGGTTAGGGAGTTTCATGAGATGAAAAGTGTTTATTTTCGACATGAAGAAGCGTGTTTTCACATGTCTGCTGCTCTACAGCACGTCAGCACAGCAGCCGTGCGTAAGCAGAGGCACGAGCCTCTTGTTCTGGCTGGAGGGCCAGCTGTGCGCTAGATAAATGAGCAAGTAAGCATATTATTCATTCTGCTCGGCACCGTGTGTTACACATGCTCCTCCATGTGAAACATACTTTGCTGCAGTCTCCGCTGTGCTCTCCACAGAATCCATATTGTGTCGCACCAATGCGAGTGGTGTTGAGACGCCCTTGAGATGATTCTCAGTCTCATCTGAAGCCTTTGTTTCGGTGTTTCCTTTAGAAAGCTGGGAGACGGAGGAGAGGTGTCAGGGCCTCATCGTCTGCCTGTGTGCACGCAGCGTGAGCAGCCTTTGTCTGTCTTCATCAGTAGTTCCTGAAAATTCACTCGTCTGCTCCGATAAACTCTGTCCTCTGTTGGATCCGTAGACCAGCGACCAATCACAATCAAGCAGGCTTTGTGTAACGCAGGTCAACAGTACGTGTTGGTTTTCATATTAGCTAATAAATTGGCAACTTGTGAAACAATCCAGTGAACGTCTTCTCTCTCTCTCTCTGGTATCCCAAGCTGCTTACCGGACCGTAAACAACGAGCCGCTGACTAAACCAAACCCCAGATATACAGATATACAGATATACACATATACAGATATACATATATACACATATACACATATACAGATATACATATATACACATATACACATATACAGATATACATATATACACATATACACATATACACATATACATATATACACATATACACATATACACATATACACATATACATATATACACATATACACATATACAGATATACAGATATACACATATACACATATACACATATACAGATATACATATATACACATATACACATATACATATATACACATATACAGATATACACATATACAGATATACACATATACACATATACAGATATACATATATACACATATACACATATACACATATACAGATATACATATATACACATATACACATATACAGATATACATATATACACATATACACATATACAGATATACATATATACACATATACACATATACAGATATACATATATACACATATACACATATACAGATATACACATATACACATATACACATATACACATATACACATATACACATATACACATATACACATATACACATATACACATATACACATATACAGATATACAGATATACACATATACACATATACACATATACACATATACACATATACACATATACACATATACACATATACACATATACACATACACATATACAGATATACACATATACAGATATACACATATACACATATACACATATACAGATATACAGACATACAGACATACACATATACAGATATACAGATATACAGACATACAGACATACAGACATACAGATATACAGATATACAGATATACAGACATACAGATATACAGACATACAGACATACAGATATACAGATATACAGATATACAGATATACAGATATACAGATATACAGATATACAGACATACAGACATACAGACATACAGACATACAGATATACAGATATACAGATATAAAGACATACAGATATACATATATACAGATACACATATATACCGATATACAGACATACAGACATACAGATATACAGACATACAGATATACAGATATACAGATATACAGATATCCAGATATACAGATATTCAGATATACAGATATACAGACAAAATAAGATGTGGTGAAAGATCACCACATCTTATTGTAGTTTCCAAAAAAGGTTGTTTTTGAAGGCAATGAAAAACAACATATTTTGTCATCTTTTTGGGGGGATTTGGTTGCTAGCTGGATTTAATGCTCAACAGTTATTTAAAGAATAGGTTTGACATCAAACTATTTCCTCAACGTCTTAATCCCGTGAAAACAAAACGATTCAACTCTGAACTGAAAGGCTGCCGGTACGTGATAGAGAACCCACTTCTAGTGTTTCCTGTACCTCTCTACTACACGTCAAACATTGTTTGTTGAATAAAAAATAATCCCGTCCAATATCCCTCACAATATTAGACACATCTCATGCACTGAGCTGCCACTGATGACCCTCATTAATCCCTCCGTGCTGCTCTGTCATTTCCATCTCGTTTGTGTTTCAACCGTTGCTTTAATCCTGACAAACCTTCCAAGAACAGCGTGAATCTTCTACTTCGCAGTCCTTGAAATGAAATATTCTGGCTTCTGTTTGTTTTTTTGTTACATAACGTGAAATGTGCAAATAAACAACACAGCGTATGTGCAGCATCAGGTAACACAGTACAGTGTTTAATTACATCCCCGTCCTCAACTTGTCCCTGCACTCGCTGCCAGATGTCGAGTTCACATGACAATAACTGCGATGCCCATTACACACACACACACGCACACGCACACGCACACACACACGCACACACACACACACACGCACGTTATTATTTTTTGTGATTATGAAATAATAAATAGGTCTGTATGTGTTTTAAAAGAGTCACCATGTTGTAAACCATTGATTAGACTGCTGCATAAAGATACAGATGCTTTTTTAACGATATAATTATTGCTTTACAAAAGTAACCATATTTAAAATTATTATTGTACACCTTCCAACAAAGATGCAATGAATACCGTCTCCTGCGTACAGAATTGGTTTATTTAAACAATTACTACTATAAAACAATAGGTTGCATGAACTGTTTTCTAATGCATTCACACTGCATTAGAAAACTAACAGTGTTCTCACCCTCAGTATCTATTAGACTTACAAAGACTTCTGTTTTTGCACAATCATTTTTTATTTGTAATCCTGTGTGATCCACATTTCTTTTCTTTTTCTTTCTCCATCTCCACCACCTTCATTAACCAAAGTTAAAAAGGTCAAAGGTGACGCCAAATCTTCCCAGCATTAAAGCCTCTGGGCAGCCACTCAGCCAAGAGCATCATGGGAAAATCTTTTGGCTCTCACTCCCTCTCTTTCTCTCTCTCACTCTTTCCCTGTCTCTCTCTCTCTGTCTTACTTTCCCTGTCTATCGCTCTCTATCTCTCTCTCCCTCCCTCTTTCTCTGTCTCACTCTCCCTCCCTCTGTCTCTCTCACTTTCTCTGTCTCTCTCTCTGTCTTACTTTCCCTGTCTCACTTTCCCTGTCTATCGCTCTCTATCTCTCTCTCCCTCCCTCTTTCTGTCTCACTCTCCCTCCCTCTGTCTCTCTCACTTTCTCTGTCTCTCTCTCTGTCTCACTTTCCATGTCTCTCTCTCCAACTTGCTTTCCATGTCTCTCTCTCCAACTCACTTTCCATGTCTCTCTCTCTCTCTCTCTCTCTCTCACTGCGTCCAACAATAGGTTGCATACACTGTTTTTTAATGCACTGTAATTCTACGGTGTTCAAACAGGCCAACTGGCTCTTCTCTTCAGTACAGTGTTCAAACAGGCCGACTGGCTCTTCTCTTCAGCACAGTGTTCAAACAGGCCAACTGGCTCTTCTCTTCAGTACAGTGTTCAAACAGGCCAACTGGCTCTTCTCTTCAGTACAGTGTTCAAACAGGCCAACTGGCTCTTCTCTTCAGTACAGTGTTCAAACAGGCCAACTGGCTCTTCTCTTCAGTACAGTGTTCAAACAGGCCAACTGGCTCTTCTCTTCAGCACAGTGTTCAAACAGGCCAACTGGCTCTTCTCTTCAGCACAGTGTTCAAACAGGCCAACTGGCTCTTCTCTTCAGCACAGTGTTCAAACAGGCCAACTGGCTCTTCTCTTCCGCACAGTGTTCAAACAGGCCAACTGGCTCTTCTCTTCAGCACAGTGTTCAAACAGGCCAACTGGCTCTTCTCTTCAGCACAGTGTTCAAACAGGCCAACTGGCTCTTCTCTTCAGCACAGTGTTCAAACAGGCCAACTGGCTCTTCTCTTCAGTACAGTTTGCGGGAAGCCTCTCTTCGATTGACAGTCGCAATTGTGTTATACACAAAGTTTTTAACGTCCTTCCAGGACCTTTTACCCAATATCTTTTCTTGTTTTAGGCATTTGCTGCAGTCCTCTTTCCCTGGAATTCTGCGCTCTTCCACAAATTTCCCTAGATGTTTTTTGACAGCAGTCTTCTCTGCTTCCGTCCATGGCCTCTTCATCTGCGCTTTGGATGCCCCTACAGATAGCAAAGAAGACAATGTAACATTAAATACATAGACCAGAATGTAGATATCTTGACCAGGCTCATGTACAGCCTGCACACAGTCTCAGAAATCACTGTCACAGGAGCTTTGAAGTCTGACACATTTTGAAGAACTTACCAGTTTCTTTCACCACTGCCTTCATTTTTCTTCTTTTCTTCTTCCTTTTAGCCGGGCTTTTTCCTGGGCTCTGATCTACAACAGTAAAGACAAACTTTAGATCACCTCAGGTATATTGAATATAAAGGTTTATGTTTAGTATTTGATTGTTTGTGTGGTTAATGTGTCAAGGGCTGACATTCATATTTGACTAACAACACCTGACAGCTGGCTGCTAATTCGTACATTTTAGAAGTCAAAACTGTAAGTAGCAGCATATCCTGTAAATGTTAAAAAAAACATTTGTGCCCTTAACTGTTTCAACAGGAGACAATGATTTTACTGCCACAAAAAAAAACAAGGAATATTTCCTGTTATGGATTACCTATCTCAAAAGAGCTACAAATTACCTTAGCTACTACTGAAGAATTTAAGTATGAAAAACGAGCAGGTTTTGTTGTAAAATAAAGGCCATTTTACTCACCATCTGGCTCTGAACTCTCATCCTCACGGGGGTCAGAACAATCATCTGCTAAAGAAGAGTGACAAAAGTGACATCTTATTCTATGCAGTGTAGGAAAGGATACAGAAAACTGCATTTACAAACCATTTGCATAAAATGTTCATGTGTTTAGAGACAGGTTTAAAATGGCGGCCTTATTTATAAAAATAAATAAATAAAAATGAACTTGCCATTATCCACCTCCCTGCCTCGTTTCCTTCCCCTCTGTGGGACACCCACTGAAGTCGATGTGGGACTTTCAGCTGTAAAGTTAGCGAATGACAAATATAAGGGCTTTTTTCTTTCAAAATTGAGAGTGGAATGATTATTCTCAATTCTGGTAAGTTTGGTGTGAATGGAGCCTTTTAATTTTGAGGTACTGGGGAAGGCTATTGATTATTTTTTAAGTCAAGAAAAGGTTTCAAAGATAACCTTTTTCAAAACAGTAAATATAATCCCTAACCAAGTACATTTTTGTTCAGTTCCTAACTCACCCTCTATATCTGAGCCCTCATCACTGTGGTCAGGTCTGCTCAGGTGGGGGGAGAGGTCAGAACCTCCATCTGAAAAACAAGAGTAGAGTGAAATTGGCACCTCTTACTATACAGTGTTGGAAAGAAAGACATAAAATCATGCATTAAATCCAGAAGTGTTTCTAATATTCTGACCCCTCATGGGAACAAGAAGGGAGGACAAAGAATTACAAAAACCTCGCCATATTTTGTAGTCGAACACAAAAAACACCTTTAACAATGACTTCAGTAATAAACATATATAATTTACACATTAATGAATTGAATAGCAATAGACTGTACAGGTGGATTTTGTTTTGTCCGTCTTTTGTTTCTTGTTTTTTGTTTTCCTATAACTTTCTGGGTTCTTATGTTTTCTAATAGTGCACTTGCCTTTTGGCTGATCATCTTCTTTTGAATCAGTGTCCGTACCTTTTACTTCCTCATGATCACTGCTGGAGAGATTCTCACATGATGAAGCTTTGGCTCTGCTTTTCAAATCTTCCTCATCACTGGATGAGGAAGATTTCGTCCCAGGCGGCTTGTACTCTTCCTCTGATCCTGCATTGGTGGATAATTCTGAGCAATTGCTCGATTCGTTTTGGACATTTATCAACTGTAAGAAAAAAGCATAATCATCATGAGAAAAAAAGTCATCACATCTACTATCCATTCCAAATTTAAAGAGTGACTATAACATCAATATCTTATAATAAGTGTTACAGACTGTTTGTAAATTGTTTCATATATTTTCTTTGCCACACTGATGTTAAAATACATTCGCCAGTGATTATCTTAACTGTATATTACTCCAGCGATGAAATAAATCCTTGAAGTAACCACTTTAAGTTTAGAGTCAAGTATTTAAGTAACCATAACTAATTAATAGATTCAATTATTAATATTATAATTGACAGTAAGGCTCCAGACTTTTTTTTTTTACCACCGTCCTGCAAAAATAATGTTAACCATTCCAAAGTAGATGTAACCTGTCAAAAATTCTTAATGTAAACCCATTTACTTTGTTATTGTCATCTATAGTGGTTATTTATATAAAATCATTCAATAAAATGACTTAAGGAAGCCATATAACGCTCATTTTCAGGTTCATATTCGTATTTGAGGTTTCTACCGTTTTTCTCATACTGTCTGTCTGAATACACCATTATTCATTTTCTGTCTCGAACAATCTGCTGGTATTTGATAAAAAGGATCTTAGCATCAGTTGTTCTGATTATGTTTTAAAAGCTGCTTAGAACTAGTGTTAGAAAGTTAAACAGCTCATAATTCATCTCCAATAACTATCTTATATTAAGGTGAAAGCATCTCATCCGAACAACTGGATTTATTCAAGTTAATTTTATAAGTCCTCCTTAAACATTGAATTGCAACCACTGCCAGCTATTCAGTTCAGAGAAAAGTCTGAATTAGGATAGAGGAAACATGTTGTAAAGGCACAAACCTGTGATGGCCTCACAGCTTCCTGGACCTAATGCCAAAGAGAAGATTGAAAATTATTTCTGTTATCTTCTGAAACTGTTTCAACAAAATAATTCCAGTCACAGGACACAAACAGTTATACAGAGCAACTGGACTGTGATGTTTAAGTATTGCAAACAACTCCCCATATGTTAATAAAGACATCTCATATCTGAATTACTACATTTAAAAAGGGCAGTCATATTTCATGTATAAATTACCATTTTTAAACAGGACACACTGTAATACTGTAAGTACATGAAGTTACAGTCAACACACTGTGGTCTGAATATTTTCATTTAGTGAATTTATACAATTCAAAGACTGATTACGGTAACTGTATGAACACAAAATGAACCGATTTTGCTGTGATTTAACTGCAATAAACCGACAAAAAGGGACTCTGAAATAACTATGTAATGATGCCGATTTGTAAAAAGTCTGAATTCATGTTTTGTTGAACGCACCATGAGGCAACTACAGCCTCTGGAAAAGATAGCATGTGGACCAGGAAAGTCTGTGTCTCAAAGGTAACCCAAACAGTCATATTCATGTTCACAAATGGACACAAATGCAAACTACATTAGCCTACACTTATTTATAATACTACTTCAAATGTAAACTTTTCCTGACAATAACATTCTGGAAATATTTTTTAAGTGTGACGAATTTTTTCAGCAGGAGTCAAAAATATCTTAAAATCTTACCTGCTCAGAAGCCGTATCAGAATATTTTCTTTCCTTTCTGCTGTGATGAAGTTTCAGTCGCTCAATTCTTCTTTGAAATCGCTCCATGGTTCTGCCTCGCTCTGCCATGTTGCGTCCCTCTGCCATGCTGCTTCCCTCTGCCATGCTGCTTCCCTCTGCCATGTTGCGTCCCTCTGCCATGCTACCTCGCTCTGCAGCCCTCCAGGTTGGGGGAGGGGAGAACTAACGCTGCCTCAGTGCAGGTGCAGAGGGGGGAGCCCCTCCTCTTGATGGGCCATCAATTAAGCTCAGAGTGAAGCAGCAGAGACACCTTAGTATTCTCAGCTTCTAAACTCCTCTGACTAACAGGCCTGATTTACAGCCTTAAATGTTGAAAATTTCACATTTATCAGCACAATTAGTAATTATACAGTTTAATCCTCTGTCACAAGTAAAAGTTCCCACAGACTCACACTAACTTTAGTGAACACTTAACTACAGAATGACTCTTCCGAAACGTTTCCAACCTCAATATGGCTGGAAGAAAGTTTCCATGTCCAGTTCACTAAGCTATACAGAGCCACATTACATGATACAGTTGTGCAGGGGACTAGACAGTTTGCGAGAGGCTGAGGCCTGTTAACCTGTCCCATTTAGGTCACACCAGGCAGAACACTGAGAATTATTCCTAGAAGCCAACAGGTAACTACTTTAAGTACCTGTCTACTTTAAGCACACACACACACACACATGCACACACACACACACACACACACACACACAGACACGCACGCACACACACACACGCACACAGACACACACGCACACACACACACACGCACACACAGACACGCACACACACACACACGCACACACACACGCACACACACACAGACACACACACGCACACACACACGCGCACACACGCGCACACACACACACACGCGCACACACACACACACACACGCACACACACACAGACACACACGCACACACGCGCACACACACACACACACACACACACACATGTCATTGTCTTCAGTATTAATGTGAGCTGGACCTCTTGACATGGCTTGATTCATGTGGGGATGAGACACAGATACTGAATAGTTGATGAGCTGGGTAGAAAAAGAAAAGAAGTGGAGAGACTGGGTGGGGGCAGAAATAGAGAGATCGAGAGAGAGAGAGAGAGAGAGAGAGAGAGAGAGAGAGAGGCAGCGAGAGAGAGAGAGAGGGCGGGAGGGAGGGAGTAGAAAGGCGGGTATCCACTGGCTTCGCTCCACAGCTCCAATAAGCCCTGAGGTTTTGGAGCCCTTGATGGAAAATTACCTTGTGACCAAGAGGGGAGGTCAGGACCAGCATCCTCAGACTCCACTTATCCTCAGCAGCAGCAGCAGCAGCAGCAGCAGCAGCAGCAGCAGCAGCGGGAGGATGGACTGCGCGTTCGGCTGATCGGATGGGGGAGGACCGAAGTCGGGTCATGGAGAAGCTAAAAGGTCCCGCCGCCAGATGCACCACGGCCACCTGTGGATGGAGAGCCCTGCTTCTGCCGCAGCTGAACAGGCAGTCGCTGTACGTGTACGGCAGCGAGATGGCCGTGGAGCAGGAGTGCAGGCGGCAGCTGCAGAGCGGAGTCTTTGTCATCCACCCGTTCAGCCTCATGAGGTATTTAATATATCTGATAGATTCAGGTCAGTCCTGTGGAGACACCAACTCCGCTTTTAGTCTCACCGGCTCTTTCAAAGTTGTCCAGTTTCTGCAAGTTTCTGCCTGTTTCTTTGCTTGGTTTTGCGTCCTGGATTATTTCATATTACAGCTGTAAATGTTAGGGGATTCATTGATTAATCAGTTGATAGAAAGATAATCTGCAGTTATTATTAAAATAGATTTTTTTTTTTGAAGGGAAACATCTTTTAGTTCCAGTTTCTCCAGTTGACTGATTTGCTGTTTCTTCTTTGTCTCCTGCAGCAAACTGGATATGTTTAGCTTTTGGGATGTTTAGTTAAAACCAGCATGTTAATGACGTCACGTTGAGACTTTTTATAAACTTTTTAAAGATGAATCAATAAAACAATCATCAGATTAGTCAGTGAGTTGCAGCCCCACTCCGTAGCATGCTTGTTGCGTTACTCATAATTAACAATAAGCATGTATTAATTATGATAATGATTTGTTTTGCACTTTTGCAAATGTAAAAAGAGAAAAAGAAAAAGTTATGCAGCATAATTAGCATAAAATACAAAGAGCAAGTAAACATTAAATCAAAACAAACTGATAATCGGTAAAGGAGAATAAAAAAAGATTTCCACTCTTGAAATTCTAGTTTTGTGAAGAGACTTTTAAGATGATACCCGAGGATTAAAAAGAACAAAAGCCCGATGGATCTGAGCTTCTTTAAGCATCTGGTTCTGCATTATTGATGCGGTATTGTTATTATTGGCTTGTAAGGTGATCCGAGGGAGTGGAAACAGAGAGGGGCTCAGAGAGCAGAGTTACTTGAGGAGATGTGCAGCTACAGCATCACAGTATTTAGTGAGAGACTTTCCCGCCACAATCCAAACATGGACAACAGGATCTCAGACTCCCTGTTCTGTTCTGTGTGATCTTCTCCTGCAGGAGTTACTACATCATGTGCATGATGGCCATCACGTTCCTCAACCTGATCGGGATTCCCATGGAGATCGCCTTCCTGGACGGAAACAGCGGGCTGGCGTGGGAAGGATTCAACGTGTTTTCAGACACGCTGTTCCTGATAGACGTGGCTCTGAATTTCCGTATGGGCATCATCACAGAGGACAGCGAGGTGAGAGCGCCTTCGCTCTATTTCCAGACACAATCTGGGAGACTGTAATCCCGGCGCACACGAGCACGTACAATCCATCTCATCTGTAATCTACTCAACACACGAAAAGGCTAGATTAACAAAACTCCCCCCACCCTCCTCTTCAGCTCCTGGACATTGGTGAAACTGGCACCTGCTGTTTGATTTTATAACAGGGATTATAAACGAGAAGTATAACATTTCCAATTAAGTGTTATGCACTTCACATCCTGTTTTGTTTTCATCTGCTCGCAATCACAAATGGCACATCTGTGGTGTGGTTTGTAGCGTTTAGTCTGATTCAAGCATCTGGTTGAGCTCAAGATAAGATAAAGAACTTTATTATTCCCAAAGGAAACTCTTGTGCCAGAGTTTGATCACAGATGAATAAGACAATGGCATAAAAAGATCAATAAAAAAAGATCAATAAAGTAATAATTAGTAAGTGTAAAAGAAGTAACTCTGGTGTAAACTAGAATAGAAAATAAGAGTAAAGTAAATAAAATAATCTACTCAAATATAAAAAGTAAATTACAACAAAAGATTAGATGCAAGAGTAAAAATACAGAGTTTAGGAAGATCACCAGAGCCAAATAGAAACTAAAATAGAAAAGCATGATATTGAGAGTTCATATTGAAAAGCAGTAAAAAGTAATTTTGCACACAGTATATTGAAAGTAATAATAAAGTGCATGATTTATTCATTCGTGTTTCCTGGCACCAATGTCTCCCTTCATTTTGGACAAACTCCCCCAAACTATTGGTTCACGTTCAGAGTCTTTAATTATACATCTGGTTCGCCTCATCCATCCTCATCCTCATCCATCCTCATCCATCCTCATCCATCCTCATCCATATTCATCCATCCTCATCTATCCTCATCCATTTTCATCCATCCTCATCCATCCTCATCCATTTTCATCCATCCTCATCCATCCTCATCCATCCTCATCCATCCTCATCCATTTTCATCCATCCTCATCCATCCTCATCCTCATCCATCCTCATCCATCCTCATCCATCCTCATCCTCATCCATCCTCATCCATCCTCATCCATCCTCATCCTCATCCATCCTCATCCATATTCATCCATCCTCATCTGTCCTCATCCATCCTCATCCATATTCATCCATCCTCATCTATCCTCATCCATCCTCATCTATCCTCATCCATCCTCATCCATCCTCATCCTCATCCATCCTCATTCATCTTCATCCATCCTCATCTATCCTCATCCATCCTCATCCATTTTCATCCATCCTCATCCATCCTCATCCATCCTCATCCATCCTCATCTATCCTCATCCATCCTCATCCATCCTCATCCTCATCCATCCTCATTCATCTTCATCCATCCTCATCCATCCTCATTCATCTTCATCCATCCTCATCTATCCTCATCCATCCTCATCCATATTCATCCATCCTCATCTATCCTCATCCATCCTCATCCATCCTCATTCATCTTCATCCATCCTCATCTATCCTCATCTATCCTCATCCATCCTCATCCATCCTCATTCATCTTCATCCATCCTCATCTATCCTCATCCATCCTCATCCATTTTCATCCATCCTCATCATCCTCATCCATCCTCATCCATTTTCATCCATCCTCATCCATCCGCATCCATCCTCATCCATCCTCATCTATCCTCATCCATCCTCATCTATCCTCATCCATCCTCATCCATATTCATCCATCCTCATCCATCCTCATCCATCCTCATCCATCCTCATCCTGATCCATCCTCATCCATCTTCATCCATCCTCATACATATTCATCCATCCTCATCCATCCTCATCCATCCTCTGCTCCGTCCTCATCCGTCCTCATCCATCCTCTGCTCCGTCCTCATCCATCCTCTGCTCCGTCCTCTCTCACAGGAAGCTATACTGGATCTCAAGCGGATCCGAGTCAGTTACCTGAGGACGTGGTTCATACCGGACGTCATCGCCGCGTTCCCGATCGGCTACATTCTGCTGTTTGCGGTAATAATGAGCAGCTTGTTGAGGCAGAAAATGTGCTGCTGCAGCATTTTGTCACACAAGCAATTATGCACATTGTTCATGACTGGACATGTTTGAATTAATCTCTGTTTTTTAATATATACTTACGACCGGGTTGATGAGTTGTAATCCGGGTTCATTATGTTGAGATTTAATCATTGTTTTTCAGAAAGAAGAAAAAGATTAGTTTGCTCTCAGCGACAGGGTTGCTTGTATTGTTTTCTCTATATTTATGTATATTTATGTAACTGGGGTTGTGGTTTCGTATCCAGTAATACGACATTTTCACTTGTCATAATGAACATGCTGTGTCAGCAGAAAACATTTGTCAGTTCACAAAGAAATATGATGTCCAACTCTGAACAAATCATGTCAAACCTTTCTGACTAGTCGGTTCATTAATTATAATCCAGGTCGATATATGAACATTTAATTATTGCTTTTCAGAGAGAACTAAACTAATGTCAATCCTTTGCTCCTAGCAACAGCTTTGTTTGGTATTGTTTGCCTCAATGCATGTATTTTATGGAACTGTGATTTTGAATTTGAATAATTCTTTAAAAAAGATACTTACAACTAGTTATACTTCAAGTAAAAGGACATTTTCAATTCATAATGAAGAAGAAGCCGAAAACAGCCAACAGCGTGCTGCATTATTTGTCAGTTCACAAACACAATCATTTGCTTTTACTTTATCTGTTCGTCATGATTTATTAATAGGAACTTATGTAACACGCAGATTCAACTTAATTGTCACTGCTTGAGTACAAATACAACAAAATGCAGTTTAGTATCTAACCACGAGTAATATTCACATGTCTTTGGGTAATAACAGTGTGATATAAATACTTTCAGATATATGAAGTACTAATATGAATAAATAAAAACATCTGTATTTCATCATCCCAGGACTTACATTACCACAACGACGACAACCCGTCCAAGACCAACAAGATGATGAGGATCCTGATGTTCGTGCGGATCCTCAGCCTGATCCGGCTCGCTCGGGTGTCCCGACTCGTCCGCTTCTTCAACGAAGTGGAGAAAGTAAGTTCACACGGGAGACAAAAGCGCTTTGAAACTCAATCAGCCGCTCTCCGGTAACCTGCAGACACTCAGACCTGCATCATCCCATGATGACTCATCTAACTTAGCACGCTCATACATGTTGTCTTGTGAAACATCGACACGAGTGTTTCTCTAAATTCAAGAATAAAGTTGAAGGACACTTCAGACTCTCTTTGATCTTCTCCGTGGTAACGAAACACGATATATCTTGGAACTAAATCTCGATGTTGCTGCATAATGTATGTCGTCTGTGTAACTTCACGCCTTCAGTCGTCTTCCAGCTGCAGAAGTAAATGGTTGTTGTTGTAGCGGTGGAAACTCCACTACAGATGTTTTCCATCCTGATTTATTTTGAATTTGACGTATTAATCTGTTTACTTCACTAATCCCCAAAAGGCCTCATTGCGCTCCCTGCGTGTTGAGTTCATCTTGGCTCGCTCGGCCGTCTCACTTTGGTGCCAGGTCGTGTTTGGTCTTCCAGGTTTTACTTCTGCCTCCTTTGGAATCACATGATCCAGCCAGCGCAGTCTCCTCTTATAATATAATATATATATAATATAACATAACTCTTTGTGAGAGTGAGAGCGTATCGCCCACATCTCAACCATCCTGCAGTACGTCTGTGTTTGATCCCCTTACAGTCACATGTCTTCACGTCATCTCTTCCCGACAGGTGTCTAATGCAAACCTGGAGGTGGTCCGCCTCTTCTTCCGCATCTTGTCTCTGTTCATGATGATTTTCCTGCTGTGCCACTGGAACGGCTGCATCCAGTACTTTGTGCCGATGCTAGAGGAGTTCCCCACCGACTGCTGGGTCCGAAAGGAGAACCTGATGGTGAGACTAATCCATCACAGAGTGAATGATGTCATGATGGACATTTACACAGGTAGAAATACAAGGTACTGAGGGTTTATACTTCTCCTCCACTACACCTCAGAGGTAATTATTGTACTTTATACTGTACTACATCTCAGAGGTACATGTTGTACTTTTTACTGTACTACACCTCAGAGGTACATGTTGTACTTTTTACTGTACTTCACCTCAGAGGTACATGTTGTACTTTTTACTGTACTTCACCTCAGAGGTACATGTTGTACTTTTTACTGTACTTCACCTCAGAGGTACATGTTGTACTTTTTACTGTACTACACCTGAGAGGTACATGTTGTACTTATATGGAAGTGTTCCTTCATGTGTTGAGGAGTATCCTCCTCCTCCTTCTTTCAGTGTGGTATTCTTGTACTGAATCCTTCTTCCATCGCTGGTTAATGAGGTTTTGTGAATGTTGAAGATGAGTCATCAACTACTTTAGAAATCAAGCAATTGCTGAAATGGTTAAAGGGGATATTTAAACAAAAAGCATGTAGTAGTACTTTAAACATCTCTGTGCTGTAGTTTATTTCATGTGAACATGTGTTGTTGTGAAGCCCCAGACCTACAGAACGTTGCGTTCATTGTGTTTCCTGTCCTCCAGAATGCCACGGTGAGCGTGAAGTACTCCTGGGGAGTTTTCCGAGCTCTCTCCCAGATGATCGCCCTCTCGTACGGCTCCATGGACGCGCCAACAAGTGAGAATTATAGATTTTTCTTTGTCTGCCTCTAAAAACAGCGCAGGTATCACATTCTCCCTCGGATATAAATACCCAGCGTTTCACACTGAACGAGCGCGAGTGTCGGTGTCTTGTTCTCCAGACTATGTGGAAATGTGGATCGTCATGGTCAGCATGGTGTCCGGCTGTCTGATGTACACCGTCCTCGTGGCCAACGCTACGACCATGATCGCCAACACCGACCCGGCCGCCAAGGAGTACAAGAGCAAGGTAAGAAGACACGTCTCAGTACACAGCAGCTACTGTACGCAGGGGAACACAAACACGGATTAGTTTAGCATGTCTGGGAAACTTCAATCTAATCTGGGAGAGGGAGAGCTTTTCTGTCTGTTTGTTTAGTCTTTTACTAATGTGTTTCATGGCTTATTCCTTTATTTCCCTGCATATTTATTCTAATTATCACGACCCATTGACTCGAACAAATGGGGTAGGAATGGATTGGAATGGAATTTGCCACAACAATAATAAAAACTAAATATTTTTGTTGATAGGGACATAAATTACATTATTTCTTTATTTTATTAAATTGATTTTTTAAAATGTATTCTCATTTTATTTGTGACTTCACTGCAATTCAGACGATATGACCAAGTTGAATTTTTGTGTTTTGTTTTCCTTCCTTTTGTTTCAGTTGATGGGTGTTGTAGGTTGTTGTAGGTTGTTGTAGGTTGTTGATGGTTGTTGTAGGTTGTTGTAGGTTGTTGTAGGTTGTTGATGGTTGTTGTAGGTTGTTGTAGGTTGTTGATGGTTGTTGTAGGTTGTTGATGGTTGTTGTAGGTTGTTGATGGTTGTTGTAGGTTGTTGATGGTTGTTGTAGGTTGTTGTAGGTTGTTGATGGTTGTTGATGGTTGTTGTAGGTTGTTGATGGTTGTTGATGGTTGTTGTAGATTGTTGATGGTTGTTGTAGGTTGTTGTAGGTTGTTGATGGTTGTTGTAGGTTGTTGATGGTTGTTGATGGTTGTTGTAGGTTGTTGATGGTTGTTGATGGTTGTTGATGGTTGTTGATGGTTGTTGTAGGTTGTTGATGGTTGTTGATGGTTGTTGTAGGTTGTTGTAGGTTGTTGATGGTTGTTGTAGGTTGTTGTAGGTTGTTGATGGTTGTTGATGGTTGTTGTAGGTTGTTGATGGTTGTTGATGGTTGTTGTAGATTGTTGATGGTTGTTGTAGGTTGTTGTAGGTTGTTGATGGTTGTTGTAGGTTGTTGATGGTTGTTGATGGTTGTTGTAGGTTGTTGATGGTTGTTGATGGTTGTTGTAGGTTGTTGATGGTTGTTGATGGTTGTTGTAGGTTGTTGATGGTTGTTGATGGTTGTTGTAGGTTGTTGATGGTTGTTGTAGGTTGTTGTAGGTTGTTGTAGGTTGTTGATGGTTGTTGATGGTTGTTGTAGGTTGTTGTAGGTTGTTGATGGTTGTTGATGGTTGTTGTAGGTTGTTGTAGGTTGTTGATGGTTGTTGATCGTTGTTGTAGGTTGTTGATGGTTGTTGTAGGTTGTTGTAGGTTGTTGTAGGTTGTTGTAGGTTGTTGATGGTTGTTGTAGGTTGTTGATGGTTGTTGTAGGTTGTTGTAGGTTGTTGATGGTTGTTGTAGGTTGTTGATGGTTGTTGTAAGTTGTTGATGGTTGTTGTAGGTTGTTGTAGGTTGTTGTAGGTTGTTGATGGTTGTTGTAGGTTGTTGATGGTTGTTGTAGGTTGTTGATGGTTGTTGTAAGTTGTTGATGGTTGTTGTAGGTTGTTGTAGGTTGTTGTAGGTTGTTGATGGTTGTTGTAGGTTGTTGATGGTTGTTGTAGGTTGTTGTAGGTTGTTGATGGTTGTTGTAGATTGTTGTAGATTGTTGATGGTTGTTGTAGGTTGTTGATGGTTGTTGTAGATTGTTGTAGGTTGTTGATGGTTGTTGTAGGTTGTTGATGGTTGTTGTAGGTTGTTGTAGGTTGTTGATGGTTGTTGTAGGTTGTTGTAGGTTGTTGATGGTTGTTGTAGGTTGTTGATGGTTGTTGTTATTTTTCTATTTCGTCTATTGTGCTACAACAACATGACACTTTCACGCACAAGCGCTGTCAAATTATTTAAATTTTGTGTTGGAAAAATCAATAAACACAGCATAAAAAACCCTTAAATAATAAAGACTGTTGGCATCAGGGCCTAACGTCATGAGTCGGTTATTTAGTTAAATAAGAAAACATCATCAGCAATCAACGAAAGAGAACTTAGAGTAGAAGAACATAACAAACTTAAGTTTTGTAACAGTCGGTTTTAGGCTCAACGCTTAATTAAGGATAAAAACGGACACATTTATTGTAAAAGGTGTTCTCTGATAGACCACAATGCACCTGGCTTTGAATCACATCACAGATACACGATTAAACGTGCGGTTGTGACGCTGTGTGTCGTGTATGAACGTTGATGGGTGGTGGACCCTGAACACATCCCTGTGACCTCCCACAGATGAGCCGTCTGGAGCACTACATGACCTTCATGAAGCTCCCGCCGGAGCTGCAGCTTCGCATCACGAACTACTACCAGGCTCGCTACGGAGGCAAGTGGTTCCAAGAGAAGGACGTCATGGACACCGTGTCCTCTGCCCTCAAAGAGGTACAGCTTGGACCTCACTCCTGTTCATTTGCCTTCTTATTTATTTACTTAATCGTATATTTTGTTTTTATTTGTTCTCCAGCAAATCCTGATGGTGATGTGCAGCCGGCTGCTCAGAAAAGTGCCAATGTTTCAGACCAGAGAGGAGAACTTCATCAACGCCGTCCTCTTCAAACTGGAGTACGAGGTTTTCCTGGAGGGCGACGCCATCGTCCGGCAGAACGTCCCGGGCGACCGCATGTTCTTCATCGACCACGGCCAGGTCCTCATGGAGACCGACTCCTACGACAGGGAGCTGTGTGACGGGGACTTCTTTGGGGGTGAGTTGGATTCACGCCTGATTAGTGAGAATCTGGATCGTATCTGATTTTCCTCACAGCAATAGAGACGTAAGAGGGGAGACGGAGGTGAAAGAACAACGAGGGAGTCTCACAAATGGTCCACTTTAGAGAGAATACAACACCAGGATGTGTTTTACAACTTTTCTTACAAAGTTTCTACCCAACTAACTGGAAGTCTTATGTTAATGCCTCTAGAGAAATACTAACAAACCAAATCAAAGCTGAAGTCCTTTAAAGGGATAGCTGATAGAATGTTTTAAAAATGGGTTATACGAAGTACTAACTCACATTAAAGAAAGACCCCTCTGTATACAGTCAGTATCAGTTTAAGTGTCATATTTATACTCTCAATCCAGACTCCATTGACAAAAACTGTATTTTTACCTCTCACAGAACACAGGAGTGTCATGTCTACCGTTTGTTTGTGTTATTGTGTGACTTTAATGCGTTAAATGTTTAGTTCAGATTCACTAAAGTCACACAACAACACAAACACACTGACAGATGGAGGCAGCAGTAGAGCAGCGTCTCCTGTTGTGAGAGGATTCTATCAAAGGAGTCTGGTGTGTTTGTAGAGATCATAGATGACGGCTTCAGTTCCCTCAGAAAGATAAAGAGGTGAAAACACTCTAAATATAACGTTCAGTGAAACAGATTTAGATTCTTTTAGGAGTCTAAAATACGTCCACAGCAGAACATCACTTTGCTCCATCTACTGTAGTAGAACACTGACTGTGGAGAAGAACCTCATAGAACCAGAACATATACTGTCCCTTTCATTTTAAAATGACCTCTCAGTAACATCTGTTTCACCTGAAGCAAAAGCACAATATACACAACAATGCTGTTCGAGTGTTACATAATGACTTCAATGAATGGAAAAGATAAATGATGCTTTACATTTTGAGCTTTCAGAGGGTTTGTTCAACACTTTTATGTACATTAAGCATTAGGGGACTTTTTATTAAGCAGTATCACATTAATAGGTTTCTAATATATATCTGGTTTATTCAGGATAATACTCTGGAGATACTGGGATTAGATCACTGGAGGTTTAAATGTAGGGTGTTGTTAAATTAATAATCATACTGGAGTGTATTAACCTCTGTATTGAGCTATGGAGACATACTTTTAAAAGCAGTAGTTTTATTATTTGTCCAGCTTTTCTTTTTTAAATATCCACCTCTTTTTTTCTGCCTACAGCTGTGGTGCTCAAAGCAAAGACACTGAAACAATGAGCAGTAACGTCTCTTTCTTCTATAAATACTGTCTCTGTAATCCACAAACCATGAGCATGTTGGGAAAGGCTCTGTGTGGCAGGGCTGCTGGATGGTGTGCTGCTGTCTCTCTTTGTGCCAAACTCCATTTAAAAATCTGTCACTTCTCCTCCGGATAATCCTCAGAGCTCGCTGTGAGCAGTGCTCACTGCAGAGCTCTCGACCACAGAACCACGGCTCGCTGTGTGGATTACCGACAGTAACAGGGATCATGTTACAGGAAAGATGTTGCTGTTGTCGTATGTGGGGGGGGGGGGGGGGGCGGATATTTCAAAATCTGGACAAATGAAATAAAAGCCATCTAGATGTCACAAGAGGAAGGCGATTGAATTTACGCACTTTGTCAAAAATAAAGTTGAAGCAACGTCCATTTGGACATTTAGCGAGTTAATTACTTCAATTAAGACGTGTTTTAGATTTTGTGATAATATTACTGCTGTGAAATGGAAGTAGGTGATCCATGGATTTATATGTTTGGCAGGTTTAGTGTGATTTTTAAAAGTGTCCAGCTGATCATAGCTCAGCATTCGTTGCTTTTTCACGCCACTCACAAGTTTATTTGCACATGTGAGCGAGAAGCATTCTTCACTCTCAAACCAAAGTAAAGAAAATCTATATTTTCTAATTTGGGGGATTTATTTAATTCTCTGTCTTTAAGTGGGAACAGGTCCTAATCTCCGCAGCGGTTAAGCTCAGCAGGCTTCCCGAAACAACTCATCTAAGTCCGGTTATTTAATTTGGGATTAATTGTCAGATCTCATCCCCGTCGTTCGGGTTTACTCGCTCATTGACCGCGCTCTTGTGGTTCCCTCTGTGTGTGTGTACAGAGACATGCGTGCTGACCAAAAGCAAACATCTGGCCACCGTGAAGGCGCTGACCGACTGCCAGTGCTTCTCTCTCTCCTGGCACGACCTGCAGGAGGCGCTGGAGGGCTTCCCAGACGTCAGGAAGGACTTAGAGAAGACGGTCGAGCTCGACACGGATGGCGGACTCGTTTAAGACCAAATACAGAACTTTGTTTTTACGAAGACAGGACAGGAGACGCGGATATTTCCTGGACAGTAAGACTGTGGCTGATTCCTCGTGTGGACACGAGATGGACAGTTTTAATCTGACCGATAATTATTCAGTCATTATAAGTAAAATAAACTAAAGACCTCAACATAGACGGGTCAAACGTTTGGCCTCTACCTCCTTGTTGATGCTGCGATTTCACCTCGACGTTTGGAAACGTTAGTGACGAAAACCAGAAAGATTTGGAAAGTCTTGAGCGGACATTCTGGTTTCATACAACTTTTATTTTTGTAGTTTCATCCATCATTTCTATCAATGAAAACAAAAGACTGAGCAAGAAACACAAGCAGCCAAACAACAAACACACCATGTTAGCTTAACTTATTTAAACAAACGCACGCAGTACAATTCTTTCCTTTGAAGATACGTTTTGGGGCGTTTTTTTGCCTCTATTTGATAGTGATAGTGGAAAGAGACAGTAAATGTGGAGTCTGTGGTCTGAGGACTCGCTGCTCAGGTCATTTGGGCCCATGTGGTATGTGGCGCCCCAATCTATTGGCTATTGGGTCGCTCCAATTTGTTCAACTTGAACATGACGGACAGACTTAATTACGTTTAAGCACGACTTGCAATAATTACAAATCCATCTGCTGCTTCAGCACCACGGACAGCGTCATTTAGTTAACCCAGGAGGCAACCAACGGTTCTGCCGAGTGAAGCCGATGCTTCACGTGTTAAAGCTGCTTTCTCTCTAGTGGCCACCAGGGGGCGACTCCTCTGGTTGTATAGAAGTCTATAGAAAATGACTCTACTTCTCTCTTGATTTATTCCCTCAGTAAACATTGTAAACATGAGTTTATGTCTCAATCTCTAGTTTCAAGTCTTCTTCAATACAGCATGATGTTCATTTAGTAACAAAAAAAAAAAAGCGAGGCAATTTTTGGGGGAAGCGTCTATAGAGAACAGCTGAGCGGCAGAATTTTGGAAAAACTGACCATAGATTCGGCACAAACCTCAGTCAGCAACATGCTACATGCATTTCGGTCTTTTTGAAAACAAAGCTGATGGCAAGTTTCCTCCAAATTCACCTCCTGATTATTACTGTTCAGATCTCAAACAAGTAGAACATTTACATGCCAAGGGGAAAGATATATATGAAGAACAGAGGGGGTGTTCTCATGGTGGGTGGATTTTGTCTCTTTAGAAACACATTTCGGAGTGTTTTCTGACCCAGGACCAGTGGAAACTAAGACTCACTTCCGTGGATTTGATGTTCGCTATAACATCCGTCCACAAGGCGCTTTGTTGGATGCAACCGTGGAACTTGTTGGCTGACACTCTCTACTGTGTGAGGCTGTACTCACTAAAACCATTAGGATTCATCGTCTTTGTTGAGATGGTTTAAGTCTGGATTAAAGATGCTTAGATAAGACCCAAGTTGCAATAAACTGGGATTTCCCTAAAAGAAGGCTTAAAAAACACATGTACTTAATTTTTCTTTTTTCTAAAATGGCATTTATTTGGAAGTAATATCACACAAGACATGTTAATGCCACTGTGAAAGCAAACAGAAAATAAAGCCGACGCTATGATGTGATGATGAAACATCTGAGGACAGCCTTTACTCTCATTTCTCATCCAAACACGCACACGGTGCCCGAGGCCAGCCGGTGTTTGTACTCGTAGAGGTAGTAGGAGGCCGGAGGGAAGTTGCACTTCATCTCCATCCTGCCCGGCACCACGTGGACCGCCACGCCGGACCCCAGGCCCTCCTGCAGCTTGCTCAGCATGCGCGAGGCCAGGTAGCGCCGCGCTCTGTCCGGGTCGTCCTCGATGGACGCGTACACCTCCGGCGGCGGGTTGGGGATCTTCCACTCCAGGTCCACGATGAGCTGGTGGATGCGGCTCTTGTCCAGCGACGTCGGGGTGTCGCGGTAGCACGCCACCACGTGGGGGACGGGCGCTTCGGACGCCACAGAAATCAAATTGTTGAGTTGCTGCTGCTGCTGTGGCGGCGGCGAGACTTCCTTTGCGTCCTCCGGCTCCTCGTCCTTCTCGTCCTCCATTGGTCCCACGGCGGGGTGGAGCATCACCGCCCAGCGCAGCCAATCGTAGTTCTTCTCCAGGGTTTTCAGGATGCTCGCCGCTGCCTCCTCTGGGGGCGCGCGGTTCTGCACGGCCTCTTGGAGCTGCTGCCGCACATCACCCTCCGCTTGCTCCAGGAAGTAGCCCAAGCAGCGGCCTCCCTGGTTCTTCATCTTCCTGTAGAGGGCGCCCATGCGGTCGGACCAGGTCTTCATCAGCAGGGCCTGGTCTCTGCCCGTCAGAGACGCCTGCGTGAAGAGGCACAGCAGACCGGTGCCCAGGACGAAGTTAATCTGTCCAGAGTAATGGGAGGAAAAAGATAAAAGCCTTCAAATAGTGGTCAGAAATAGCTCGTGACATGTGTTTCACCCTGCAGGAAGAACCAGATGGTTCGTTTTGCCACATGAATGCTGTTAAAGTTAAAGCTGGGCTTTGCAGATTTTCAGTTTGCCCAAAGAAGTAATTTTAAGTAAATGTTCTAAATAACTTATTGACCTCAGGAACTAAAAGTCCCGTCAACACATTGTGCTTTTCGACAACCTCAGAGGAACCACAGGAATTGTGCAAAAACACGTTAGTCAGTAAACATTGTAAACATGAGTTTATGTCTCAATCTCTAGTTTCAAGTCTTCTTCAATACAGCATGATGTTCATTTAGTACATGATGGTCCATTTAGAGTCACACAGACCATAAAGCAGGGGATGCTTTAGGGCGGGGCTACAGTGATTGACAGGTCTCTACCAGAGACGTATACGGCGTCTCTACGGCTCCTCCTCAGTCCTAATAAGGTCACTTCCTGTTCACTGGTTGCAAAAAAACAAGATGGCCACGGCCAAAATCCAAGATGGGGATGAACGACTTCTTATTTACAATCTATGAACACAACACAGACGTCTTTGACATATTGTCAACACCCTGAGTTCTTCACATTCTGTCCATAATGTTAATAGGAAGTTCGTGTGTTGAGTGTTTTAAACACATATTCTGATCTGAGCGTCCACATTGCCCGTAAGATGGCACAATATATTTGCGTATTTTTACCCACATGACGGAGGATCTGTGTCGGACAAAGTTCTGCGTTCAGGTTTTCTTCATGTTTGCAGTGAAGTGAGCTGGATTCGGATCTTTTGCATCTCACAGAGGTAGTTTACATCAAACTCATAGCACTGCTTTACGGTAGTTGTTTATAGCACTTCAGCAGAGCACCGAACCCTCTGGGATCTTTCGTCGAGCAGAGGCTGCTTGTGACTGCGAGCCCTGTGAGGTCCAGGGTCTGCAGAGCGTTTGGTGACGTTGCAGAGCGTCTCAGACATGCTCAGTGGTTTTATGTCTCATCATATCACTGGTGGGTTCTGTCTGATCTTCCTGTGTTCTTGGCGCAGCATTAACTTATCAGCCCCAACGTGTTGACACATGATAAGTTCTTCAAGGTTACAGAAACACGGCGGCGGTTCCTTTGCTTAACAAGGTCGGGTTCCCCGGTCTGGAGTCCACAGCGGTGACTTTGATCACTACATTCCCCTCGGAGTGACGAACGCACGGTGGATGTCTCGGCCCATCACGCAGAACGACGCTCGGCTGGTGATTACCGCGCTGTTCACTATGACTCAGTGCAGTTATGCAGCCGAGTCCTCGGAAATAGAACGACTCAAACCAATCACTCGTTCAGCAGCAGATTGAAGCAGATTGCTCAGCACTGAGGCGGTTCATGAGAGTTTTTAGGAGGAAAACCATGTCTGTGTTTAGAACAGCAGCTGTGCTGAACGGCTTTGTTGTTTCTTTAAATGTCCCCGACAACAATGGCACATATAGAGTTTGATAAATCAACCAAATCAACAACGTTAGATGTTCTTCTGTGAAATAATATTGACAAATAGCTGCTATTTGTAACTCTGAGTAGCCTACAACAGAATATGAGACAACATGCAACTGCTCCGTTACTTTGTGGTCGTTTTGAGTTTCTTTTTAGCCATTTTGTGTCTTGTTGTAGTGAACTTGTGTCTCTGTGGCCATTTTGTGTCTCTTTGTAGCTGTTTTCTGTCTCTTTGTGGTCAATTTTCATCTTTGTGGTCGTTTTGAGTTTCTTTTTAGCCATTTTGTGTCTTTTGTAATCAATTTGTGTTCTTTTGTGGCCATTTTGTGTCTCTTTGAGGACATTTTGTGTCTCTTTGTAGTTAGTTTGTGTCTCTCTACTTGTAGATGTATAGTTGATGGCACATATAGAGTTTAATAAAAGGTTAAAACCAGGTCAGGCTTATTATTAAAATATAATCATTTTACATAACGAGCAAGCCGGTGACTTCTGCAGTTTCTATTAAGGTCCATTTATTCGCATGTGTGTCTTGCTCAAGGGCACTAGGGCAGATGGACTCATGGAAATTGACCATCCAGCCACTTGGGGTTGTTTTGGTCAATTTAACATAAGAAATGAAAGAAAGCTCCATTTGACCGTATGCAAATAAAGACATATGTGCACTGAAACGTGTCACACGTTAGTCACATTTATGGAACGTTGCTTTAAATTCCTGTTTTAAATTGAAGTTTAAAAGCCGAGCAGCTCCTTTCACTGGATAATAAAGTGTGTTCCCGGACCAGGAGGCCAAAGGGAATTTGCCAACTCAGCACACAGAGAAAGACAACAGAAGGTCACAGCTCTGCTAGAATAAATATGCAGTTTATTTTCATACCAAGAAGATGGATGCAGCATGCTCCGTCCCCCCCCACATGACCTCCATGTTGTCTTTTCCTCTTTTCTGTCAAATCTATCTTTGTGGCCTGAGAGCTGAATATGTAATCCTGTACAGCTGTGTTCCTCAATGCTTTTCACTTTCTTATAAACTTGTCCTCGGGGAAGATTTACTTTATTTGCATTATATTTGATGGAATTATGTCTGACGTAGCTTCTTAATACTTCTTAATGTATTTTTAGAATGAACTGTATATTGATCAGTGGGACGTGCAGTTGAAAAGAAGTTTGTCCGAATGTCCTTCTACTTTCAGTCATATTTCCTCCCTGTGTGTGTGTGTGTGTGTGTGTGTGTGTGTGTGTGTGTGTGTGTCTGTGTGTGTGTGTGTGTGTGTGTGTGTGTGTGTGTCAGATTGCTGCGTCATCTCAGGCTTCCTGCAGGAGTGTGTGTCCTTGTATAATGAGTTGTGAAATGGAACTTTTAATGACCCCCTGCAGGGAGACGAGTTGAACACAGAGACCACACACACACACACACACACGCACACACACACACATGCACACACACGCACACACACACACACACACACAGATCCCCCCTGCACCTTTCTCACCGACCTTGACGCAGAACTCCCTCAGCTCCCAGCGTCTGGGCTTGCGGCTCAGGATGAGCTCCTCCAGCAGCGTGGGCTGGTCGGTGAGCGCCGACACGCCCATCAGCCGGCTGTAGAGCGCCGTCAGCTGCCGCTCCAGCCGGTAGTCCTGCACGTACTGCAGGAACACCTCCGTCTCCTTCCTGGTGAAGTCTGACTGGGCCCTCACCTGGAACAAGCCGGGGGGAGAGAGGGTCAATGGGGGGGGGGGGGGACTAGATTCAAAGAATAGTTACAGTGTAGTAAACAAATGTCAAATCAACAATTTCTGATATTTTTGTATGGAAGAATATGAATAAGTAACTGTACCTACAAATATTCTACAACAGAACATGTCTCGTTGTCAATTTCTTTATCTTTGTGGTTGTATTGTGTCTATTTTGTGTCTTTGAGGTCCTTTTGTTTGTCTTTAAGTCGTGTTGTGACACTTTATTGTTCTGTTGTGTCTTTGAGGTCCTTTTGTTTGTCTTTAAGTCGTGTTGTGACACTTTATTGTTCTGTTGTGTCTTTGAGGTCCTTTTGTTTGTCTTTAAGTCGTGTTGTGACTGTCTGTCATTGTGTTTCTGTCTCTTTGTACTTGTGTTGTGTCTCTGGTATTTACTGAGTAAGAGTCTTGTTTTCTTTCATATTCTCACTCCAGAAGTGACCTACACAGACACTGGCACTGATTATTCTTCACTGAAACACATCTACACTAAACAGCAGTGAGCTCAGTTCTTAAGTTGATGACAGGGGAAACTTAAGCGCTGAACTGATATTTGTACATTTTGACATGATTAAATAGAGGAAATAAAAAGCATAAGCCTGTTAATACTGACGAGAACTAAACAGATGCTCCTGTCACATATCCACATTTACATAATACGCTTAGGATGATGGGTTCAGTCGCGCATTAGTTCAAGGATTTGGCAGAACGCTTGTTCCTCCTCAAGGTCAGCTCCGCCTCAAGAGCCCTGGACGTGTTTAAAGAACGACTCGTTCGATTAAAGGAGCTGCATGTGTTCTCTCTCCTCAGCAGCCGAACACTGTTTAGTTTTTATTCTACCAAATCCTTCTCCCTTTGTTTCATATCCAACTTCTTGGGGAAGGAAAATAGTCAATCTCAAGAAGTACACGTGGTATTAGCTGCATATTATTTTATTAATTTGGCAGCACTGGGCTCCACACTCCCTTACTAAGCTGACATTAGACTACCCTCCAAAATAAAAGTAGCTGCCTCTACTAAGCATCCCTGAATGGGGCGGTTTCCTCACCGCTGTGCCCAGCTGGTAGTACACCACGGCCAGGTCGTCCTCCAGCCGGTGCACCTCCTGGTCGTCCAGCAGGCCGTGACCCGACGCTCCCAGCTCCTGGTCGATGTGGTCCAGGTTCTTCTTGGCCAACTCGCTCTCCTCTGCCGTGGCGCTGCCGCCCAGATAAGAGCAGATGCCCTGGACCAGGACCCTGAAACAACATCACATGCAAATGTGACAATTTCTGCATATGGAAAAGTATAATTTTTTATTTGTAGGTTTGTAGTTTAAACTCACCTCACAGTCTGCATGTAGCCCACTGGCTCCAAAACTTTTCCAAACATCGCCATGGCTCCAGGACTAATAAGAAAAAACATGAAAATATGAATAAATAAGAAAACAGTTAACGCCACATTTTTGATGACCGGTGTAAAAACGTTTTGCCGTTATTTAGAAATGGCTGAATTTGTTCTAAATCTACCTGATCAAACTTGAGCTCTTTTTTTAAACTCACCTTGTTTGTTCCGTGTGCACGTTAGTACTGACCTTCACTGTGTGCCCAGTATTTATACACTCACCTGAAGGTAGTCTGATAAGAGTTCTCCTTGAGAGGAGGACGTATATCAGTGGTGGGGAGTAGTGAAATGTATTTAAACTAGTAGTTTGAATAATGTTGGATGCCACAATGCACAACGTCAATGTCTCCTCAAAGTACAGAAGAAGAAGAATATAATCATAAACAAGTCATTTGCACTCCTGATTTGTAAAAATTAAAATAATCCTAACTACCATGTATATATATCGTTGTAACTTTAGTTTATTTTTTATTGTAAACTTTAAAAAGGGGGCTTTTACTAATTTAAATTTTAGTTATACCTGCTATTTATTTGAGGACTATCTTTGTTTTTGTTGTATTTTGTGTGTGTATGTGTGTGGGTGTGTGTGTGTGTGCGTGTGTGTGAGCGTGTGTGTGAGCGTGTGTGTGTCCATCTGTAAAAAACACTTGACCTTTTTGCATGTCTGTGAACAAATACCGGAATAAAAATTTTAAAAAGTGATAGGAGGCGCTAATGAGACTTTTTGGACATTGAGCGCCTAAAACCCACGAAGAAGAAGAAGCTGACGAAGCTTCCGGTTGAAGCCGGGGAAAATAAAGGCGGTAAAAACGAACCGTTTTTTCTGCCCGGAGGAGAGAAGGTAAACAAACGGAGTAATTGTAGGGATTTTTAAAACATTTTTGTAAAAATGGACCCGACGTCCCGGTTCTTTACCGGGCTCAGAAAGCTCGCGGTGACTCTAGAGTCCGAAACTGTGAAGCTCCAGCAAGTGTTTGAAAACCGGAACGACGACGACAGCGGTGAGTAGAGGTGTGAGTGACGGGTAACACTTTGTTGTTTAGATAATTTAACTGGTTTTAATATTCATCTTTTATTTACAGACTCTACAGCGAAAGCCATTCGAGCATATCACGAAGTGAACTGTGACGTCAGGGAGCTGAAGGTACGGAAGCCGATGAAAACTCTGTACACCAGACTCCGTTTATTTATCTCGCATTTTAAGAGAATGTCGTTTAAACGGCATAATGAGACGTGTTGTGTTTTATTTTTTCATACCATTCACTTTAATCAAATACACAAACTGTTTCTGCGTTCAGTGTGTTAAAGTTACTCAAGTTATTTAGTGTCTTTTTTAAATACCGGTAAATGACCGTTTGTTGACGTGACGTCGGCGGCAGTTGGTGGAAAGTAACTGACAGAAAGCTGTGACTTTTTATATGGAGTTTGGTGTGAGTGTTAACAGCAATACAACTAACATTAATATAACATTAATATAGTTTAAACCTTTTAGTTAACATCACTTTGTGGATTTGTGAATTATTGTGATATTTTATGGAAAATATATATTTTTGATTTATGGGGAAATAAAAAATAATACATTTTTATATATTAATGTTAAATAATAAATATATAGATATCATATTTTAACTTTTTAAGGAAAAAAGTTAAATTATTAGGAAAATGCTATCGGTAGCATTTTCTTCACAATGTTTGTAAAGAATGATTAATAAATCCTCCATCATAAAAGTAGTTTAAATGTATTATTTAGTCAGTTTTTAACGATCTTTAAAATATTACATATTTTAATCACAGACGCACTTAATAATAATGTTTTATTTGTATAGCGCTTTAAAAGGTACACAAAGACGCTTTACATGGTAAAAACAGAAACAATAGAAGTGATTATAATATAAAATAAAAATATATAATAAAAATAGATGACATAACAGTAAGAAACAGCACAAAGCAAACATGCATAAGTAACTTCACAGGTTAAAAGTAGATTTAAAAGAAGAGTAGTGATGGACTGGTTGTGTTTTTTGCCTCACACAGGGGCAGATCCAGGGTCGGATTGCTGAGCAGAGAGCGCAGGAGAACGAGGTGAGCAGCTTCATTAAGGCCTGTCGAGTGATGGAGCAGAAGGTCTCCACGGACGTCCAGACGCTGAAGGGGCACTGGGAAAAATACGGTTATCAAGACCACCAGAGTCCAACCAGTGAGTATTTACTGACAAGACCACCAGAGACCAAACTTAGTATCTTTCATTGCGACTTTTTTCCCTCCACAGAAGCCAAAGATGAGGAGTTGGAGGCTGAAGATGAAGCAGCAGAGGAGAATGAAGCTAAATCATCAACGGCAGGAGGAGGAGGAGGAGGAGGAGGAGGAGGAGAAAGCAAGGAGGAAGATGGAGGAAGTTGCTCCTCATCGCTGCCGGGACCGCTGCCGCTCTTCACCGACGTGCTGCGGACCCCTCGGCTCTCTGATTTCGGCCTCTCCAGGGTGGCGATGAAGAGGGCTCTGGCCAATTTGTGCTCCGAGGTTCCCCCGATGCCCGAGTTGAGCCTCCCTCACCCGTCGCGCAACACCCCGGGACCAACGCCACACATGGCCTTGACCCCCAAACGTGCCCTGCGGATGGACGACGATGAGCTGGTGATGCCTAAGATGATTGACTTTAGCCTTTCAGAGCACACCATGTGTCTGAACAACGACTTCACGATGGATCTTTTCCGGAAGAACGTTGAAAAGCCCCAAAGGTAGAGCGTAATGAGCAGTGTATGATGTAACATGTGACCTAATGGCAGTGCTGCTAAAGATCTGCCTGTTATTTCTGCTTCATGAGCGTCCGTTCCTTTACAGACCAGCTCTAGAGATGCCGACACCACCAGTGATCGTCCTCATGGAGGGTTTGCAGTCAAAAGGTATGCAACTCTGGAGCTTCCTCTTCTTCTTCACTGGTGAAGAAGAAGAGGAACTTCCATCAGACTTTTTTCTTTCACCTTTTAAAACACAAGAACTTTGCCAATTTTAATGAGAAACTTCTTGTTGCTGTAAATGAAGTAAACGGGATTAAATACGTGTTTTATACATCAGATTTCATCACTAATCACAGGAATCTTTTCCCCACATTTAGACAATAATCTACTTTTCTGTGCTGACTATTGGTTGCTTTTAATTATGCTGAACTAGCAATTTAAGCATTTTCTTCTAAAATTGCTCTCAATCATAAATCATTGTGTTAAATTGTTCACGATAGTACTTCTAGTGGGAATAAAACATGGAATTGTACCTACAATACTGAAACTTTGGTTTAAATGTATGAGTGAATATTAGATGAACGTGTTTTTCTGTCTCTTTTTACATCGTATTGTTCTTTATTGCCTTCAGAACCGGACTTGGCGTCTCCAGAGCCGCCTGTGTTTTACAGAAAGACAAACCGACCGTCACAAGGAGACGGTGACCTGGAATCCCCCCCCGGTCGACCTGGGAACCTGCCCCCCACCCCCGAGGCCCCCGTGTTTCTGACCCCGCACTTGAACCGCATGGCCACCAAGGTGCACAAGTTTAAATATTCATAATACGTTCCTTTTAATTTGCTCATCCAGAATCGCTGAACTTCAGAGTTTTTAACGCGTTTGTGTTCACAGAGCGCTCGTAAGGCTGAGCCGATCAACATGCGAGCGGACGACGACGAGGCCGACACCGTCGACCCTCCGTCACCTCGCAGCAGAGCGACCGTCTCCAAGCGGCTCTGGGAATACGATAGTCCAGATGTGACCGTCACGGGCGTGGAGGACGAGCAGATGCCGGAGATGCCGAACCTGGAGTCTGTTTTGGGAAATTCTTTACAAACCGTAAGACAGAAGCACTTTTTCCTCAACCTGTGGTCCGCGGGCCAGATAGGGTACCGGGTGGTTCGCCGACCATTTTCTAATTCACAATGAAGAGAGATCGATTGATAATGTGACTCCCCGACAGAGATCCGGGGTCATCCCCGCACGTCTTTAATGTGGGAGGAGCTACACGCCTTGGTGCACATTTTAGTTGCACGATAGAACGTCACGATGATGTCGCGGTGTTAGCTGGAGGCTAAACAGAGGAAAGACTGGAGGAAAACACCAATCACTCCAGCAAGCTACACCTTTAAGAGATGTTGCTAATAGTTTAGCTTAGCCTTCTGCTAACCTCCTCAGCCAGATGCAAAAGGTTTAAACTAGACGGCCGGGTGTACATGACTGTAGTAAGAGCAGTACATAATGAGAGAAACGCACGTTTTCTTTAGCACCCCGGAGATGCCCGTCGGCAGCTCTGTGACACGGGACGTCTGTAACGTGAGCCCCGGTCACTCTCAGCTGCTACTCTAAGTTCTTCAGATGAGATCCACGGCCCAGCCTTCCAAACAACCTCTGGATTTATCTCATGACTTTATGGCGCAAAACAAAAACAACTTGGAGAGACTTTAAGTTAGTTTGACACAACATCAAATTCCATGTTCTCGTGATTTCTCTTTTTCTTTAGAAGCTTCTGACCCAGCCTCCGTTGAAGAGGACGGCCATGGCGATTGTGCACCCAAATGTCCGGCCAGGAAATGATAAAATCAGGTAAAGAAACACTTCCCTCTAACCGGGGATTGATCCACTTGGAAGAGTAGAAGAAGCGCAACATTAAAAGTAGTATGTTTATGTATTTGGTGGATTTAGAGGTGGTTAGTTCTGTCTTTTTCTACTCATGTTTATTTCCTTCCATCTTGTTGCTTTATTTCTGCCGTCCTCGTATCGTTCCCGCATGTACTTTGTGTTGCGTCTCTTCTCAGAGCTGTGAGGTTGTCTGAGGTGTCGGTGAGCGAGTTCCAGAGTTTACCGAAGTACCTGAAGCAGATGACTCTGCACAACCTCAACCAGGCGGTCCACAAGATCAACACGTTCACCGACGAGAGTCAAGGTCGGTGCTGCACGACACTTATAATCACAGTTAAAACATTACGGTTATTGTTTAAATATCTGGTCTAAGTGTTACAAAGTGAGAGGATTCATGAAAATGCATTGCTTCTGTTTTTATATCTATTAATGTGTCATTGGATGCATCAGAAACAGAGTTGGGTTTTCTATAGATATTAGTCGGTATCTACTCGTATGCTTCGTGACTTTTTTCTACATTTATTCAGCTTCAAATCGCTTCACATAAAACCATAAAAGACAAATTGCAAAGTCAGGGATCAGGAGTCAAGTACATCTGTACCGCCAACAGAATACTGCTGATTAATCCTGTTAACAAAGAGTACAAATACAACAACACAGGACCTGTTAGGAGCAACTCATTGGCCTCTGCAGCTTGTTGATGCCTCTGAACCGGTTGCTCTGCGTTGCCCTCTGCAGGAGAACAGACGGAGTTTCGGATGGAGGAGCTGAGGAGGATTTGCTCTGCTGGAAATAAGACTCCCATCTACATCCTGTGTCTGACGGAGCTGAGGAGGCTGGAGCACACGGGAGGAGCCAGTAACACCTCCCTGTACAGACTGTGCACGCTCCACTAAAGGAGGAGCAGCAACACCTCCCTGTACAGACTGTGCACGCTCCACTAATAGAGGAGCAGCAACACCTCCCTGTACAGACTGTGCCCGCTCCACTAATAGAGGAGCAGCAACACCTCCCTGTACAGACTGTGCACGCTCCACTAATAGAGGAGCAGCAACACCTCCCTGTACAGACTGTGCACGCTCCACTAAAGGAGGAGCAGCAACACCTCCCTGTACAGACTGTGCCCGCTCCACTAATAGAGGAGCAGCAACACCTCCCTGTACAGACTGTGCACGCTCCACTAATAGAGGAGCAGCAACACCTCCCTGTACAGACTGTGCACGCTCCACTAATAGAGGAGCAGCAACACCTCCCTGTACAGACTGTGCACGCTCCACTAATAGAGGAGCAGCAACACCTCCCTGTACAGACTGTGCACGCTCCACTAATAGAGGAGCAGCAACACCTCCCTGTACAGACTGTGCACGCTCCACTAATAGAGGAGCAGCAACACCTCCCTGTACAGACTGTGCACGCTCCACTAATAGAGGAGCAGCAACACCTCCCTGTACAGACTGTGCACGCTCCACTAATAGAGGAGCAGCAACACCTCCCTGTACAGACTGTGCACGCTCCACTAATAGAGGAGCAGCAACACCTCCCTGTACAGACTGTGCCCGCTCCACTAAAGGAGGAGCAGCAACACCTCCCTGTACAGACTGTGCCCGCTCCACTAATAGAGGAGCAGCAACACCTCCCTGTACAGACTGTGCCCGCTCCACTAATAGAGGAGCAGCAACACCTCCCTGTACAGACTGTGCCCGCTCCACTAAAGGAGGAGCAGCAACACCTCCCTGTACAGACTGTGCACGCTCCACTAAAGGAGGAGCAGCAACACCTCCCTGTACAGACTGTGCACGCTCCACTAAAGGAGGAGCAGCAACACCTCCCTGTACAGACTGTGCACGCTCCACTAATAGAGGAGCAGCAACACCTCCCTGTACAGACTGTGCACGCTCCACTAATGGAGGAGCAGCAACACCTCCCTGTACAGACTGTGCACGCTCCACTAATAGAGGAGCAGCAACACCTCCCTGTACAGACTGTGCCCGCTCCACTAAAGGAGGAGCAGCAACACCTCCCTGTACAGACTGTGCACGCTCCACTAATAGAGGAGCAGCAACACCTCCCTGTACAGACTGTGCCCGCTCCACTAAAGGAGGAGCAGCAACACCTCCCTGTACAGACTGTGCACGCTCCACTAAAGGAGGAGCAGCAACACCTCCCTGTACAGACTGTGCACGCTCCACTAATAGAGGAGCAGCAACACCTCCCTGTACAGACTGTGCCCGCTCCACTAAAGGAGGAGCAGCAACACCTCCCTGTACAGACTGTGCCCGCTCCACTAAAGGAGGAGCAGCAACACCTCCCTGTACAGGAAGGTCCATCACACTAATGTAGAGACAGCCGGACTCACGGACTCCTGGTTCAGCCGTCTTTTACTTACAGCCGTCTCTAAAAAGACTAGTTAATGTTAATTATCATTTTTATGTCTAGATTGTAAATAGTTGTGATGCACGTTGAGTCGATTGTACTGGATATATCTGCTCTGTATATGTTAATAAACACAAATTATGGAAATGAGCTAAGGCAGTGTATTAGAAAGATATTTGAATAAAGTTTAACTGTATAAAAGATGACATGGCATTCATATTTAAGGAAACATCTTTGATTTACAATATGCCAAACCCTCCTTTGTGTCTGTGTTTCCATTGACCAGTGGTGACAAAGATCTGTCACATACATGTGTAAACAAGACTTTGAAGGGGCAGATAATTCAGTCCTGACTGTTGGATTGTTTTGTTGACCTTTAAACTCCAGAACAGCTTCTGATTTTGGATCTCGGGGTGAGATTCAAAGTCTCTCAATCGCAGCTGGTGTCCGCATACTTTTGGCCACACTGTGTGTTGTAAAAGCAGCAATAACACACTGTAGAAATACTAAAGGTCCTGAAGTCAATACATCAATAAGAATATTTATTGGCATGCTCGCATATTAAAAAAGTATTTCTTTACTTGCTACTCTTCAATTTAAATTAATTAAATACTTTTAAAGTCTAATACAATGCCCACTTAAAGTATATATTGATACGTGTAAATATTAAGTTAAAGCGGTGAGGAAGTTATTGGTTTCTGTTCAACAGCCCTCTTAAAAACAAACGATTAAGTTGTAACAAACAAGAGGTAGAATATAAAATGTATATATTTTTTATTGTTTAAAGAGTTATACATTTTCTTTTGTTTTGAACAATGATCACTAACATTTTTATATATAAAATAAATAATATTAAATATAATTTATAGTGTTCAAACTGATGTGTAGACAGTAATTTACAAGAAATACATTCAATATATTTTATTTAATAAACCTCAGTTTCACGACTCCAGTTGTAAATATATCTATTGAAATAACATTTTTAAATAAAATATTTAACAATAACATTTAAAGATAGATCTATATATCTATCTTTAAATATATCTATCTATCTATCTATCTATCTATCTATCTATCTATCTATCTATCTATCTATCTATCTATCTATCTATCTATCTATCTATCTATCTATCTATCTATCTATATATATATATATATATATATATATATATATATATATATATATATATATATATATATATATATATATATATATATATATATATATATATATATATATATATATATATTTGACGTTTTTTTGTGAATTCCCTGATATTTATTTTAGCCGTTAGCGTCGTCGCATCACCGCGTGAGTACAGATCTACATACGGACCAATCAGATCGAAGAATGCAAAACGACCGTTGATGACGACGCTAGAGCTTTTTTTTTTTTCTCCCCCCCCCTCTTGCCTCTAGCCGCGGCCGCCATTTTGGGAGTCAAAAAACGGCCAACAAGCGGCAGCGCGCACACCTCCACGCTCCGCTCGTGGCCTTTTTTTTTTTTACTATGGTGCACACGTGCGTGGTGGCGGGCTGCAGGAACAGACGGACACCGGGCACTTCTTTATCGTTCTACCGGTTCCCCCGGGACCCCGAGAGGAAGCAGCGCTGGATAGCCGCCGTTAACCGGGAGGGCTGGGTACCGAACGACGGCAGTCGTCTGTGTAGCACTCACTTCATCTCAGGTACGGATACGGAAATAGCGGAAATTAAAAAAAAGTATAAAGAAGGGATTGTTTGGAAATATTCACTGAGAGATTTTAATTTAATTTAATTTTACTACATTTAATTTTATTTTTTTATTATATTCTTTTATAATTTTATTTTTATTTTTCAATTGATTTTGCTATTACTTTTCAAGTTAAACAAGTTAAATTCCAATCTAAAGCATATCTGCAGGGAATAACATTAACACCTGCCAAATGAAAGGTGACTCCGCCGGCAGTTCAACAGTTTTTCCTTTTTTTCCATGTTAAAATGTCAATCTTTAGGATTCTATTTAATTAATTGTCTGTTCAGTCACTTTATCACTGAAGGTGGTAAAACTAAAACATTTCACTATCAGGCTTGTTTGCAGAAAGATTAAACCTCATTTACATACAGTAAGTGCAAATATCACAGTTTGTGCTGCTTTGGGAAATTACACTGTTTGTTTGTGTCTTATTTGTGCAGGCTGCAGAAGCTGCCTCCATTGAATACAAACAAAGAAATATGCACACCATTCTGAATAAATAGCATAAACTCTGAGCACAATATCATTGTTTTCACCCAAATAAATATTCTAAGTCAACCAGGAATGAATCTGTATATTTTTGTCAGCATATTATTATTATTTCTCAAGATTTCTGGTTGTGTTTAAAGGAGCAGTGTGTAGGCTTTAGTGACATCTAGTGGTGAGGCTGAATACTCCTCCCTTTACAAGTACTATAATATTAATAACTTTATTTATACAGCACCTTTAAAAAGAGTTTACAAAGCAGCAAAAGTAAGACAATAAAAACAACAGAAGGCTCAACAAAGCAAGACTACGGTAAGAGATCAACTCTGATAAAACAGAACAATAGATGAAACATGAAAACAATCAATACCATACAAATTAATTCATAATTAATGCATAAATATTTAGAAAGAAAAGAAAAATATAATAATTTATTAAAATAATAATCAATAAAACAAAGCAGTAGAGTGACGACGTCACATAAAAGTCTGTTTTAAGAAGTGATTTAAAAGAGATTACTATTATTAGTATGTCGGAGATCTCCGGTAACAGCAACGTGAAAGTCTCTCTCCAGAGCCAGTGTTTGGTTTGTCCCTCCTGGGCTACTGTAGAAACATGGACTGCGAGGAGGACACGCCCCCTGTGTAGCTATAAACGACTCATTCTGAGCGAGCGAACACACAACGGTCCTTAGTTTCAGGTGATTTTACACTAATGAAAACATAGTTATGAATATTATATTACACTTCTGCTGATAAATCCTCCTAAATCCTGCATACTGGCCCTTTAAATTCTGGGTTAGGGTTAGTTATAATGCAATTATCTTCCAAACTATCAAGTTATATGAATTATCGATTCATTTCTCAACTTCTTTTATTATTATTTTTAGGATATATAACTTGAAATGACCTACGTTGACCAAAGCTCAAAGAAATCAGTTTCAATGATGTGTAATAGAAAACCAAAACTATTATGAAGCTTAACTTATGATCAAATCTAAACTTGATTTATTGCAAAAGAAACCGAGCGATGGGGAAATAACAGTTTCCTCGCTCTCATTTATATTTGTTTCATTATTGTCTGATCTGGTGTTTGCTGTTGTTGGTCAAACAGACACTTTATGCTCTAATTCATAACAGGAAGACTTTTCTCATCTGTAACCGACCGTTATCTTGAACTCATTAATTAAGAATAAGATAAGTTGGATAAGGTTACTGTACATATTTTGTCTGTGCAAATTCATGCATATCTGTATAATAACTGACCTTAAATGGAGCTATAATCATCCATCAAAGAAGCAACAAAGCTCTAAATCCTAAACATCCTTCAGATTCTTCTTTTTGTCCACGTGCAGGTAAACAGGTGAAGAATCCTCGTTCTCCAGATTATGTTCCGTCTGTGTTCACGTCCGCTCCCTCGTCCCCGGAGATGAAGGAGCCGGATACTCCGGAGATCCTGGACAAGCAAGAAGCTCGCGTGGAGGCGGCCAAGGCCTTGCTGTTCCTGCAGGGCCAGGGCCGGTCGGCGGTGGGGGGGCGTCCCGAGGAGAGGGAGCCGGGGGCCCCTGTGGAGGACAGCGCCTCCTCTTCACTCAGCAGCGACGACGACGACGACGACGACGACTACGACGAAGCTATGAGCGACAGCAAGAAAGGAAAGTTTGCTCACACGTCTGACGCGGCGGTGAACTTTGACGACGTCCTCAGGGCCCTGAAGAAGGAGAACCAGACCCTCAGGGAGTCCGTGGACAAAATGTCCCTCTCCGAGAACTCCCTGAGGAACGACGCGGAGAAGGTGAAGTTCTACACCGGCTTGCCAAACTTCTTCGTCCTGGAGACGGTGATGTGGCTGCTGGCGCCTCACATGGACGGCATGAAGACCGCGAAGCTCTCCAAGTTCCAGCAGCTGCTGCTGACGCTGATGCGCCTCCGCCTGGACCTGCGCAACCAGGACCTGGCCTACCGCTTCGGCGTGAAGGTCGGCACGGTGACCAGGACGGTGCACCAGATGGTCAACATCATGTCCTCCACCTTGGTGCCGACGGCCGTCTTCTGGCCCTCCAGGGCCGAGCTCCGGAAGAACCTGCCGGCGGCTCTGCGCGCCTCCCACCCGGACTGCGCCGTCATCGTGGACTGTTTCAAGGTGCCTTTTGAGGAGCCGGTCTCCCGGGTCAACCAGCAGCATCAGCATCAGGGGGCGGTGCTAAGCTCTCAGGGGGCGGGGCCGAGTCCCAACGTGTTAAAGTACCTGATCGGTGTGGCGCCTCAAGGCGTGGTCACCTTCGTCTCCAGGGGCGTGCTGGGAAACGTCAGCGACAAAACCCTGGCGGAGGGCTCCGGCTTCCTGTGCAAGCTCCTCCCCGGCGACGTCGTGCTGGCGAGCCGCGACCTCGACATCGACGACTCCGTGGCCGCCAGAGGAGCCCTGTTCAAAATGGCCGGCGAGGGGGCCCACCAAGGCTCCGAGGCCTCGCCGCCGAGCCCCGACGCCTCCTCGGAGGCGGCCAGCGTGCAGAGGCACGTGGAGAGGGTGATCTCGATGGTGATGCACCGGTACGCCATGCTCACGGGCCCCGTGGAGAGCCCCTTCACCGCCGTCTCCGAGCGCACCTCCAACCTCTCCACCTTCGATAAGATCGTGCAAGTTGCCTGTGCCTTAAACAACCTGTGCATCTCTGCTGCTCCTCTAGAGTGATTGGTACTGGTCACGCCTCGCGCTCCTTCATGCTGGGCGCTTCAGACACTACGACGCTTCAGTTCCCTTTACTGCTTTGGACCTCGAGACCTTTTTCTCGCACTACACGACTGATGTAGAAAACCGAGCGTATGTGACTCCGCCGTTATCTACGTCGCTCCAGAAACCACTTTGCTAAGATGCAATAACTTATGCAACTCGGCTGCAAAGGATGTTTTTTATCCTTTGGTTGGTGCAGACGATGTGCAAGGCCGATCCAATCCTGTCTTGTTCTTTACAGAACAAATCCTACAGCAGCTGATTGATTCCTCGCAGCTGTTTCTGATAAATAAAGACCAGCATGCACCAAACAGAGAGACGTTTAAACAAGCGCAGCATGCGGAGGAATGCAGATATGATTTTATATCAATCACTACGGGAGGATCAGCTGCCTGTTAGCGCAGACACACACACCGCCACAGACCAATCTCCCACCAGATGGGTGAAGCGTGGTGCTGTTTCCCAGGTTGACGGCAGACGGCCTCTCCAGCAGGGCTTTACTGGTCTGTTTGTTCTTGACACAAAACAAACAGAACCTTAAGCTGCTGGGCGGTAAACTAAGTGGAAACGGACCAAAAGAAGATGAATAGTTTTCACCACAGAAGAGTTTAGGCCAGATGGATTCCTGTCCATTCAGTGATTGTGTGATTAATGATGTCAATATTAACCACACAAGTGTTTTAAGAGACCTTTGTGCAGGTTACATTTTGTTCAATTCCAGTTCAGTGTTTTGCCTAAAATGGTTTCAGCGTTAAAGCAGAACATAACGTAGTCTGACGTCGGTAACAGGGAGCAGGGTTATGGATATATCTTACATGCTTCCGTCATATTGGATCAAAGCATCATCCGGCTGCACGTGCCTGAAGGATTTACGCTGCAGAAGGAATGTTGTTGCTTTTGTCCACAGACACTGACGCACTGGCGTCTTACAGTTAGTTTGTGACGCTTCGCTCGACGTGTTCTGTTCTAATTGATTGGAACCGTTTTGGACCACGAGCTCACGGTATATGAGCTTTCATGTAGTTTACACCGAAAGAGAATCTTTATATTCAGCATCATAAAAACAAGCCCCCGCTTGTTTGAACTCGTCTTTAGTTGTGCTGCGTTGCTGGTGCCTCAGTTAGTAAAGCTGGTCCTGATCAGCCTGTGTTTCTACTCATATTTATTTTTGCATCTTACAATAATCCGTTAATTGTTCACCAAGTTTTATGTGAGTGTTCTACGGAAGCTCATTCACGCCGTTGTGAGGAACGAGAATAAAATGTTGTGTCTCAGAATAATGAGGTTATTTTTTTTCTTAATGTTTGGACTGAAGTATCAAGATTATTTAGAGAAACTTAAGCATTATCTTCCAGATCCCAAGTCATTATGTTGAGCTATTAAGTCATTATTTTGAGATAGTTTGTCATTATAATGACTTACAGGATTTTCTTTTTAATCACAGTTGCACTAATGGACTTCCATTAACAGTAAGAAATGTCCCCCGTTATTCTGTATCGCCGTCCATCCATCATCTGTTTATTGTGTATCAATTGCAAATGATGCCAAACAATAACGCGTGTACGATCTCTTATGAAGAGACATTATTTGAGGGTTGGTGCTTCGGCTCTGGAACCAAAAACCAGCCGAGTGTGTTTCAGATCGGCCTGCTGTGGAAGCCCGAAGTGGTTTCTCATGTGTAGAGAGCCGTTGTTGTTATAGACTGAGAGCAAACTAGAGGATTATTTTCAGGTGTTCAGAACAGTTAGAAGCAGTGATGGTTGAATCTCCATTATGTTCCAGCAGGAATTTGGGTTTTTATATGAGATGATTCTTCTACAAAGCAGCACTTTCCATTAACTCCCAGTCTAAAAACTCCCAGGTTGAGATGAAAGAAACAGATGAAGTGGTCAATGTCTCCATGATCTTCTCACACTTTACACGACGTTGTTCTGCTGTTTGTCTTTATTGTCACGGTCGCATGTGAAACCTCCTAAACGTTTGATTTCTTGTTTGTTTGTTTTCTTCATAGGACTGAATCATTAAAGTTTAGGGGAAGCAGCAGCCTTTTTATGTGTTTGATTTATGCTATTTTATTAATAATATAAATCTGCCAACCCTTGGAAATAAAAATAAATGATGTAAAATAAAATAAAATAAATAATAAAATAAATATATATATTACAGCTACCACGAATTTAAAAGAGTGACTCACCTTGTCCAATAGACGATATTTAGCTTAGTGCATTTTGTTCCATATTCAACGTAAAAAAATAAAATAAAATAATAAAATATATACCGTATAATATTATATATATTACAGCTGCCACGAACTTAAAACAGTGACTCACGTTGTCTAATATACGATCTTCGGCTCAGTGCATTTTATTCCATTATCCAACGGTAAATAATAAAAATATTACAGCTCCCATGAATTTCTCAGTGGATCACGTGGTCCAATAGACGATCTTCTTCTCGGCGCTGACGTGCGGCGGTCCGTCACGTGACCCGAGAGGAATGCGAACAATGCAGCGGACTGTTCCAACTGTGAGCTGCTTTTTCTGCTCCAGAGTCTGAAGGGAAGAAGAAAATGGAGGCTCGTTTCATCACATCCACACGGTTCCTCCGTCTTCACCGAACTACAACCGACAAACGGGCTTAAAGAACACAAAGTCGTCTTTTTGAAACTGGGATTTGAACTCCTCCGGTCCTGACTTCTTCTTCTTCTTCTTCTTCTTCTTCATGGTGAGGTGAGACTTGTTAAGGGGGTGTCGAGGGGAGTGGTGGTCTGAACTTACTGCTGAGGAAAAAGTTCCGTCATGTGAGTGTGTGTGTGTGTGTGTGTGTGTGTTTTTGGGTGTTTTCTTTACGGTTAACGGGACTTCAATATAAAGCCCCGTTGTTTCGTGCACGAGGAATGCTCTCGTGTTGCAGAGACAGTTTTGGGGGAAAAGTCCACGAGACGTTAAAAAACCCCACAAAAAGAGAAACAGGGTTTTCCAACGGTTCTCACCTCCAGGGGCTAAACACTAACTACACACACAGACACCATTTTGTAACGGTTTTATTAAAAAACAGCCTTTTGTGGAAGTGAACTTCTAATAAACTCTGTTTTTAAACCAAGTTAAAAGTAATGACAGTTAATGTGGATGTTGCCATGTTTGTGCAGAAGACCCCTTTTAATGTAGGGGCCCCAGAACTCCATGTTAGGGACCACACAGTTAAAACACTGCTTTAAATGTGCTTTTATTTCAGAGTTTTAGTGGAGATTCTGCATAAAAGGAACATTTCTTACAGCACAACTCTTCTCTATTAATACACACTTAATTCTTAATAACATGCTTGTTTTAACGTACTCTAATTTGTTTGTTTGTTTACCATATTTTATTTCTAAATATTCCTATTTTCTATTATTTAAATAGTCTTGTTCTATAACACTGTGTGTTGTTGTTGGGCACTAATCAACAAGTGTAATTCCTCGTATGTGTCACGTATTTAGTCAATAAACTGTTTATTATTCTGATAACTTCACAGGTGACATGTGGTTTATTAAACAGGCTTTAAAGAGACATAAACAGCAATAACTTGACTTTATTCACTTGAAACATGTTGTATTTGGGCTGAAACGTGTAAATAATACCAGGATGTAAGTACGCATGAAGTTTTTTTTTTAAAGCCTAAAGGCCTGCATATTTTGGCACTGATACAACCATGTGTTCCATTCAGGTGTACTACGACTACTACTACTACTACTAATACTACTACTGCTACGACTACTACTACTACTACTAATACTACTACTGCTACGACTACTACTACGACGACTACATCTCTCTTTCTGTTTGACACAGTTTATTTCTTTACTTTAATCTTTTTTTAGTTCAGGTGTTTGGTTTTGTTAAGAACTCACCTGACAGGTTGTTATATTTAGACGATATGTACACATGTACACACTATATATTACTATTGTAAACAGTATTACTACACAGAGGCTGTGGAGTTGCAGTCCAGCCGACGACACAGATGTTAACAGATGTGTCTATTTAATCTGTGTGATGTGTTTATATTTTTACATAACCAGGATCAGAATGAAACAAAATATCAAATAATCAAACTCTGTGGTGTTAAATGATTTAGACTGTAGACAAACTTGTAGATTATACTTTAGTTTAACATTTGTCTTCTGTTAACATCACACAGAGAATATATATATATATATATATATATATATATATATATATATATATATATATATATATATATATATATATATATATATATATATATTATTTATTCATGAGCACATCTCTGGTAAACACAAGAGATTTAAAGTTCTGCTCTTGATTAAACCAAAGAGTAATTTAAATAGAATCACGCTGGAATGTCTTTGGTCGACAGCCTTAAATGTTACCAAATATTACCAAGATACCAGAGCTTATTATATAATATGTTATAGCCATGTCGTATTTGGAGAAAAACAAACAATAATTAAATATACAGAACTGGAAGAAGGAGGAAGTGGAGCGAGTCGACACAATAATCTGTTTTTAAGATTTCAAATCTTCTAAATAAGAATCCAGCAACAAGACGAACTATGAGACGTGATTTTGATTCTTTCACTTTAGTAAAGGGTTTTCTTGTAGCTGACTTGTATTTCTAGGACGCCTAGTGGCCGTTACATGAACTGCAGGTTGCATTGATTCATTCCTCCAACAAAGAAGTCGTCTTGTTGGTTTGTTTTGTTTCTCTGCAGGATTACAGAAAAACTAGCGTCGTGATTTTTATGAAACTTTGTGAACGAGTTTTAAAAGTAGTCGCCAGAACTAAAACCTTATATTTTGAGTAGTTAAGATACTATGTAGTTATATGTTATCTTAATTATGACATAAAGGAATACAATCTCCTATTCGTACATGCAGCGTTGTCTGGTTCTGACTGTAACAGCAATATTTAAACGTCACCAATGCAACAAATATTTCATATTTATTACATATTTAAAAAGTGGTTGCCACTGAGGACAAAACCCATAAAATTGAGCCCTGGATCCATTAAACTGGACGTAATTCTAACAGCTTTGGTAGAATATACGCACATGAATCTGAAAACGTCACATTTTTTACAGTAAAGTTGTCAAAACAAGTGGAACTGTTTTGATCCACTTGCAGGTTAATCTACCAGAAAGACTTAAAGACTCTTAGTGACACATGAAGATGTGTTTTTATGAAGTTTGTTGTGTTTTTATGAATATTCTGAGCCTATTGTCAGGTTGAGCGTGGTCCCATGTGGGGTCAGAGGTTAAGTTGAGTAGAGATAAGGCTCCGGTATGTGTCGGGGGGGGTTAAGTGTGGAGGTGTGTTTGTGAGTATGAGTTGTAGTTTTATTTCTTGTAAAGTTTAAAGAGGTGCGTATCGTGTTTGTTTTTTGGTTTATTTTGGTCGGACCGTCCCATGATTCACTGCCGCTGTGAGTCGACTTGTAGTTACTTGTGGAATGGAATGCTCGCTGGTCGGACACGGCGCCCGAAGCGTCGCAGGAATGGAGGCAAGAGATGCCAGAGACGGGGCAACACCACCCACCAACAACTTAAAACAAGACGTTTCCCTCTGCACAGTCAGATGTGTACACACAGTGAGGGCTGTGTGCTTCCTAGAAACAGCCCAAGGGAGGGAAGTCTGCCAGGAAGGGGGGGGGGGGTAGTTCAAGGGCTTCTTATGTTTGGCTGCTTTGGTGTGACGGCCGTGATATGGTCGGGATTTGTTCGTGATAACAATTTATTTGTAACTTGGTAAATTAGTGCAAAACCACATAAAATAACCAAACCAGTCTTCATTGAAATTCGATTTTTTTTCCGATCTTTGGCATTACAGCAGACCAAAATGCTCACTTTAAATTCCCATTTAAAAGCTTCATGTTATGACCCATCAAGTCATCGTTTTTACAACTTGGTTTGTCGTAGAAATCCCGTTTTTGGGCCACAACAACCATGAGTAGAAGTAGAGAGAACTAGAACATGTCTTTAGTGCAGAATAACAGTCATGACGTGAATGTCCTGGTCTATTCTGAGGTAACATCACGTCTTCAACCAGAGGAGTGTGAGCTACCTTTTGTTTTACGTGTATAGAACATAGGCTTAACCTTCCTGGTTCACTTCTACTTTCTTCAAGAAATAGATTCCTGGAGGACCGATTATGACTCGATGTACAAAAGTCAATAATCTGACGTTTTAAACTCTATTCTATAACGTTGTGATCGCCTGAAACAAGTCGGTGACACCGGGATGTCCGTTACTTACTGCTGCCCCTGAACGCAACGTATTACACTAAACTAAACACGAGCAGAGCTTTGGTGTTTGTTGAGTATAACAGAGGGATTTATTTGAAGAGAAGTCTGTATTATTTATTAACCTGTGTTTTTACTACAAGGATGCATTTTTATTTCTTTTCTTGTTGGTTCTCAAGATAATGGAAGTAGATTCATCTGTTTTTTTAAACAACAAATATACATATATGTTTTAAAACGTATATGCAGATAGTCACATGAGTAAACTCAATTACGTATATATATATTTTTTGATGCATCGATTATCATTTTCATAATCGCATCGTAGCCGTCTGAATCGAGTCGTGAGGTACAAAGAGATTCCCACCCCTCATATGAACTGTCCTGCGCTTACCTTTTATTATTAAAAACCCAAAATATAACATGAACATTATACATGTCAGCCGTCTTATCCGTGCTCTGACTCCTTCTCTTCCTCCACAGGCGGCGACGACCGGCAGCATCATGGTTTGGCTCCGCGGGGCCCTCGTGACCGGCTGCATCTCCTGGAATAAGCTGGAACCAGAGCCTTGAAAAGACACGACATGGAACGCCTGTAGTACCGCACCTTTACCTTCATCGTCATCATCATCAGGAATCACAAAGAGAGACTCGGAGGAAGCTTCACTGTTTAGGGTTAGCAGCTAGAAGAGGATCTTTGTGTTTCCCCTCTAGAGGAGCACTGAGGCCATGAGGCCCAAGACTTTCCCAGCAGCCCCGTACGTGGGCAACACCCGCCAGAGGCTCCAGGAGATCAAGGAGGGACTGAAGCAGCCAGCCAAGCTGGTGAGCCAGGCCCTGCACGGGGGGGGCAGCTCCCGGACCGACAGCGGCGGCGGCAGAGGCGCCGACTGTAAGAGCGGGAAGGACGCCGGCAGCCGGCAGCAGCAGCAGCCCCGGCCCCCGCAGAAGTTCAACAACTACCAGAATGCACTGCGGGAAATCCGCAGGTCCCTCATGCCCTTCGCCAACGAGTCGGGCCCGTCCTCCGGGTCCGGACACCAGGCCGGCGCCGGGGAGGTGAACCGGCAGATGCTGCAGGAGCTGGTCAACGCCGGCTGTGACCAGGTGAGAGAGAGAGAGAGAGAGTGTGTGTGTGTGTGTGGATGCGGATGCTTGTACTCCTTTTGATTCTGCTTATCGGTTCGGTTCCTAAAGAAAGAAGTCTGGTATTAAATGCATCATGAAGAACTATTTCCTCACGTGAGGCTTTTTAATCCTCCCACATGTTCAGGGTTCGTTCGGTAAGAACAGTTTCAGTAAAGTGCAGCATCCATCGTACATCCTGGTGCTCAGGACGGGACGATGAAGCTGAGTTTACACTCGTCGTTGTGAAGTCGGCTGGACGTAAACGCGCCAGAGAACCACAGGATCCCGGCCTGCGTGTCGTGTGCAAAAGGCTCTGGGGTTTGGTCGTGCAGCTCTGAAGTTTTCAGACACGACTGTCACAAATATTCACTGATCAAAACACTTTCTGAAGTTTTGATGAATTAGCCATTTTTTATCTTTTTATCCTGAGAGTCTCCTTTACTCTCACCGTTAATCAGGAGTCAACCACAACGTTTTACATACAAAACCTGTTTTATTCTTCTCCCACATTTACAGCTTCGGTTACGTTTTGCATGTTTTTCACACTGTGAAACGGCTTTGATGCATGAACCAAAAAACCATCTGATTTTTGTTTGTTTGTTTATTCGGACGTATATAAAAACTACTTTTTAAACAAGTTTGAACTAAACACCTCCTCTATTAGATATCAGTAGTCATACTTAAAAAGTGAGATAAATGAGGATACTCGCTTCAGCACTATAGAATAAATCCTCCCTGCAGGTTCATTTTCGAGACCGAAGCTCCTCCGGTACATTTCAAACATCCGCCAAAGACGACAGAAGGAACTCAGACGGCCGGTCGGCCTCCATTGCTTCCACCGTTTGTGATGAATGGACCCGAGCGGAGCGGAGCGAGTCGACGCAGACAGGAAGTGAACATTCAATGGTCAGCGGGGTGGAACAGTTCCTCCTGCTGCAGGCGAGTCATCACCCAACATGTCGCCTGTCCTCCTCCTCCTCCTCTGGTTTCCGTCGATTTGTTCCATGAAACCGATAAATATCAAAGAATCCAATACTTTACACTACATCAGAATAAGAATAATAATTATATATATATATATAAATATGTGTTGAATACACACCTCTTGATTCTTCTCTCATCACCTGTACACACACGTGATCCTTAGCCTCAGGCTTCAGGCCACCAAATTGAATATTTTATTGATTTTCAAACATAATCCTCCTCTCCGTCTTCTCCGGCTGCAAATCACAGAGCAATGCTGCTCGTTACATAACGACCTCTTTCTTTTTTTTTTTTTTGGCTTCTTTAAAGGGAGGAAATGTTTTGGAGGCAGGGAGCGAGGGTGTGGTGGGAGGAAACGAAGGGAAGGAAGGAAGGAAAGGAGGGGTGCGTCCAGACCTAAAGTCACAGGCCTCTTACTGTACGTACAGGACAGAACGCTTCTGTAACGATGAGGAAGGATCCTGTGCTTTCCTCTGATCACTCATCATTTCGTTAGTAACTTCCTCTGAGGAAGTTACACTTTCTTTGGCACATTGAGGAGGAGGAGGAGGAGGAGGAGGAAGAAGAGGAGGAGGAGGAGGTGCAGGTTTTTTTTATGGCTCTCTGTGTGGAAACAATGCAAAGACTTCCTTCATATGAGTTTGATTTCCTCATGCCGGAGTGAGTTTCAGATTTGGGTCAAAGAGACAACGAATATCCCAAAAAGAGTGTGTGTGTGTGTGTGTGTGTGTGTGTGTGTGTGTGTGTGTGTGTGTGTGTGTGTGTGTGTGTGTGTGTGTGTGTGTGTGTGTGTGTGTGTGTGTGTGTGTGTGTGTGTGTGTGTGTGTGTGTGTGTGTGGAGTTTGTAGGCGTGTGATGGAATGTGAGCGTGAAACATCTGTTGCCATGGCAGTCAGGGTCACTAGGCCACACACAATCCACGAGAGGAAGCGTGGAACAATAAAAAGCGTTGTTACTGTGTTTTGATGGTTCAATATTCCTCTAGTAACCAGTGACTCATGGAAGCCTTCAAGGAGACGTGTGTGCACTTCTTACCTGCAGCAGGTGCACCTCCGCCTTGTTGGTCCCTTTAAACACTTAAAAGTACCTCATTACAATCTGACTGCAGACGTTTGTCTCCAATCTTTTCAGCTCCACACTGTCAGAAATGCTCCACAAATACCTCATGTTGCATTACTCAACTTCATATCTTACATAATTATGTTTTGTGTCATTAAAGCAAATAAGGAATGAATAGCAGGAGGAAAGACGAGGTAGAAGGACATAATGTGACATTACTGGGCGTCTCTGGCAGCCAGCACTCTCTACTGGCTCCTCAGGAATGCAACACACACACACAGGAAACTGAGTATAAACAGTGGTGTGTGTGTGTGGTTGGTCAGTCTTGGGCGTGTGCGTGTGCGTGTGTGTGTGTGTGCGTGTGTGTGTGTGTGTGTGTGTGTGTGTGTGTGTGTGTGTGTGTGTGTGTGTGTGTGTGTGTGTGTGTGTGTGTGTGTGTGTGTGTGTGTGTGTGTGTGTGTGTGTGAGAGAGAGAGAGAGAGAGAGAGAAGGAAAAAAAACAAAAAACACGTGGATGCAATGGGAGGGCCGTCGCAATAATCCATAAGTCATAATGCATGTGTTGAAATGGCTGCAGAGCAACAGCTCTTTAATATCTATGGTGTAAAACTACACCTATAAGATACTGAAGATTGCTTATGATTATCCTAAAGTTACTCGAGGAATCAGCTCGTGGCTTAAAGAACACAACTGAATGACGACGTGGTAATAACTGAGGAGGCGTGTCGGCCTGAGCGAGGAGCGTTTCGGTTAAATGAACACAAGAAGAGGACTGATCGGCGTCGTTAAAGGAATGCTCCTCATGTCTCCTCCCTCACATTTTTGCCGCTTCGTCTCCGGCGTACATTTCACAGCAGCCGACCAACCGACATTTCTCACATAGGTGACCTAGATAGCTGAGGGCCTCTACAGCGAGCCACCTGTTGGATCCAAAGCATGATGAGTGTGTGTGTGTGTGTGTGCGTGTGTGTGTGTGTGTGTGTGTGTGCGTGTGCGTGTGATGGAGGAGGCAAGTAATTCAATAATATCGAGTTTTACGTGAAGAATGAGGAGAATTCAATCTGCAGAGAGCTTAAAGGGAAGTTGTGGAAGCTGCTTGTCCACTCCGTTAACTTTGGGTTTTATGAGATACTTTAATCAGTATCTGTTGTGTATAATATGTATAATATCTACACCACTTCACCTTGTCGTTAGATGGGAAAGACGCTGTCTATGCCCGCTTTAAAGACTCTGAAGAGACTGAACTGTTTCTTAAAAGAATATTTTTATTTCTGTGAGTTTGTGTTTAGACACTAAGAAATTCAAAGTCATGGCTTCATTTGTTAAATGTAAATAAGGAGTTGTTCTAGTCAGGTACTGTAACTGTTTTGTTTCTCAGGAGATGGCGGTGCGGGCGCTGAAGCAGACAGGAAGTAGAAACATTGAAGCGGCTCTAGAGTACATCAGTAAAATGGGTTACCTCGACCCGCGCAATGAGCTCATCGTCCGCGTCATCAAGCAGACTTCACCAGGTATGAAAACACTTTCTCTGCACTGTTCATATTTACTTCATGTGCTTATTGGTCCAGCTACTTGTTGCAGCAGAAGATAGATGTATTTAAAAAACACACAGAGTGCAAAGAGGATATTGGTTCGCACACCTGCAGCAACTCATAAACGATAGTAATGCTACATGTGAGTGAAACAAGGAATACATGGACAATACTACACAAGGAAAGCAAATACAAAACGGCAATTAATTACTCTTTTAAGATGTTGTTCCTTGTTTTTTAGGAAAAGTGGTCATGCCAAACCCGATGGACCACCGGCCCCCGTTGGAGGCTCCAGGTGAGGCAGGTGTGATGCCTCAGTACCACCAGATGGGGGCTCCCATGTACGAGGGGCCCGGTGGATACGGCCCCGAGGGGGAGATTCCCAGACCTTACATGAGCGCTCCCCCCGTGATGAACTACATGATGCCTCCGTCTGGTGCGGCGCAGGGCCCGGCCATGGGAAACCCGATGGGTCGGCCCCCCAGCATGGGCGCCTATCCGCCGGTGATGGCCGCCCAGAGCAACCCGGCCAACGGCATGTACCCGCCGGGGGCCCAGCAGAAGGGCTACCCTTCTATGGAGCAGCACGGACCCATGATGAGCTACACCGTCCCCGGCCAGCCGCTGCAGCAGCCACCAGGGGGCCCCGTCCCAGGCCCCCACTACGACTACGGCCACGCCCGGCCGCACATGATGGAGCCGGCCGGCTACGGAGTCAAGAGGACCGCCTCCTTCCAGAACAAGATGGCGCCGCCCATGGGCCAGAGCGTTCCTGGAGGAGGAGGGTACCCGGCTAACCTGTACCTGCCGCCTCACTCCCACCCGCGCCAGGCCAGCCCCACCTCCCACCAGGTCCACATGATGTCCCGCTCTCCGGGCGACTTCTCCGACATGCCGCAGGGCTTGATGACGCCCTCCAGGGCCAGCCTCAACCTGGACCTGTACGAGCTCCACTGGGCAGGGCCGCCGGGAGCCGAAGGGGCGCCTCAAGCCAGGCAACCTCAGGGCCCCTTCAGGGGAGAGGTGCGTGTGCCCAGCAGAACCAACTCCTTCAACAGTCGCTCCGCGGGGCCCAGTGGCGTCCGGCCTGTGATGGCTGCGCCGCCGTCCACAGCTGGTAAACAGGACCCCTCCCTGGGCCCTCCCAACACCATCACGGCCGTGACGTCCCCGCCCATCCAACAGCCGGTCAAGAGCATCCGCGTGATGAGGCCGGAGCCCAAGACGGCCGTGGGGCCGTGTCACCCCAGCTGGATGACGGCTCAGGCCCAGGACGGCGCGGAGCCTCTGGCCTACATGCCGGAGGAGAGCTACTCCCATGAGCCGGCGCAGGAGCAGCGCTGCCCGCCGCCGCCTTACCCCAAAAACCTGCTCGTGGAGGAAGGAGCCGGGGTCATGTGCGGAGCCCAGGATCTCGGCTCAGCGGCCAGAAGCAGCGGCGGGAGCGCAAAGGCCGAGGAGAGCCAGCAGGTGAAGGAGAAGACGAAGACGGGCAAAGGAGAGAAGACGGTGAAGGACAAGAAGCAGATCCAGACGTCGCCCGTTCCCGTGAGGAAGAACGGACGAGACGAGGAGAAGAGGGAGTCGCGCATCAAGACCTACTCGCCCTTCGCTTTCAAGTTCTACATGGAGCAGCACATAGAGAACGTGATGAAGACCCACCAGCAGAAACTGAACCGCAGGCTTCAGCTGGAGCAAGAGATGTCCAAGGTGAGACCAGCCAAGCAGCGAGATGACGCCGATGTTTGAGTCTCAAGTGTTCGTTCATGAACGTAACCTCTGTGTTGCATCAGTGTTTCTGTTGTATGGAGCTTTTTAAAACAACGTAATTTAAATGTTTGGCTTCACTGAAGAGCATCTTTGAATAGGAACTGAAGGAGCACACAAGTGGTTTCAGGGTTCTGGTCCATTAAAATCAGAATCAGGTTTCACATGAGAAGAATTTGCCGATAAACAATAAACATAGTAAGAGAACAGCCACTAACGATGATCTTTCACTGTTGATTAACATATTAGTTTTCTGTTTAATCAATAGTTGTTGCCTCTAAAATAAAATTGTGAAAAATCTGTTTCCCAAACTCCAAGATGACGTCCTCAAATAACTTGTTTTGTCACAGAGGAAGAAAGAAAAAATATTTTTCTTAAGAAATTACTCAAACCAATAGTAAACAACTAATCAATCAACCGTTGCATCTCTAATGTGCAATTATGTCCAGAGATGATATTCCACAAGATGTGGAGACTTGGTGTTCATGTAAATCGTGTTTGTGGGCCGAGATGTACGTGAGTTTGGGTTCGTTTCAGTATATTTCAGTGAAATCTAAACATTAACAGACTATCTCATTATTTTAATTTAAAACCACAGAATGTAGCCTTTCTTATCAGATTAAATGTTATGTCTTCTACGATTATCAGAACATTCAGGCTCCCTCGTGTGGCTCAAATGCGTACTGCAGATATAAATGTTAAATTAAAGACTAATTCTACTCGTTTATTTGGCGACCCTAATAAACATCTCCTGTGACCCTCTTGTAGGTCTCGACCCAGTGGTTGATCAACGACAGTAGAAAACAAATACTTGGTGACTATTTTAATTAAAGCGGCTAAATCAACATTCTATAAATGAAATGATGATGATGCAGGAAATAGTTCACTGTGAAGATTATTCGTAACTTTGGGTCTCTGGAAGTTTACTTTCGCAGCGCATTGAAAGCCAATATGTGTCTTTAGGTTGACGATCGACAAAGAAAACTCACCGACGTACTTTATGAGCGGTCAGTAATGTATTCATAATGTGAAGTTGGTGGGCTGAAACCTGAAACGCTGCTTACATGTGATGTCCAAGAGGCTGTCATGCGGAGGATTCTCCCTCAGGACTTCAGTCTGAGACACCAACGCTTGTGTTTAATTCTCCCGAGTCGTGACTTTGGCTTCTGCCCTTTGACCTGCTTTAAAGTGGCCGAAAGGCTTTCTTTAGAGGAAGTACCGCGGATAGTTCTGTAACGGGAACAGTTCAAACTGACAGCGACGCTCAGGGTCACATACTTGTGTTCTGTCCCAGGCCGGCCTGTCTGAAGCAGAGCAGGAGCAGATGAGGAAGATGCTGAACCAGAAGGAGTCCAACTACAACCGGCTACGCCGAGCCAAGATGGACAAGTCCATGTTTGTCAAGATCAAGACGTTGGGCATCGGGGCCTTCGGTGAAGTGTGTCTCACGCGTAAAGTGGACCTGGGAGCTCTTTATGCCATGAAAACACTGCGCAAGAAGGACGTCCTCAACCGCAACCAGGTGAGCTCGTCCACTGTTCACGCGTGAAGACGTTTGTCCCGGTTACATAGAGAACTGCACCTTTTTACCATGTGTGTTCTCGGGGTGTAGACCTCGGTTTTAGGGTCACGTTTCGGCAAGTACCTGAATCTTTGGATCGCGGTACGTTATGTACCTCGTTTTTGAGGTACGCACGTCAGACCCTTTTGGGGTCGTGGTTCGGTACCTACCTCGGTTTTAGGGTCACGGTTCGGCAAGTACTTGACTCTTTGGATGGTATGGTATGTACCTCGTTTTTCGGTACCTGCCTTGGCTTTTGGGTCAAGGTTCAGTACATACCTCGATTTGTGGGTCAAGGTTCGGCACATATTTCTGTTTTTAGGTCACAGTTCAGTAAGTACCTCGTTTTTGAATCGTGGTTCGGTAAGTTTTCGGCACAATAGAGGAAACTAAGACGATGCAGAAAATGTCATTTGTTCATTTAATTTGAAAAATGAACGTTCACGTTGCTCATCGGCCATAGTTCTTACTTTAACAGTTAAGGTACTCCAATACAGGCATATTGTCAATAATAAATGAGTCGATACCAAGAATAAGACCGAACACAACAGCGAGACTCTCCAGCAGCGGTTGCTTTGGCTGTTCTGTTACCGGTCTGTTTTTTGTTTGGCTCCACTAATCGACACATTCTGGTGAAGCCGTCGTAAAGTAGAAGTGTATCCACGGATGAACCGGTTAAACTGTCAGCGTCGCGTTAACCGGGCTAAACCTGCTAGTGTGCTACAGCTGACCACTACTGGTGTGCTGCCAAAACTCTGCAGGTGAAACTTGCGCTCCAGAATTCCTGAACGTTCCGTCTTGCACAGAACGGTTTAAAACAAATCCATCGTTGCATTGTATTCGTGTTAAACGTTGCACTCCGTCTGGTGCAGGTGGCCCACGTGAAAGCGGAGCGCGACATCCTGGCGGAGGCCGACAACGAGTGGGTGGTGCGCCTCTACTACTCCTTCCAGGACCGCGACAGCCTCTACTTCGTCATGGACTACATCCCCGGCGGAGACATGATGAGCCTGCTCATCCGGATGGGCGTCTTCCCCGAGCCTCTGGCGCGCTTCTACGTGGCGGAGCTGACGCTGGCCATCGAGAGCGTCCACAAGATGGGCTTCATCCACCGCGACATCAAGCCCGACAACATCCTCATCGACCTGGACGGACACATCAAGCTGACGGACTTCGGCCTGTGCACCGGCTTCCGCTGGACGCACAACTCCAAGTACTACCAGAAGGGTGAGGCGGTTTGATTAGTATCTGAGAAGGTATAACATGTAATATTCTCTTCCATCACAGTTGTACCTACTTCTTACTCATTTATCTCGACTGGAGAATCATGTTTCAGACGAGAGAGGCTGTGTGTTCTCAATCAGAAGGGTGTCGGGTGCTTCTGGAGTCCTTTTCTTCCCGTCCAGCTCACCCAGACGTTGTGTGTGTTTCTTCCTGACGTTGTCCCCGTCTTCTTCTGCCTCCAGGGAGCCACGTGAGACAGGACAGCATGGAGCCCAGTGACTTCTGGGACGACGTGTCCAACTGTCGCTGCGGCGACCGGCTGATGTCGCTGGAGCAGAGCGCCAACCGGCAGCACCAGCGCTGCCTCGCTCACTCTCTGGTGGGAACGCCCAACTACATCGCACCCGAGGTGCTGCTGCGCAAAGGTGGGGCGAGATTCAGCCGAGACGCTGTCTGTCGGCTGGAGTTTAGACTCGAAGGCCGGTTTCACAGCGGCGCTGCTTTTATTCGCTCGTGTTGGTCAGAGAGCAGAGATGAAGCTGGAAGATGGACCTGCAGGATTTCAATGTTCTGTGAAAGGTTTACACCTGTTGAGACTGGAACTGATTTGGTGTTTTTTCTTTGCATTTGCCACCTGATCATTTCAGACATTGTGGTACATAGTGGTTTGTTTGATTTAGCCTAATTTCTTTACTTTGAAATTTTGAATTTTAAAGTTAAGCAAACAAGGTTAAAAAAAAGGACTACTCGTTTTTTATTTTTATTTTAGGCATTTAGTTCAGTTTAATGTTATCCTGAATACCCGGGGTTCTCTTGTAACTTCTGGATGTTTAAAAAAAATAGAAAAAATAAACTGGGCTGTAAATATGTTTTAAACTATATAAATAAAATACTCTGCTTACCCTGATCCATCAATATGGTTGAGGTTTAATTGAAGCATTTGGCAGTACGGCTGCCTCCACTAGATGGCGCCCTGAAGCCACCACCGTGTGAGAATAACTGCTTTATTACATTAGAGTAAGAAAGATTCTGTGGAAGTTATGTTCTTGTGAATCAGACGTCAGTGTAACAACGTCTACCCTGCAGTACTCGTGCAGTAGAGTTCATCAATATTTGGACTCATTTGTTGTCGATTATAAATAAGACGTTAACTTTGATGTTTAAGAGCAGACGGGGAGCTTTCATTTGAGAGAACAGTAGAAACTGGAGGCCGGGTTTTTGTCTTCTGTTTCATTCTATGCAAGTACTCATGATGGAGGATTTGTGCTGACTGGTGTGTGTTGTTGTGCAGGTTACACCCAGCTGTGTGACTGGTGGAGCGTTGGAGTGATCCTGTTTGAGATGCTGGTGGGACAGCCGCCCTTCCTGGCCTCCACGCCCACCGAGACTCAGATTAAGGTCCGTGAAGAAGAACGACATGCCTGCTTTGATTGAGAATGACGGATACTTTGCCTGTTTGTATGATTGTGACACGTTTCTTCTTTAAGACTGACCTGAGAACAGTAGGTGAGCTGACCTCTTTGCGTGTCTGCAGGTCATTAACTGGGAGAGCACGCTGCAGGTTCCCGCTCAGGTCAAACTGAGCCCCGAGGCCGTCGACATCATCGGCCGTCTCTGCTGCTCCGCGGAGGACCGCCTGGGAGCCAACGGCGCCGGCGAGATCAAGGCCCACCCGTTCTTCGCCCAGATGGACTTCTCCAGCAACCTGCGGCAGCAGCCGGCGCCCTACCGGCCCAAGATCGCCCACCCGATGGACACGTCCAACTTCGACCCCGTGGAGGATGAGGGCGTCCCCGGGGCCTGGAGCGACAGCGGCGACAGCACCCGGGCGCTGGACACGCTCTGCTCGCCGCACGGGAAGCACCCGGAGCACGCCTTCTACGAGTTCACCTTCCGCAGGTTCTTCGACGACAACGGATGCCCCTTCCGCTACCCGAAACCGCTCGAGGCCAGCGCCGGCCCGGACCAGGTGGACGGGGAACACGATGACGAAGAAGAAGAGGAGGACGACGATGAAGAGGAGGAGGGCGAGCAGGGGGAGGGGTGTGAGCCGGTGTACGTGTAGAGCCGCAGACTGAGCGGCGTGCGACTATCACAGGTGTTCTTGAGTTGGACTGATGAACGTTGCCCCCCCTCCCCCTTTGTGGAATCTATAGCGCGTCCACAAACCTCCTCTGATCCGGGACCAAGAGACCACATTCTGTGTGAGGCTGACTGCAGACGAGGGTGAAGAAGAGCCAAACCGTTCCGGTTGAAGGAGTATTTGTTGGGAACGTAAGATTGTTGTCTGGTCCCATTCCTTTTCCGAACCTTCGTGTCTTAAACGGACGACTGGAGCGCTGGTCTTCTGACCGGAGTGGAACTCGATTTCACTCGTGGATTTCGCAGGAAGAGGAGGAGACTGAACGAGCGACACGCCTCTTTTCATGGCTGCTGCAAAAATAAGCTACAAAGACACTTTGCATGCACGTGCACACACACTCACGTATTCAGTCATACAGGGTTTGGGTGGGGGGGGGGGGGGGGGGGACGTCTGCAGGTTAAATTTCAGCGTCCATGTTTCAAGAAGTTTGCTCGACGAACAAATTCTCCTGAGGAATAGTTCGTCGTGCTTCTTTGTGGCGTGAGGGAGAACGCGTCACCTTTGTTTTGGCAGCATAAAACCAAAAATAATCAAAAGAACCTTTTATATCCTCAGCTGCCTCATTTTGTGCCGACTGTTGTTCAGTGGAACGTTTTCTTTCCTCGTCGCTGTTACAAATATTCTGCTCAAGATCAGCCTCAACACAGGAAGTCACGATTAAATACATTAACGTGCTTAAAAGGCAATAACACAAGAAAGGTCAGGAATGAAGAGAAGCAGCAGATTAAAAACCTTGTTTTGATCCTTTATTATAACGAACCATTTCAAATCCTACAAAAAGGAGTCCGGATGAGGCTCTTGATTCTGTTTTTATTGGGATCACAGTAGCGTTTATTGAGCCCGACATGCGCTGAATCTCCCATTATCAATCACAGGAACAATTGCATCAAGAAAGCAAGAAAATAAATGTTCTTACGTTGAAGTTCTACTTCTTGAGAACTCGTTTTGTTTTTAAGAAGAGAACCGACGAACGGAGCGAAACCTTATTTCATAAGATGAGTAAAGAGGAACCAGAACCTGAACCCCGTCGGGTCGGATGGTGCTGAGTTGGTTTCTGACTGAGAATCAAAGCTCCAACACACACACACACACACACACACACACTCACACACACACACACACACACACACACACACACACCAAGATGCACAATTTCACAGCTATTTTGCAAAGATGAGTTGTAACTGAAGCGGCCTCGTCTTCATCGTCTGGAGGCAGTCATGACAAAAGTTCTTGTGATAGTTTGACTACGTGCAATACAAAAAAAATACATTAAATATAGTTTTATAAACACTTAATATCTTTTGTTTTGAACGTGGTTTTTTTTCGTACTGAAATGTACAAATATATTGGTTTATATATATATATATATATATATTCTTTTTTTTCAGTTACAACATGCTGCTTATTATTGTGGTTAATATTATTTACATTATTATTATTATATTCCCTGTTTTTTCCTTTTGTTGTGGCTTAAACGTGTTTCTTTGTGAGTGTGTTGGGTGTTGAAAGTAATGTGCCTTTAAGGAGATGATGATGATGAGGAGATGATGATGATGATGATGATGATGATGATGATGGTGATGATGAGGATGATGATCAGTGGTAGAACATGGATGGTCGAGACTCTTCACCTCCTGCGGGCCGGGCTGGTCCTGGACGCTGGAGAGGAAGAGGAGGAAATAGAAGGAAGGTCTTTCTCTATTGTAAAATGGTTGAACAAAGGGTTATTGTGTGGTGCATTGTCTTTATTTATCCCAAATGACCACATGTTTGAGTGTTGTGTCACGTTTGTCACCTTGTTGCTTATTGACAATCAATAACTGAACACCAAACTGTTCCAACAGTATTCTGAGTTTAAAGTGATTCTCTGATGCAGACGGAGAAACGTGAGGATCTGATTTGTTACAGAATATTTTTTTATTTTATTTTGCCTGACAATGTATTGAGTTTGTTTTTCTGTAAATGTGCCTTTTGTTCTAAAGCGAGCAGCAAAATCTTGTTTTCATCATCTACAGACCTCTTTTAGCTGTTTTTAATATTTATCTGAGGAAGTTGTTCCACATCCACACCGGCTTTGTTTACACCAACAGTCATCTTATTCTAGTCAAGTTCTTAATCTAAACTTTATTTAAGCCTGAAGAGATCATCCAGGTTTCCCTCATTCCTCGTAAAGATTTAAATTAGTTAATTTAATCTTCAGATCTTTAAAACTGAGTTTCTCCACAAAGATTCACTCAAAAGCACCTTTTTCAAGCTTGTTTATTTTTAAACAGATCTGCGTATACGTTTCATGGAAATAATAATTCATCATTAAAATAAAACGGTAATAGATAAAAGAAATCTTAGGCGACTATATAGTTTCATTGATGGATTTGTTCACATGGATGCAAACAAAAAAAAAAAACACATGCAATCACGACACATTTGTATGTTTATGTGTTTTAAAGGCTAATAAACCATCATCCTGCGTGTCAACAAAGCCGCTGTTGCCCGTGAGCTTCCTGGATAAACCAGTCTGCTCCAGAGCAGGATCCATTGTGGGTGAAGTGCCTTGCTCAAGGGCTCCATGGTTGAGATTAAGGCAGACTGGCGTTACTCTTCCCCATCAGGGTTTTCTCTCGGACTGTTTCTTTAAAAACAAAGCTTTAAAAGGAGAGCGTGATGCGTTTCCTGTTTCTACGGTTTGACCGACAATCTTCACCGACATGATCTCTGGTTTCTTCTCATTACTCGTGTGCTTGTGTACTCGTGTACTTGTGTGCACACTTGTTTTCTTTTTCATTTTGTATTTCTACTCTGAGGAGCCTCTTGTCGTCTCCTTGATGTACGATACAACTCTGTTACTCTTGAATTTATATTTATACAGATATACATATTTTTTCTATCTTTTATCCCCCCCCCCTTAAACCACCATGTCTACGCAGTATTATCGATGATGTAATGTGGACGGCTCTCTCTGCTTTTTACATTCATGTATGAACAGAACTTGTAGAAATGCTTTCACATCCTCGTGTGTAAAATGTATAAATTAAATTAACCAGCTTGGAATCGTGCTTTTCTTTCACTGCGTTGAAGGCGGCTTCCGGATCATTTTTAACTGTTATATTTCAGATTAAGTGTAATTTATACAACGCATGATTTAATTTCTGTGTCATGACCGACAAGATGTAAAGAAAAAGAAATAAAAACGATTAATAGGGAATGAGAGAGATCACAGATTGATAATACATAATTACTTATACGATAACGGCATAAATTAAACTAACGGTGGAAGACATCTTACTATCGTTGATGGAAACATGAACTCAAAAGTTCCGAAATCTATTTTTTAATTAACAAAAAAGAGCTCCATTCACTATATTGAATACTTATTTAAGTAGCAGCATGAAGCACAGTGTAAAACTCAGTTACAAGTCTTTCATTCAATTTTACTTTAATGAAAGTACGGAAATAATATCAGTATCAGTACTCACTACTCAAAATGACCACTTTTGTATTAATACTAATTTATTACCATGAAAGTGACATTTATAGTTGCAGCTGGTTGAGTCTGAGCTGTTTTGATTTAAATATATCTACGAACTCTTGTATGTAAAATCGTATTTCTACAAAGTACAGATGTAAGTACTCAGATCTTTTAAGTGAAAGTATTAATACCACAGTGTATACATACTATGTTATAAATAAACTAATCAATTATATATATCAACTGATTGGTTTATTTATATTTTGCATTAATAATGAATCTGCAAAGTAAGTAGTAACTAATATTTTAACTAATATTGCCAATTAAATGCATTGGAGTAAAAAGTACAATATTTGTCTCTGAGATATAAATTAGTGGAGTTTGGAGAAATTGAAAATACTCAAGTAAAGTACAAGTACTTCAACATTGTATACAAGTACAGTAACTTTACTTGAGTAAATGCAATTACTGTTCTCGTCATATTTTCGCTAAATAAGGACAAATCAGAAACCCTGCTTTGATATTTCATAACTCTGTCTCCACGTTAGAAGTTGACGGGCTGAACTCCGGTTCGAACCCCCGCCTGGGTACCAAGCCGCGCTGTAATCCCACAATGCAGAGCGCGCATGGCGCGTCATTGGAGAGGGACGAAGATGATGGCGGCGGTCGGTGCACCAGAAGTGATCACACAGCTGGAAAGCGCTGCCAAAGTTTTAATGGTGAGATATTTCACGTATTTTGTCGCCATGATGGCGGCGGGTGGGACGTTTGTCTTGACTTCGTGTCGCGTGGAGTTTAACAGTCGGAGGCTCGAGACTACTCCCAAGTTTTTTTTCATAATGTGTTCAGATTTACCGGAGAAACGGTGTATGAGCGATGCGTGGCGCCTTCTCCCCTTTCCTCCCTCCTTACTGTCTCCTCATCCCGCATACAACCCCAAATATTCCCCCCATTTTGTCTTCCGCCTTTCCTAAAACCCCACCGTCATCACCACAGTAACAACACATCACGCTCTCAACGTGGCTCCAGAAACTTCAGCGGCTCGCGCTCAGCCGTTAAGTTTTGATTTGGAGCTGTTGATCTCGCGCTCAGCCGTCAAGTTTTGGTTCCACTCTGTGTGGAGCGTTAGGTGTTGATTCACAGCCGGTTGTAGCTATAGCTCATTATGTACCTCCTATACAAACACCATCTTTACGTCCAACGGTTGCCTCGCTCTCTCCCCCTCCTCTCACAGCCTCCATTGGAGTAAATAACTGACCACTCTCGGCTAAGAGCAAGTGGCTAACCACCATGTGTGCATGTCACTACTCTCTGTGATATATTAGCTAGCTACAGCATCGTCCTTTCTGCCATTTAGCTTTCCCCTTGTGCGTTTTATATTTTAACTGCCTCTGTTTTTAAATATAATCCAGAGTCGGTTGCAGTAGCTTCACGTGATGTGTTTCTACCTTCATGTTAGCCAGCAGGTGTCTCGTGAATAGACTGTTAGCATGGCTGTAACGTTAGGTGTTGTGGATCATAATATATACCGTGTGTTTTAATGTCTGGGTTAACAAGGAATACATACAAGAGGGATTTGACATACATGTGAAGTTGTCTCTTTAGTGTAGTTTATACACAATAATGTACAGGAAGATGGAGGTAGACATACAGCTGTAAACAAGGTAAACAAAGCTGAGCAGAGAGGTAAACATGAACTAGTATGTACACATACTATAGGTCTGTGTTGTTGGTCATTGCTGCTTTTTATATATACAAGTGGCCTGTAGGTTGTAAACAAACACAAATAGTGCAAAGGAATGGGTAAAATAGTAATATACTGTATATTTATATACATGAATTGGGTGGTTATATACAGTCTGTGCATATTTACGTGTTTATATACATTACATTACAGTCATTTAGCAGATGCTAACACATCGACATACGACTAGCAGAGCCGGAGCCGGGGATCGAACCGCCGATCCTCTGATTGAAGCCCGGCCCTGCTATCCACTTAGCCATGTTATGTTATGGCACGTCCACATTTTACAGCACTTTCTTTGACTAAACGTACTGTTTTCTTGGACAAGTTACATAATGTAATGTCTTATTATGTCTATAAGTTTATTAGTGCACGTTTAATGTTTGAGGGGGCGACCGTGGCTTACTGGGTAGAGAGGGTTGTCCGCCAACCGAAAGGTCACCGGTTCGATCCTCGGCTGCACCGTGTCCTGTGTCGAAGTGTCCCTGAGCAAGACGCTGGACCCCTAACTGCTCCCCGGGCGCCTGTCATTGGCAGCCCACTGCTCCCTACATATACAGGGATGGGTCAAATGCAGAGAATAATTTCCCCACTGTGGGACTAATAAAGGAATTCTTCTTCTTCTTCTTCTTCTTCTTCTTCTTCTTCTTCTTCTTCTTCTTCTTCTTCTTCTTCTTCTTCTTCTTCTTCTTCTTCTTCTTCTTCTTCTTCTTCTTCTTCTTCTTCTTCTTAATCCATCTGATTGAATAAAATATCATATTCCCGCAAACTAAATCTTAGAAATCACAAATACAAAAACATGAGAAGCCAGAAAATGATAGAAATAAACCCGAGTGTAAAAGATGCATTTGTTTGTGTGTTTTGTTTGCAGGCACCGCCGTCCATGGTCAGCACAGAACAGAGGCAGCATGCTGAACACATATTCCTCTCCTTCAGGAAGTCCAAGTCCCCTTTTGCCATCTGCAAGCACATCTTAGGTAACTATTGACGTCGTCATTTAAGCCATAATTCCAACCCTTTAAATGTTTGTTTACATAATGCCACTATTATGGGGGGGAAAACCCACAAATATGTAAATATTTCCTGCACTAAATGCCAGAGGGATTAGATCTGTTCACAGTCTGGGATGTGTCTATGATTTGCATCAAACACTCTGTAATACAGCAGTAAAGTTTTCCCGTTATAAACACAACATCTAAATGCACAAAGCAATGAATTTAAACCCACTCACCCCCCACAGAGACCAGTAAGGTGGACTATGTGCTGTTCCAGGCAGCCACGGCCGTCATGGAGGCCGTGGTGCGGGAGTGGATCCTGCTGGAGAAGACCAGCATCGAGTCTCTCCGGGCATTCCTCCTCACCTACGTCCTGCAGAGACCCAAGTAAGAAAGGGGGAGGGGCATAAGTACACTTGAGAGAGAGTGAGGTTTATAATGAGAACACTGATAGTCTTCTTCTCTAATTAACACAGTTCCTGAAATGCTCCACAGTCCTTTTCTTGGAAAATTGGATTGGATTTTTTTATTTTTTTTAAACTTTAATGCCCAAAATGTGTTGGACAGTTGCATCAGCAGGTCTTCATATTATGGGAAGTCGAAGCTGATGCTCATAATGATCTGTTTCTTCTTGTGTCCACTGGTTAAAAACACAATAGAAGAAGAGACGAGTCACAGAGTCTCTGCAGTGACGGGTTAACAAAACTGTTCAACAAACAAACGAGCGAGAGGGATTTATGTTTGTTGTTGTTTGAGTAGACGAACACAAAAATGCAATGAATGTAACTTTTCCACCTGATACAGGCCAAAGACAAGAAGCTGCAGCTGTGATTGAAGCCTCAGACACAACAATTAGTAACAATTAGTAACAGTAGACCAGCAACTCAAGTGTTCTGAGAGGTAGAATCACTGTTTTTATGAATGGAGTCTGGTGTGTTTGCAGAGATCATAGATAACTGCTTCAGTCCCCTCAGAAAGGTCTGTGTGACATCAAGGTAAAGAGGTGAAAACATTCTGATATTGATTCTTTTAGGAGTAAAATACGTCCACAGCAGAACATTACTTTGCTCCATCTGCTGTAGCAAGACACTGACTAACATCAAACTATCCCATAATAAGCAGCCCCCCCCCCCCTGTCTCCCTCCAGCCTCCAGAAGTACGTCCGTGAGCAGATCCTTCTGGCCGTGGCGGTCATCGTGAAGAGAGGCTCTCTGGACAAAAGCATCAACTGTAAAAGCGTCTTTCACGAGGTCGGACAGCTCATCAGCAGCGGGAACACCACCGTGGTGAGAGAGACGTGCATCACAGCGCAATGTGATCTAGTACATGTTACAATAAAACAAATGACCCATCGCTCTTTATTTATTCATCGTTTAAATATCCTCCTCAATGCCAAAGCTCAGCACAGGAGCATGAAGTTCTTAATGATGTTCATGAGTGGCAGAAGTACCTCTACACAAGTACTTAAATACTGATTTGAGGTACGTATTTGTGTATTTATTTTTTCTACTTGATTGCAATTCAGAAGGAAATATTTAGCTTTCCCTTTTTCACCTGTTTTTTGTAAATCTACGTTAACAGGAGTTTGTGTCAAAGCTGCTCAATTACAACAAACCAGACGTCTGCTCCTCATCCAGTAGGGGGCAGTGTTTGATCTGTTTATGAAGAGAACTAGAACAGTGCTGCTGAGCGATGCACAAGAACCAGACATTTTTTACTTTTTAAGGTTTTTCTTATTACCATCTTCATTCTTTTTTTATTTACTCCCTTTCCTTTCTTTCCTATTTACTTGCTTTCTTTTACTTTACTTACATACTTTCTTTCTTTCCTCTCTCTCTTTTTATTTACTTACTTGCTGTCTTGGTTGCTTAATCACTTCCTTACTTGTTCCCAAGGGAAGTTTCGGCCTCCAGGTGCTTATACGAACACTGTAAATCCCTGACACACACATCACTGGTTACTAGTTCATCTCTGACGGCTTGTGAGTAGCACATGTAGCTCCTGGTGCATGATGATAATGATTTCTATAAACCGTTATAGTTTTCAGGACGCGCTGTGCTCGTCTACCAACTGTTTCATGATAGTTAATAGTTCCTGTGATCAGGTTGTGAGAGTTGTAATTCAAAATAATGGATGTCGAAAATATCTATCGTCTCCCAATTCCATACAGTACACAATATACTCTAGTGTACTTTTATACTCACAAAAGAAACCAAATGTTGTTCTAAAGATGTTTGAGAGCTTCACTCAGCTTTTCTCTCCAACAAAACCACAACTTGGTTTAATGTTTTGCAGCTGCTCCGTTTACTTTATGTGCTGCAAGAAGTCAAGCTGCATAATGACTGAATTGTTTTTCAGTAAACTCACTTTTAATTTTGTTGTTTTTCCAGCGTGACTGAATAGTAGGACTTTAGTGCAAACGCTGTTCTTGTTTCTCTATTTCGTGCCTCCTCCTTATGACCTGAAAATCAATCTCGGATAGAACAATGTCTCGATTCCTAAAATGCATCTGGAGGAGAGAGGCTTGCAGAAAGAGCTGAAGTCCTATTGACACCCGTGATGTACCTCTCATTCTAGTTAAATCTCCTTCCTTCTCTTCCTCGCCTCCTCCGCTCGCATCTCAAGTGGGAGGGACTAGGAGGCGACGACAGCGACTGTATATACGAAGTGAACGTAGACCTGTCAATCACTGTGTAGCCCCGCCCTAAAGCATCCCCTGCTTTATGGTCTGTGTGACTCTAAATGGACCATCATGTACTAAATGAACATCATGCTGTATTGAAGAAGACTTGAAACTAGAGATTGAGACATAAACTCATGTTTACGATGCTCTTAAACCCCTAACCCACGAGGCTGACCCTGTATAACCAGATACCAGCAATTACAATAGTGAGTAAATGAGAAATAATGGCTGGAACTATGAATATACAGCCAAAGTTGTAATAAACGGTTATCCTCCTGTTATAAGCAGGATCATTTAACAGCAGCTTCGATCAGTCTGCTAGTTCATTGACAATAATGGAGACGGATCTCGAACCCAGTGCGGTAACGCTGGAGCCAGATCATCATCATCATCACCATCACCGATGTTCTGCTGGTCCTCAGCAGGCCTGAGGTCAGCAGCTGTCTGACGGGACAAAACACAATCACTGTGCAGCGTGTGCGATGGAGTGATTAAAGATGGACGAATGAGAGAAAGAAGAGTTCAGAGGATATGACTTGAAACTAGAGATTGAGACATAAACTCATGTTTACAATGTTTACTGAGGGAATAAATCAAGAGAGAAGTAGAGTCATCTTCTATAGACTTCTATACAACCAGAGGAGTCGCCCCCTGGTAGCAGCAGCGACCTGTCAATCACAGCCCGGGCGAGGAAAGGAACCAAGGATGTACAAACTGAGTAATGGGAAGTCCTCCTCCGTGAAGCCTCCTTCGCCCCCTCAGTGTAACTCCCCGTGTAACCTCTGACCTCTGTGTGATCACTCTGCTGCAGCAAACGCTGGCCTGCTCCATCCTGACCGCTCTGCTCAGCGAGTTCTCCAGCTCCAGCAAGACCAGCAGCATCGGCCTCAGCATGGAGTTCCACGGCAGCTGCAAGCGCCTCTTCCAGGTTTGCCCTCTCACCTCACCTCCTGTCACGTAGTTTCACGTTGGAATGCTTTGATTCCTCAGTTAATTCTCCTCCGTCTCCTCCAGGAGGACGGCCTGCTGCAGATCTTCATGTTGACCATGGAGGTGCTGCAGGAGTTCAGCCGCAGAGAAAACCTCAACGCCCAGATGTCGTCTGTCTTCCAGCGCTACCTGGCTCTGGCCAACCAGGTGCTCTGCTGGAACTTCCTGCCACCCAATCATATCCTTTCTTTGTCCGAGGCTGACGGGGAGTCGTAACACCTGGACAGGTCAGGATGATATATATATATATATATATATATATATATATATATATATATATATATATATATATTTATTTATTTATTTATTTATTTATTTTGACGTTTTTTAGATCTTTACTCCTGATTGGATACCTACATGTGCAGTTTCTGGGTTTCCATTTCACATTTTTGGTTCTAAAAAATATATTTGACAGAGTAATTACTCGTAGTTGGGCACAGGATATAATCGTAAAACTCAGATAATCCCAGTAGTTGTGATGTTTGTAGTTTTAGCCATCGACTCATTGGTTTGAGATTTTATTCATTCATTTTACTGCTGAAATCTGCCAACATGACGCTGAAGCAACAAAGGCAGACAGATTTTCCAACCACATTATCTAAACAAGGATTTATAATGTATCATTGCATTTATGATAAAACAATGAAGAACAAGGACAAATAAATAGAATTAAAACGACAGAATGAGACGAGATAAAACTTGTTGGAACGTCCTCGAAATTGTAGTGTTTTGTGTGTTCGTCCACGTATTTAATAATATTAATTAATGTTATTTATATCACTGAATTCATGCATGAAATGCAAACACAAGGTGCTCAACATAGAAGATAATCATAACATGCATGATAAACAAAGGAAAAAATCAAAGAAAATGTAATGGAAACAACAGCGATAAAACAACCATCAAATTAAAAACACTTCAGTAAAAATTTAGATGAGATGAGTGCGTTGTCCCTAGTGTGTGTGTGTGTGTGTGTGTGTGTGTGTGTGTGTGTGTGTGTGTGTGTGTGGCTCTACAAACATGTGATACCCAGGAATGCATATCTGACCATCAGTTTTGCTTTGTAGTGTGAGGCACTCATCCATATTATCTTTACAGTTGGCCGCATTGTTGAGCGAACTTAGGCACTTAGAGTGTGTGTGTGTGTGTGTGTGTGTCCCGACCAGCCTGGCATCCTCTCTGCCTGTCTGAGGGGATCTGGAGTGGCGCTTTGCTGCCAGCTAGAGCCATGTATCACTTTCAAAGAGGTGTGTGTGCACCCCCCCCCCCGCCTTGTTCAGGCTCCCCTTGGTATGCCTGGCACGCTCGGTTCAGTGTGTGTGTTCACAAAGATGTGCTTTTAAGTCCTCTCTTTGTGTGTGTGTACGTACAGTAGATGAAGCCACCAGAGTGGTTCCTGTTGAAGCAGGATACTGAATATTTCATCTTTAGTTCATTTATAAATTGATATAATCTCCGTCACTAAATGCAGCAGTTCTTATTATCTCCTTCACATCAAATGTAATCACAATTTGTGGTCATATTTTCACAGTTTTGTTGCATTAATGATTTTCAAGTGTGTCTGTGTGCAACCTGGAGATGCTGGAGTTGATTTAAATGACGTGAAGCATCGATAGCTGGATCAGTCATTCAGGCTGCTGGTTGTCTGGAAATAGAGCCGCTGTTCTCCGGTGTCTTGCTGTTGAGTGTCTAAAGAAACACTAATCCTCAAATCAAGTGGCGTCCTCCTTTAAAATCCTGTGTGAGTGAGTGAGTGAGTGTTTGTGCGTCTGGGCTGTTGTTGAAAAGGAGAACACGTTGATGAAGGCCGCTGGGAGGCCTGAATGAGTGTGGACGCCTGTCTGCGAGTGTCACAACACGGCTGTGCGATGCGAGCGTACGCCGGTGCATCGGGGGGGTCCCACACACACACACACACACACACACACACACACATAAGCCTTTTTAAAACAAGGCGTTCCTCCCGAGCGGCATGCGTGTCATCTGTCCTCGCCGCCGTCTGAACCCTGGTGTCATCTGGCGGAGGAGGCACGCTCCCCGGGCGTCGGTACGACACCGTGTCACTCCACACCGGGCTTGACTCGGCTCGGGGTCGCGGTTGGGCCTCGGGGCCGCGGCGGCAGTCAGGTGCTGTAAATGGCTGTCGGGGATGACGGATAGATCACCCTCCAAACCCCCCAAACCCCAGGCCGCATGTCTGAGTCCTCTTTGTGCTGTTTAGCCGTGTTTCAGGGAAATCTCTAAATGTATCTTGTGTTGCCATAAAAGCCAGTTGTGCATGTTGATTCCTCCCTTCAACACGTGATGAATGTGTAGCTGCAGATCACTAAAACTCAGTTATTTCAGATTAAAGCGCGGCTTTCACCGCCTCCGAAGTTAAATACTTCGACAAGAGAGAGAGAGGGTTGTTTAGTGTTTATTTTGAGCGAGACGTAATAAAAGCGGCATTAACGTGTCCGAGCAACAATCGCCTCTTCAGTCAGGAGTTATTCTGGTGCTGAAGAGACGACGGCCTCACGCCGGCTCCGTGTTCTCATTGGCTGTTCTCAGGTCGGCGTGTAGGCAGCGTGGCCCTCGGGTTGAGGTCGGGATGGTGAGTGTAAGCTGACGCTGGGCGTTTGCCTCGGCCCTGACCCGTACGCAGAATCCTCAGCCGCTGCTGTCTCAACATGAAGATGCACATTCAGCTGTTTCACCGAGTTCTGTGTGATTTATTTGAGACATTTTGCAACGACTCGCAAAACTGTTTCTAAACGAATCAGGAAATCATCGTACACATAATATTTAGATTTTCTTGTAATGTTTTTCCATCATAAATATCCATAACAAAGACAAAAGATATAAATTATTATAAAATAAATTAAACGAGACATAAAACACGCTGCACTCTTTAAACACGTATTTTATTACATGTATAAAAAGTACGTCGTTGGTCTTCATCAGAAAACAAAAGGACTATTTTGTGGACATGAAAGATTATTTCTCTAAAACGTATAAGCAGTAACTAAGTACTTTCACTCAAGTACTGTACTTCAGTACAATTCTGAGGTACTTGTACTCGACGTTTTCCATTTTCTGCTGCTCCACTACATCTGAAAAGGGAATATTGTTTTTTTACTTTACTACAGTTATTTGACATTTTAAGCTACTTTGCAGATTTAAATGAACACAAAATGTAAGTCAACTAATACCATTATTATTATTATTATTAATATAGATGAAGTTCCCCAGCGGTCTGAGGTAGTTAACATGAGCTGCATCTTGTTATTCTAAGATGTTTGTTTTGATGCTGCTCTTGTACTTTCAGTGAGTAACGGTGTGAAAGCTTCTTGTTCATTCTCTTCTGTGTTCCTGCAGTGATTCAAACTCGTCTCACAGAAGATGCATTTCATGCCTCTCATGTAGGTTAAATAGAGAAGAAGACAAAGAGTTCTGATGAGCAGCAGGAACCATCGTGGGGCAAAAATAGACAAAAACACAGACTTGCAGATTAGCGTTTTAGATATTATTTGCCATATTCTTAATTTCTCCTCTACTCTGGTTTATATCTCTTCTTACAACTCGTAAAGCAGCTCGTCAGTGAAATAATAAAAGTTGCCGGGCTGGTATGCAGCGTATGGATTCAGCACACAATACCCTGAGGTCTGAGTCGCCACCTTCATCCACAACTTATCACGTTCTGAGCACAGTGGGGTAATAGATATCGAGTCTTGATTTGATTCAGTGGTGTGAGGATTAATGACATCTGCTGTCTGAACAGTAGACGGGAGGAGGAGGTATTCCTGGACTGTTATTTCACATGGCGAGGCTGCGGAGCAGACTTACAGCGGGATATATCACTTAAACCCCACCACGCGCCTTAGCATAGCGCTGCTCGCGGCGGCGGCTGGCAGGCGGCGCGGCCCCGTCTTCCTGCGCCGCGAGCTCCGTCCTCAAGTCGGGAGGATCAGCCCGTAATGAATAAAGGATACAGGAGAAGCTCGCTAATCCGCAACCCCTCGGGCACGCGGGGCGCTCGGGCCGGCGTAATGTTCAGATGGCTGAGATTGCCCACTTTAAAGCGGTCATGAAGATACTGGCGCGTAGATCTGTGCGGCGTCTGCAAATTGTTCATTGTAAGAGGAGCTGGGAATGTGAGGAGGGGTTTGATTTGTTGCACAGGAGCTTAATGAGCTATAAACTGGACCACGGCTGTTGTGCAATTCAGCCCATTTATTACTGATCACATTGCATAAGTGAAACATTTGTAAACCGCGCTGTTGAATTCGCTTTTCCTTCACTGGTCCAAGCATCTAGTGGGCTCCTTTAATAATCAGAATTAAAAATGTATGAGACAGTTTAAACTGGCCACGAGAAGAGACAATAGAACATATAGAGAGGAGCAGGAACACACATTTAAAACTGTATGTGTTGCTTGTAATTGGTTGGGAGTTGGTGGCGTCTTTATGGGACAAAGACACAAATCCAATCTGTTGAACTTTAATTTATAGCGTCTCTACTTTTGTCAGCATGTGGTAACACAATAAACAAACGACACAAAGATGAGAAGATCCGAATGTAGCCGTTGACACGTTGTGATGTCTGGTTCTGGTGGTCAGAGGGGCTCAGCCCACGTTTGCTGCTCTGCTGTCATGTGGCTGGTTTATGCACAGCGTGTCCTGCTGAATTACAGCCCACGAAGGAAAGAATTATGGCTTTTTATTGCAACCACCTCGTGCTTTGAAGTGGAGATCTGTACGTCGAAGCGCACTACCTGGGCTACGGTTCACATGCAAGCAGAGCCGTAAATACTGGACGTCTGTCAGTGGAGACATGTTGGCTGCCTTCAGCCAATAGCACAGAATCAGGGCAGGAAATGACAGTTGAAATGCTGGTTGTTTCTCTGCCAAAGTAACTGGCAGGAACTACCAGCAGCCGTCTTGTTGACTGGTGTTGATTAGGTTATTATTGCGACGTGTGTTTGTGTGTATGCGTTTGCCTGCAAATTTGGCAACCGCACGGTGGGAACTAAGCGAATCTCCTCACTTGCGTTTGATTGAACATCTCGTTGAATGTGCGTCTGTCCGGCGGAACATTGACGTGTCACGTTAGTTATTCTGGAGCCTGCTGGAAGGGTTGAGATAGTAGCAGGTGATGTCTTTTAAAAACCCACCAAACCCCTCAGCCACATGTCCTCGTCACTCCGAGCACATTACTCATCCTGGAGGCATGTACGCAACGCACACATCACACACATTGCACACATCACACGCATCGCACACACACACACACACACACAGATCTTTTTTCCAGCGGAGCAGGTTGTAAATTCACTTGTCAACTCAGCAACTTGGATTTTCTTTCATATCTCAAGAGCTTAAAGGGAACACTGAAACAACCGGGAGAAGCAGTTTCATACTTTGATTTTAGAGTTGCTTTCAGGACGGTTCATGAATGTTTGATGCGAGGAAATAAATCGGGATTTCTTTGCCACGTTAATCATGTATGTGTTTATTTTAAACACAGAGAAACCGACATCAAAGCCTTCATGTTTTCAGTGCGTCTTTCATGCAACAGTAGATAATCTCCACACTAACCTGAGCTGAGCCTGACTACATATATCACATGGCCATCAACAGATTGCCGCTGGACACCAGAATTGTCGCAAAGTTTGCCTCCTGCGCTTGTAGGCAGCAGTAGCGTTATAAAATACAAACTGCACAACAGCTGCCAGCGTAGACGACGCGCTCACAAACCCTGTCAGACGTTCTCCATGAAATGAAGCGCTGGTATGGAAAGCCCTCAATATGTGCGCCCTAAAGCATCCCCTGCTTCATGGTCTGAGTGACTCTGAATGGTCGTCATGCTGTACTGAAGAAGACTTGGAACTAGAGATTGAGACCATGCATAATGTGGATAATGTCTTTTATTCTGTAGTGTGATTTGATTCATAAAGTCTTACAGATGACTTGTATTCTTGATGTTCTTCTAGACCAGGGGTCTCAAACTGCCGGCCCGCCACGTCATTTTATGTGGCCCGCGAATACGCCAGCAAAAAAAACAAAATTATTATTTTTTTTTTTTTTAAGTTAGACTTGATCATAAAAATATCCCCATAGTCGAAGTTATGAGATAGAAAGTCATAACTGTGATAGAAAGTCAAAATGATGATTGAAAGTCAGAATGATGAGATACTTAAACAGTTATAGAAGCAGCTCTTTGGCTGGTTACTGTACATTTGACATGGAAATGTTGTGAGTACATTGAAGACTACTTTAAACTGTGAATGCAGAGAGTTATTTAACAATATGTTACGAGTAGTTACATTTACAACCGGCCCTTTGTGGGCGACCGTGATGCTGATGTGGCCCGGAGTGAAAATGAGTTTGAGACCCCTGCTCTAGACAAATAAACCATTCAGAGGTGATCAGTTGAACACATTTTGCATCATGAAATCGGTCTTATAGATTCTCTCTTCTGTCCAGTCTTCCCTCCTGATTCAGAGCGTTTCAGTCTTCGTGGTGTCGGACGTGTGCGTCCGGCTGTGTGAAGTAGTCCAGCGTAGCCGTGTAGTTATCATTCCTGAGGTCTCTGGTGAGTTTTGTCTCAGTCATTCGATCTTTAGGAGGGTTTGTACGACCTCTGGTCCCTCCCCGCCGAGACGGCCTCCCGGCTGCAGGACTCCGTCCAGAGAGAGTCTCTCTACGTCCTCCTGTAGATGCACACACACACACACACACTTCTGTTTAACCGGCTTCATTTTAAGATGGTTCTCAAGAGAGACGGGAAAGTTAAAGGGCCAAGAGAACTTAGAAGCAAGTGAAGAAGCAGAATTGCATGAAGTGGAAATAAATAATGAGTAAAAGAGAACCCAGGACCTCTTCAGATCATGAGTAATGGTTAAACATCGCAGAACCTTCCTTCATCCTTCTGTAGAGAACGGTTCAGATAGAGGTCTTCTGCCTCACCACCACTATTTTTAACAAGGCCTGAAAGCCAATCATTGGACACACACACACACACACACACACAGAGTCTCTTAGACAGGTGCCAACTGTGTGTGTGTGTGTGTGTGTGTGTGTGTGTGTGTGTGTGTGTGTGTGTGTGTGTGTGTGTGTGTGTGTGTGTGTGTGTGTGTGTGTGTGTGTGTGTGTGTGTGTGTGTGTGTGTGTGTGTGGTGACTGTGGGCTGCTGCCGGAGGAATGCTTTTGACCTCTCCGGCCTCGGCCGCCGTTGGGCTTTGATCAAACATTCCTCTGGAAGTTTCCTCCGTTGTGCCGTCACCGGGCAGAGACGGAGGTTTGATGTGGAAGAAGTCATTTATTGTTTGATTTATGTTTTATTCTTTTTACAAGCTTAAGAAGAGTATACTCAAAACAAACCAAAGACATTATGGTTACTAATACTTTATAGTTTATAAAAGTCTTCCACCCAATCTCCATGGAGGATGCTAAAGCGCTTCTATTGCAGTTCAAGCTGAAGTGATGGTTTACTTATTATATTTAGATAAAGTGTCTCTCGACTATAATAAAAGAGAAGAAACCGTAGACAGAGTTGTGGTTATGATTGTGTGAGTTGCTGAAACTGAAATACAAACTAAGGAGAAATGATCCATGACGGGTCGGCCGTTGTAAACATTGTTCAAACCCACATTTATTTTTATTGGAGATTCAAAAGTCTCCAAATAAGTCGTGTATAAATCTAGAGAAACATAAAAGTAGTTCAAGTTCTTTTTTTTTATTGTTTCTTGATTTGTGCTCCTGCAGATTTGAATAAAATAAATATTTAAAAAGGGAAGAATAAGTGGAACAAAACCTGTTTAGGATCTAAGGCCTGAAATAGTGCAGCAGCTAAAATACAGGAACATAAAAACATATATAAAGTGAAATATGATGCTGTGGTAGCCTGACGAGTAATGGTGAAATGTATAAAGTGTGAAGGGGAGTAAAATGATGTGTAACATCTAAAATGTTTCCCTATTGATGTAAAAGTGAGTTGGAGCAGAAACGATGAGTGATTCGTGGAGTTATTGTTTCTCTCTCTACTCTGGAGATCTTTTTCATTCAGGAGGAAGTTGCTCCGGTTCAGGATTCATTCTCTATGAAAGCTGCATTAAGTGTTGTAATTTAGAGATGCACAGACCATAGATTTATACTTGTATTTACATTTATAACTACGCTTTCTGTTCCCCAACACCGACTCTCCTCTCTCCATCTCTCTCACGTTTGCACCGCTGTGTCACATGACCCGATAACAAACACACCGGTGAACAACGTAGTTCTCCGGAGGCTTCTTTCCATAAAGTTCTCAGACACCGATCAGAACTATCCGAGTCTGTCGGTGGCAGCAACGAGCTCCTTTAGTGGACGTTCACTGCAGCGTTCTTCCTCGATACTGTAATTGAGATGCGTGAGGAGGGAGTGGGCTTCTGGGACGCTTTGGTGGAGGAACGTGTTTGTAGTGAGCAGAGAGAGGGGAAGTTAACATGGGGGATTCTGGATGACTTCAGGAGAACGCATGATGTGGGTGTGTTTTTAGGACGGGGAGTGTTGTGGCTGCGTGGGGAGAAAGTGTGTGTTGTGGGTTTGTGGAGGAAGTTTGACATACGGAGACTGTGTGTGTGTGTGTGTGGGGACAAAGAAAGCTTTAAATCAGATGAAAGTGAGTTATTTTTTGCAGGAAGACAGCATATTTTTAGAGAAAAGAGGAGAGTGTGTGACAGAAGTGTTGGGAGTCTTGTTTCGGTCTTTGCAAAGCGGTCCGGAGGAGAGACGCAGCCATTGGCCGAGGAGGGAGAGGGAGGGTCTAAGTACAACAAGGAGTCTGTAGGACGTCTTGTGGAGGAGTGGACGGAGAGCCTCGATTGGCTGCAGCCGGAGAGAGTGTGTGTTAGTGCGTGTGTGATCCTGTGAGGAAGCAGAGGGGAGAAATCCGAGTGTGCACAAGGAAAAGGGGAGGTGAAGAAGAGGACGAGTCGGAGGGTAAAGATTGGAGCGAGGAGACGAGGACAAGAGGGTGGGAAAGAGGCTTTCTTTGTGGCAGATGAAGAGCTGACGAGGGAGAAGGAGAACAAAGGAAGAAGGGGAGGGAGGGAGGGTGAGAAAATCCAAACTGACAGGATTAATGAGAGGGAGTAACAAGTGAGTAGTTCTCTGCTGCCAAACCAAAGACACCAGAAATACCCATTGAGAGGGAGCGCAGTGACAGGAGCTGGTGTTGTTAGTGTGTACCGCCGCTCCTCCTCCTCCTCCTCCTCCTCCTCTCAATGCTGTTGTTGGCCTTAACTGCCGGCGGGTCACTGGGGCGTCACTACATCGCCATGTTCGAGGCCTCGCAGAACGTCACGCTCAAGCCTACGGAGAGCTGGAGGGAAGCGCTGCTGGACACCCGCGTCATGGACCTCTTCTTCACCGTGAGTATCCCGTCCGTCTCTCCGCAGTCTCTGAACACACTCACAAACACCTGTGTCCTCCTTTCTGTTGTCCTGTTAATGGCGTTACCAAATGAGCCTGTCAACACCTGCAGATGCACTTCATGCCTGACTTTGTCAGTGAATCTGCATCCGTGTGTCTGTGTTCCTCCTTCATTTGTGTCCCTCGAGATGTTTATTTATGATAAGCACAGTTTCATGTTTAACGTTTTTAAGCTTGATCTGAACTTGTCACAGCGGTTTCTGTGTTCGCTTCTATTTCCTTTTAACTGGTGTTTACGAAAAATGGAAAATCTTTTATATTAAGTTGTTGAAACCTGCAGATGTCAGATGCACTTATTGTTATGGATCTGCTTCCGTCCGTCCGTCTTCCATCCATATCTTTCTGTCAGGGAGGTCTCTGTCCTCTTCTGCCCTTCCTCCTCCTCCTCCTCCTCCTCCTCTCTAGATGGCGGTTTATTTATGATAAACAAAGAGCAAAGACGTCTCACTTGACCTCGTGTTTTTTGGCGCGTGTGAGGTTTTCACTGGTTTTGTGGGTATTTTCTGCGGACGCACCATGAAGCTGATTGATGGGTGCTGTGCAGGGGGGTCGTGTTATTGTGTTTCTGTCCAGAGGACCGCCCGGTGAGGTCACTGTGTATTTTAGTGCCGTGGCTTTGTGTGTTTTAAGAGGCGGCCCACGCTGGCTTAGTGACCGGTGTGGGAGGAAGAAGTGTGGAACAAACCGGTCAGTTCAGCATCCATCGCCAGATACTGCTCCACTACTCGGCATGTCTGCTGCCCTGCTGCCAGATACTGCTCCGCCCCTTTAGCCTTTACCTGCCACTACCTGTCTCACTGCACGGCCTCTGTCTGCTCCTCTACAGTCCACTACCTGTCTCACTGCACGGCCTCTGTCTGCTCCTCTACAGTCCACTACCTGTCTCACTGCACGGCCTCTGTCTGCTCCTCTACAGTCCACTACCTGTCTCACTGCACGGCCTCTGTCTGCTCCTCTACAGTCCACTACCTGTCTCACTGCACGGCCTCTGTCTGCTCCTCTACAGTCCACTACCTGTCTCACTGCACGGCCTCTGTCTGCTTATGTTGAAGTTCAAAGAGATGAACATCATTTTGTTTCAGGTGATTTTCAGGTTGTGTTTTGTGATATTAATTCAGATTAGTCAAACGATCACCGTTAGTGGTGTTTCTATGTGGAAACAGATGCTTATCTTCTGGATCTGCCTCTAACTGTAACATTGTGGTTGTGGATGTCTGGTCACCACTGCTGACGGTCTCCTCCGTGGGTCCAGTTATTATCTTACGTGCAGCTGGTTTAAAGTGGAAATAAATCCGCATTCAGAGCCAAATCTGAATGCGTTTCTGTTTTGATTGAGCTGTTTTGGTGACATCGTGGTTGTGTTTTGTTGAACACTCTCTGTGCCTGATAATCACGAATGATTGACGGTCTCTGAAGAGAAGTCTGAATTCACAAAGCAATCACAAATGACTGTAATTGGCTCTGAACGGCGGCCGTAATCAGAGGTTCGTTTGTTTGTCGCACAAAAGCGCTCGGCCACCAATCACGGATTTGATTGGCCGGCCGGGTCGTGAATGAAAATGTTTGTCATGCTTTCGTTGTGGGTTTCTGTTGGCTGCTGGAATCTGCAGGATGTGTTTTGTGTTGGTTTCAGTTTTCGGGCCTTCAGTCTCATCTCTCACTCCGGTATTTCTAGTAGCTCAACTGTTTGTTATTGTAAGGCTGCTGTGGTCAGCTGTCTGTCTGTCTGTCTGTCTGTGTGTGTGTGTGTGTGTGTGTGTGTGTGTGTGTGTGTGTGTGTGTGTGTTGTTGGCGCATATCTGTCTCTGTGGGATTGTGTCAATTTGAGTCTGTGTAGTGTGTGTTTGTGTGTGTTTATTCAGTTTAATGGGGTCTTCTGCTGTCTCAGCTGCTGTGTCTCCTCAGCTGTGAGGGGAACAGGCTGGTGTGTGTGTGTGTGTGTGTGTGTGTGTGTGTGTGTGTGTGTGTGTGTGGGGGGGGGGGGGGTTCTCTGAGACACGCGCCATCAGGGTCACAGTCCACAGCAGGATTAGAGCCCGGCCCCAGGATTAGGGGCCCCTGTTAACAACCGCAGTAACCCACCCATCACACTCTGCACCCTGTGGAGGGGCTCTTGGTGGGGGTCTGTCTGTCAGGCTCCCATTAGCCGGCACCAGCGCTGCTTCACACCAGCGCTCCAGACGAACTCTCTCCACCGGGAGCACCGGGCCGGTAACAAAGTGAAGTGAAGCTATAAGAGAAAGAAATTGTGCTTTTTCAAACATAAACACCACATAATAAATTGTGAATCTTATGAGCTACTCGTATATAAGTATGATCATTTTAACTAATTGAACTGTGATGATTTTTTAATTCCAAATTGGCATCAATGTATTAATATTCAGACCGCTCGCTGCACGTCTGTGGTTTGGCAAATCTCACCAATGAGAGAACAACTTAGTCGCGTTGTTTACAACTTTAGGACCACTCTTGCGACCTGTCAATCACTGTGTAGCCCCGCCCTAAAGCATCCCCTGCTTTATGGTCTGTGTGACTCTAAATGGACCATCATGTACTAAATGAACATCATGCTGTATTGAAGAAGACTTGAAACTAGAGATTGAGACATAAACTCATGTTTACGATGCTCTTAAACCCCTAACCCACGAGGCTGACCCTGTATAACCAGATACCAGCAATTACAATAGTGAGTAAATGAGAAATAATGGCTGGAACTATGAATATACAGCCAAAGTTGTAATAAACAGTTATCCTCCTGTTATAAGCAGGATCATTTAACAGCAGCTTCGATCAGTCTGCTAGTTCATTGACAATAATGGAGACGGATCTCGAACCCAGTGCGGTAACGCTGGAGCCAGATCATCATCATCATCATCATCACCGTTGTTCTGCTGGTCCTCAGCAGGCCTGAGGTCAGCAGCTGTCTGACGGGACAAAACACAATCACTGTGCAGCGTGTGCGATGGAGTGATTAAAGATGGACGAATGAGAGAAAGAAGAGTTCAGAGGATATGAAAAGAACACGGTGAGCATGAAAGATGCAGGAATAGAACGGTATACGTTTAACGGGGGAGACAAAGAAGAAATGACGGAACAGAGAAACACAATGTAGAGCGAATGAAACCTGGAGCGACGTGGTGGTAGATTGAAAAGGAAGAAGACTGCGGTGGTTGTTGTCCTCCTTCAGAAATAATCACACTCTCCACTTTTGTTGATTTAGCACCTGGTGACCTTAACGCGATAACAAAAAACATAGAAGAAGAAAAGGACAGGAAGTGAAGCGTCTGTCATCTTCTTCTGTGTGTTTCTGTCGGCTTTGTGTTTCTGAGTTTTTAGTTTGTTTGGCTCTCAGTGATTACAGAGCTGTGTGTGTGTGTGTGTGTGTGTGTGTGTGTGTGTGTGCGTGTGCGTGTGCGCGCAAACACAATCTTCCAAGACGTTTGGATGCTTGTGGTTTTTTTGCATCGCTTCAAATTGACACACACACACTGCAAAGTAAAAACATCTTTATACACAGGTTTTTGTGTAGATGTTGTTTTATTCCTGCAGATACACAGCAGACGTATAAGTAGAAGGTCCGCGCTGTATCTACAGTGTGGAGCTTGAACATGAGGAGTCACGGATCGGATCAGCAAAGAAAAGATGAACGGAGCAAATCAAACTTCCAGAGATGCCCTGAATACGTTAGATCCTGATCGCGTATATATTTGCGTATATATTTGCGTATATACGTATTATGAGCGTATTTTAAAGAGCTACATGTCCAAAGAATGCTTCTAAAACCTGATCCCACATCGCCTTCATCAGACCCGTTTAAAAAGATCACGCTGGTGATCACACCGTAGAGTATCGGTGAGCATCGGCCCCTCCTCGTCCTCACAGAGATGGAAGAGCACACGGAGTGTTTCGTGTGCAGCCAGTAAACACAATCAGTGATGAGGCTGCAGCACAGACGTGGCCTGGAGGCAGACAGTAACCCAATCTGGGGGAGGGAGAGGGAGAGGGGGGGGAGACAATAAGTTGGAAGCAGAAAGATGAGCCTCTGAGCCCCCCCGAGGTAACAGACACCAGGCTTTGTTTCCTGCTATAAATAAATACCCTTCCTCATTCTCTTCCTCCATCGTCCTGCTCGCTCTTCATCCTCCTCATCCTCACCTGACTTTCTCCTTCCTCAGTTTATCTCACGAGGGCTCATTTCTCTTCTCTTGACTCTCATTACGTATCGTAGACGG
>CM051688.1:2599676-2627176 GCA_028022725.1 Lycodopsis pacificus | reverse complement strand
CTACCCTCTATGTGAAGCTGGCTGCAGAGGGACGAGCTGGTCCTCCAGCTCAGCAACAAACAGTCAACCAGCAACTCGTCTTCTCCCACTTCATGCTACAAAAAACAGATTCATGTGAAAGTGGATCAAATGAAGTCTTTCTTCTTCTCACTGTTTATTTAACCGGAGAGGAGATATCCTCACGAGCAGCCATGAGAACACTGGTAACTACTGTGGAAGTGCATCAGTCTCATTGTAGTCGTCCTCTAATCCAAATACTTTAAGACGAAACGACCTACATTCTACCCATGTTGCATAACTTTAATGTTCAAACCTTTTCTATTTCTATTTAAATAACCTGGTATCTGTGAATCTGTGATTTTATTCATATCAGTTTAAAGCATGAGTCAGACATCAAAATGTAATTTATCTATTTTCTACTTAGTATTTTGATGATAAACACCTCGAGAAGCAACATCTTGTTTTCAACGAGGGATTCACAGACATTCAAAGCAAACATAAATCCATAAATGAATAAGATACAACAGCACAAAACAAACCTTATTGTCGTGGCATCAACAACATGAACGACAACCAAAAGGAATTTAACCGGCAGACAGAATAACACGGCGTCAGAGTAGTGAGTCAGCCCGAAACAGGAAAAACAACAACAGGAAGTACATTTGAGATCAAAAATAAGGACGAAGTGGAAATAAGTAATGGATCTGAATCATAGATTTGTCTTTACCTCTTACATTGAGGTCACTGCTTTATAAGAAGAGCGTTGTGGGAGATGTTGACGTCTTTATAGCGCATGTTTACAAACTGCATCAATGTGATGAAGCGACTGTTGTTATATTATCCATTGAGAATCACTGTATTAGATATATCAGTTATATAATCAGTTCAAAGTTGCATATACCAATAATCTATATTTTGCTCTGTTGATATGAGGTAAGTATTAGGATAAGACTATTTGTAGAGCTTGTTGTTTTAAGAATACAACAACAAGGCTTTAATATAGAAGTTCAAAATGTGAATAGATGATTAAAATAAATGACGAAGTGAAAACAAATGTAAACAGTGAATCTAAGCAGGAGTCACATTTCTGGATCAGATGTCAAATATCAGACCGACTAAAAAAGACAACATTTTATAATCTATGCTATTATATTCCTTTTTGTTTCTCAATGATGAAATAAGGCATGCAGCGTGTTGCCTGCTTCAGCTCCATTCATTTAGCTGATAATCCCGTCACTCGAACGCACCTTTCCTCCATACTTCCTGCAGACGTGCTGTTTTGGACTTCTGAGTGAAGAGTGTGAGACCAGAGCTTCCAATCAGACGTAACGCAGCACTTGTCTTGAGCCTCTGTCCTGCAGAAATACTCAATCTTCACTCTGGAAATCAAGGAACCATCAAGGAACCATTACCAAAGTCACCCGCTCTATTGGTCGCTGTTTGTAGATTGAATGAGGACGTAACGAATATTGTAAATGTGGAATGCGTACCACGGTACACTCGCTGTGTGAGTCTTGTAGCTGCTGCTTGTTGGCTAAACGGTCGTAGGAAGAGGTGGAACTTGTGATCGTGTGCTGAGAAACGAGTAGTGTTAGTTGTGATGTTTGGAGTTTGTGGGCTTCAGGAAGATGCATGAAAAAGAGGGAACTGTTCTGTTGTCAGCAGCGGGGTGAGGCCGAAACCAGCTTTCACCTGTTCATGTCTAAGTGCCAATAACCCAGTTGTTCCAAAGTATTTTTCATCTGCAGCAAAAGGAGTCTCTACGACGGCTGCAACCAACAGTTGTTGTTCTCTTTTTAAATAGAACAGTTTGGTCTGTATAATGGCAGAGAATAGAGAAAAGCATCTCTCACGAAGCCCAGAGAGACGTCTGTGAATGTCTTGTTTTGTTGGATCAACAAAGCAAGACTCTTTTATTTCTCTTGGAAGTCGTCTTTGTGAGCTTTTGGTTGGAAAAAGTCTCAAGTTCAACTTAACATTACACCACAAATGATGTCCATGTGGCATCAAACCAGCCTCCTCTGTTTTGATCTGCTCGTTGTGTAAGTCAGAGAAATGTCCTCGGTCCTTTTGAGGCTTGGCTTGACCCCAAAAGAGAAGACAAACAAGCAACACTTGTCTTTGAAATGCAGATGTCGTTTTTAAATGTTCTATATTTATATAAGTACAATCTTATAAAGCCAATGTATTATTCATCTGTTGGAGAAGTCTTTCTATTGTTCTCTTGATTGATCGTTTGGTCTAAATGTCAGAGTAAAAAATGTCTTTCACGACTTTCTAAAACCCAAAGTGACGTTTTGTTTTTCAGGTTATCGTGATATAAATCAAAAGTGTTTCAACTCTCTCTCTTATGATTTCTCACATGTTTTGATTCAGTTTAACTCTTAATGGGGCGATTTTAATGCAGATTTCATCAGAACTTGATTGTCTTTTATCTGCTCGGGGCTTCTTAACTCTCAGCTAGCTAACATCCAGTGCTTCTGTTTCTTAATCTTAATCTTGTTTTATTCAATTCATTTGAGTTTGAGAACTTCAGAACTTAGTTCCTCACTTCGTTTCACACCTGATCTTCTGTTTGACAGTTCTGATGGGACTTGAATGAACAGTGTCACCTCTATTAATCTGAAAGGAATCACGTTTTCTTTCAAATATAAACATTCCACCATCGCTCTAAATATCGCAGTTCAGGTTTAATGTTTAGTGGATACAACTGCTAAATCAAGCTATTTATTAACCCTCTTGACTCAACAAACATTAGAAATGAAAGGGCCTATATTGTTCACATTGCTTTAACTTTGAGTTGCTGTACGTTAATATCTTCACAAACTTTAATAGATAGTCTCACGACTACAATGTATGCGTTCATTTCTACGCCGATGATACTCACCTTTACCTCCAAAGTCAGTCCAAACTGTTCCTGCAGCCTTGTAACAAATCACCTTAAGAAACGAAATGTCCTTATTTCCAGCTCAATGAGGAGAAGACCCTCCTCAGCGTGACGGTGGACGTTAATGTGAAATTATTTTTATCGTTTCATCCCCGCTGACCAATCAGAAGGTTCTCAGGCCTCCGCTGTTTTAACTATGTTCTGCACTCTAAAAACAGAACTGCAGCTGCAGGACCTTTAACAATGAGAGAACACATTAGCCCCATCTCATTATCCCTCCGCTGGCTTACCGTTGCTCTAAGAATACAGTTTAAGCTTTTACTGTTCGCTCATAAAGCCTGAGATGGATTTGACCTATTTTGCCAACATGGCCCCTGAAAAAAATGAGAAAAAAGAACTCAACGTTTTGAGTTCTCTACCACCGCTCTGTGCTCCTTAACACATCTCTGTAAACTGAGCAAGCGCGATATGAATTTAATTAATTTGAAATCTTTTAGCTCTAGTACAGACACATTTTAAGTTAAATCTGTCTCTTCAGATAATAAGAAAACAAGAGTCCAGATATTCAGTTGGTGCTAAAAAAAAAAGAGGTTCAATACCCAGCCCTGCTTGTGTTTAGCTTCAGCACTCTGTCTGTCTCTCTCGCTCGCTCTCTCGGTCTCTCTCTCTCTCTCGGTGTCTCTCTCTCTCTCTCTTCCGCTCCGTCTGTAATCACCTATTCTTGGAGCTTTTTTCCAATTGCCTCATCGGAGAACCATGCATAGAGAGAGAGGGAGGGACGGCCGATGTGCGATGATTGAACAGTTCTGCTGGCAATTTGGCTCCGTCTGATCGGAGTTAGCTCGGCCTCTCTCACAGTGTTCCTCTGTGACTGGCTGTGGGAGAGAGAGGTGTGTCGGCTCAAACACAAACTCAGGATTAGGACTGTAAGGCAAGAAGAACGACAGCTATGTGCAGAACACGTAGTGGATGGTGTTGGGTTAGAGGGGTTAAGGGAGGAGTAACTCCTTGAGATGGCATATTGAGAATCTCATCTTAATAACTGAGCAGGATTGTAGAAAACCCTGAAAAAACACACGTCTGCAGTATATGCAGCGTATAAGAAGTAAAGCCTGCTTAGTCTTTAATGCAGTCATGAGTAGAGACTAATATGTGGAATATATCGACGTATATGTTGGTTACGGAAGCCCCGAGAGGCAAGTGAGAAGAACAATATATTCACATATTGTGTGTTAGCAAGTTATGTGACGGTCTGTCTTTTGGCTACAATGTATCTATTGAACACCTGAGTAGTTTGTCCTTCAGCCTCTTGTGGCCAAACTGAGTATTACAACAACAAACAATATGAAATATGATTTTGGCAAAAATCAAAACAATCACCTGCTAAAAACCTTTTCCCCCGCATGTTTTAAAGATGATTCTTTCTGAAGCTGGTTTTTACCTGTTATTAAATGATGAACACAGGAGAGAGAAGAAGAAAAAACAATTGGGGATTTTTATAAAACATGTTTCTGTTGATACTGTATTAATCTTGATAATGAATAGTCTATAACAGCGTGATGTGTGATGTCCATGTGGTCATTGAGTCGTTTTCAGGTGAATTCGTGGCCTGATAGTCTCGCTATCGGATCATGTGAGATGTTTTTAGGTTGTTGTACACACTTCTGGTGTTTCCCTGCAGTGCTGCAGCTAGTGAGACACATTGCATGTGAAGTATGTTTTCTATTCAAAACACGTTTTTGGATAAATACCAAGACTTTTATTGTTCATCTGGAGCTTGTTCGTCTCACTGGATCTCTCCAAAGCTTGCATTGTATTTCTGACATTAGTTTTCGTGTCTGTCTGATCACAGTTGTGCGATGTGGTTTAATGTGGTCTTCTCATTTGTTGATGCATCTTTCCTGAGAAAGTCGGAGCGCGTAGTTTGTTGATCAGTGAGGCAGCAGAGTTGAGTTAGACTTCATATCTCTCACGGCTTTTTAAAACAAGCAACGTCTGAGACTGAAGTGTAACATTGTTAGCCACGCCAGCTGCTAGACTCTCTGGATGATGATGTTGGTCGGACTGAATTATCTCTCTGTTGGATGGATTCACGTTAAGTTTTGAACAGACATTCGTGGTCTTCAGGGGATGAAGTGTGCCGACTTTGGTGTTCCTCTGACTTTTCCTTTTTTAAATATTCCAATCTAGTTATTGAAGAAATACCTGCAAATATGGAAGTCACGAGAACCGATGCTTCAGTACCAAAATTCTGAAAAGCTGACGGTACTCGTTTTTCAGACTGACGACGTCCCGGAGACGATAAGAAATGTCATCATGATAATTCTACCTTCAACAAATCAGTGTGTAAATCTGCAGGAGAGCTAGTTGCTGTTAGCTGTTAGCATTCGGTGGACAGCAGAGTTCTGATTGGCTAAATAAAAGAGCTAACGCTAACGGAGGTTGCATTGAGTTACATTATGATGCATTCAAGCTCTATTCAGTAAAAATGAGCAAAGATAAATTCTAACTGTATCATGATGTGTTCAAATGTAATCTTGTAAAATGTCGGGGTTTATCGCCAGGATCAATAACACATTTGTAAAAACCAGTATGAACATGTTGATAGCGGAGTGTGATGAAGCGCGTGGGGTTTATTGATTTGTTGTTGTCCTTTACTGTGGAATCCAGCATCTGCATTGAGAACATGTCACTGTGTTGAACTCTGACGTTAGCTATGACCTCACAGGTAGAGCTGTTAAATGATATTTAATGTTTCTTCTTCTTGTGGTCCTTCAGTATCTCGTCACATCGACGGTGCAGGCGCTGTGGTTGGTCGTCCAGATGGTGAAGGATTCAGATCACAATCTCAAATAAAACAACTTACGAGCCAGTAATGATTTCAGCGTGTCCACACATGTCACTTCATTCTTCATGGTTCGATCTGATGATAAAAGTCTAATTAAAGTGTAACTACAGCCGTTCTCTGTGTCCTCGTGTGCTGCACCATGAGGCAGAAATACCATAAAAATAACCTCAGTCAGCTGTGGAGAAACTGCTCGGGGGTCAAGTTGCCCACGAGTTTTGATTACGGATCAATTTTCATGTCTGCGTCCAAACCTCAGTCACCAAGTGTGTAAACTGGTGAAGTGACCTCAGCCTCGCCTGCAGAGTGGAAAGAGCCCTGGAGCACCAGAGTGGAGGAAAGAGAAGACGTCAGAAACCATCTCATTTTATCCTCTCCTCTATTCCCCAGGATTGAGATCGAGGACTCGGAGGCGGTGGGCATCTCCAACATCATCTCCAACCTGATCTCCATGTTCCCAAGAAGCACTCTGACCGCGCTGCCCAGCGACCTCTTCACCTCCTTCATCAACTGCCTCACGCTGCTCACCTGCTCCTTCGGACGCAGCGCCGCCCTGGAGGAGGTGGTGAGTCATGACACCTTCATCCTTCATCTCAAAAGAAACGCTGCTCTTCTTCACTGAAAAAGGAAACATTGGTTCATAATAATAATAGCATTATTTTAGCCATGGTCCATGTTCCTCAGAAGTCTTACAATCTGTCGCTCACTTTACACAGACGAACGAATCGTCTGAAATGAATAGACTGCGAGTGATTTAACAATGTTCCGAGTTCATTTAGTTCTTTATTATACTGTAAGAATAAGAGTTTATCAGATAATCTTAAGAAATAAACACAGCGTTGTTGTTTTTGCTGCTTCCCTATCGTGTGAATTATCTTGTGAGCTTCTTGAATTCATGACACATGTTGGAGATGTGGTCTTATGTAATCTTACATAAAAAAGGACGATATACCTGGACATGATCTGCTATTTGTGGAATCTGTGTCCACGAGTTCCTCGTCTAGAAGTAGAGAGAACTAGAACATGTCTCTTGTTCAGTGCAGAGTTTAATGTGTTTTACAGGATCTGAGCAAAGCAAACGGTTTATGAAATATCACAATTTTGACCTTAGTTACGGTTTCTTTTTCTGACGGAAACGTTCGTCACACACGATGTGTTCAAGGACTGTCGTAAAGAGGAATATCTGATGATATATTGATGTTTTTTAAAGCGTCTAGCTGTGATGAACGGTGTAGTTTTGGGGTTCAAAGCGTAAATGTAACATGATTTCCATGAAGACATTTTGAATATGTACGACCTGAACGATACACTTCACTGGATCGGTAAAGACAACGGGGCCAGTGTCTCATTGTGTCGTCCCTCTGCTGCTCCTGTCCTCGCTCAGCTGGATAAAGACGACATGGTTTACATGGAGGCCTACGACCGGCTGCTGGAGTCGTGGCTGACGCTCGTCCAGGACGAGGAGCATTTTCCTCGCGGCTGCTTCGTCCAGCCGGCAATCCAGGTGTTCAACTCGTACATCCAGTGTCACCTGGCTGCTCCGGACGGCACCCGGAACCTGGTGAGCCTGTTGATCACCATGAATACAGTGTATTCCTCTCATTGATCAGGGCTTCAATAACCTCGTCCTTTCTCCTCTCTGCACACCCTGAACCCTGAACCCCGCTGCTCCTCCAGTCGGTGAACGGCATATCGTCTCACGAGGAGGACGAGATCAACGAGATACAGGAAGACGACCGGGAGCTGTTCTCAGACCAGCTGTCCAGCATCGGCATGCTGGGACGCGTGGCGGCGGACCACTGCATCCCCCTGCTCACAACGTAAACACATGTCACACTTCAGTCATGTTCCCATCCTCTCATAGGACATGTGTGAAGCTCACATCTATCCTGTGACAGTACATGCAGATCTCCAGCTTCGTGGTCTCTCGCTGTGTTTGTAGTTTGCTTTGATTATTACACGTGTGTTGGAGATTTGTTGCTCTGGTGTCGTCGTCCTGCAGCCTGCTGGAGGACCGAGTGACGCGGCTGCACGGTCAGCTCCAGAGGACCCAGCAGCAGCTCATGGCCTCGTCTGATCCCGGATCAATGGACCGCAAGGTGCTGGACGACCTCTACGAGGACATCCACTGGCTCATACTGGTCTCAGGTCGGCAGCGGGACTTACTACGCCCGTTCTTTTATTGTCAATCTCCTGAATCTTCCCTTTGCTCTTTAATGTTTGGTTGCACACTTCTCTACACGCAGGACGTTATTGTTCATTAACACAAGTAAAAACAAGCAATTTAAAACGAAGACAAAGAACAAGATGACTGAATTATAAGACATGAGAAGACATTCTAAACATTGAGTCCTCTAGAGCCACTTTAAATCCCTCCAGTGAGACTCCAGAAGGTTCCGGTGTCTTCTCACCTGATGTCCTGAGTGGGAATCAGTCCCGAGAGAGAGGACGCGTAACATCTGCGTCTGTCTGTGCGTCCTCCAGGTTATTTATTAGCAGACGACTGTCAGGGCGAGACCCCGCTGATCCCCTCGGAGGTGATGGAGTTCTCCATCAAACACTCCACAGAAGTGGACATCAACACCACGCTGCAGATCCTCGGCTCGCCGGGGGAGAAGGCCTCGTCCATCCCGGGCTGCAACCGCACCGACTCCGTCATCAGGTATTCCGCTAGGAAGCCCAGGGTTTCACTGGTCACTGGTGTCCTGGGAAATGTGCCTCTAACGGGATACAGAGAGTAGACACGTTACACGCAAAATACATATTTACTACTTCATGTTTTTGCAGTTCGATTTGAAAATATTCAGTGTGCTGTAGAAACCTCACATGTTTGCAGGCGTCTGTTAGTGTCGCAGGAGTTGAGCCCGATGAAGTCTTTGTCTCTTCTTTGCCGTTCTGCAGAAAGCGTTTAGTGGATGTCCCGATGTTCCTTCAGGTTATTTATACAACACCGTGCAAAAGAAACGCCAGTAAAGGCCGTTTGAATACTATTCATAAGAGTCACGAAGGAGCTAAAACCAGCTCCACAAGAAGAGAGCAGGAAGAAATGCGTCAGTGTAAAAACAGGACGTAAAGGTTCAGTCGTGACTCAAAAGAAGTGAGTTTGAGCAGTTTGTTCAGATTTATGAAGCATAAAAACCCAACGCTGCTCCTCCATGTTTCGGACAGAAAGCACCTGAGAAGTTGGTTCATAATGGAGCAGATTTTAGTTTCTACAATATTTGTCTGTTGGTGGATTTTCCTTCTTGCTGTTACGAGCTCCTGCGTTTGTCCTCCTGAGACGACTGGAACGTTACTTACTGACATCCGGTGTTGAGACGCCTTGAACCTCCAAACTAACGAAGCAGATTCAAATTGTGTTGTTTGTTTGACCGACGGTCTAAAACTCAAAGATATTTATTAAACTAATTATGAAACTGAGACAAACTGCAAGTCCTCAAATATTAGAAGCTGGAATGTTTTTAGCTTTAAAAACGACTCCGCAGAAATGTGTTTGTGATTATTTAAAACACACAGCCTCTCTCGATGCTGCATTGCATTCTGGTCCGTCTCTCTGCCACCGTTCTTCTCGTGTGTTTGTCCCCGTGTGGACGAAACGATGTCTCTAAAAATACACCGACGCCCGAATGAAACGGACTGCAGCGACGCAAACGAGCGTCTCCGTTGCTGCTATCGGACGAGACCCTTTCAACAGCAATTAAACGAGGTGTGTGTGTGTGTGTGTGTGTGTGTGTGTGTGTGTGTGTGTGTGTGTGTGTGTGTGTGTGTGTGTGTGTGAGTGTGAGAGTGATGACTGCAGAGACGAGAGGCCGATGGTGCCAGGTTTCCTAACAGCGAGCGTCCGTCCCCGGTCCAGTAAATGTCAGCTTGGTTTTGTTTTCTGCAAACAATGTGTCCTCGGTGGACGGACGGACCCATAAGCTGCTTTAAGCCCTCTGTCCTCTGAAGGGTGTGTGTGGACTGACGTTGTGAAGCTCCTCAAAGGACATGAAGTTGAAGACGATCTGCTGACTTTGTCTTTGTCTTATTATGAGAGACTCGTCCTCGCGGTGCTCCTCTGATTAAATCTCTGATTTGTTCTCCAATCGTTGTCTCGATTAAAGACCCAACGTCCCCCTCAAACACATTCATGCAAAGTCTCCTTCAGTCTTACTTTCTCTCCCTCCCTTCCTTCCCTCTCTCAGTTGTGTCTCGTGTCCTTCATCTTTACCTTTGATATTCTTCTGTCTCAGGTTGCTGTCGGCGGTGTTGCGGACGTCGGAGGTGGAGTCACGGGCGACAAGAGCGAGTCTGACGGAGCTGCTGAGCCCTCAGATGGGGAAGGACATCATGTGGTTCCTGAGACGTTGGGTCAAGACGTACCTGCTGGTGGACGAGAAGCTCTACGAGCAGGTACGAGCTCACGCACCTCCAGCATGACGTCACACACACACACACCTGTACGAGCTGCCCTCCCACCGCCTCCTCTCTCCTCAGATCAGCATGCCGCTGAGCACAGCGTTCGGTGCGGACACGGAGGGAGCCCAGTGGATTGTGGGATATCTTCTGGAGAAGGTGATCAACAACCTGTCGGTGTGGAGCTCAGAGGCCGAGCTGGCCAACGACACGGTGGAGCTGCTGGTGACGCTGGTGGAGAAGAGGGAGAGGTGAGCTCCTATTTAATCCTGGTCCTCTATGAACCAGTCTCAGTGGAGTCCTGATCCTCTATCTGAACCAGTCTCAGTGGAGTCCTGGTCCTCTATGAACCAGTCTCAGTGGAGTCCTGGTCCTCTATGAACCAGTCTCAGTGTAGTCCTGGTCCTCTATGAACCAGTCTCAGTGTAGTCCTGGTCCTCTACAGACCTCCATCAGTACAGAGAGCATCAGAGAGGAGCTGGTCTGTTTCTATAGAGCTGTTCTTGATGCTCGATGCTACGTTTCCTGTAATGCAACCAGTTCAACATCTGCTTGTTTTTAAATGTTATTCTCACATTATGTTGCATAATAAAATGATTATAACGTATTATAATGATACTCAATGATGTGAGTGACCACCAGTTATGAAGTATTAAGATGCTTGATCTGAAGTCATTCAAAAAGGCTTTATAATACGTTATGATTAATGAAGTTAAGTTCTTATACCTTTAATTACATTAATATTAGCAGATTAGAACACGTTTTTAACGCATTATAGACGTTAAAGAATAAAGTATAAAGTATAAAGTAGGCATTATGTTGTTAAAAGGTTGCCTGACTTCTGAGGCCTTTTGGGTGAAAGTGCAGATGTTAACAGAAGCTCCTCCTCCTCCTGCTCCTGCTCCTCCTCCTGCTCCTCCTCCTCCTGCTCCTCCTCCTCCTCCTCCTGCTGCAGGGCGAACGTCGTGGTTCAGTGTGAGAGCTGGTGGAATTTAGCCAAACAGTTCGCCAGCCGCAGTCCGCCGCTCCACCTGCTGTCCAGCTCCGTCCAGAGGTCTCTGATGAAAGCGCTGGTGCTCGGAGGCTTCGCTCACATGGACTCTGACGCCAAGCAGCAGTACTGGGCCGAGGTGTGTGTGTGTGTGTGTGTGTGTGTGTGTGTGTGTGTGTGTGTGTGTGTGTCTTCTCAAATACAGAAATGACCGGTAGTTATTAGTATGATTAAGCCCGATGGATAATATTCAGTGTGTATATATATATACTGAATAAATATGAAACTCAATTTAAATCACACCCTGTGAGCTATAAATACATCTGCTTTAACTGGACAAACACGGTTATTGAACTTGTTTGCTAATCGATGGAGGAAACATGAAGTTTATCTTTATTGATCGGTTTGAGTTACATTTAAAGAAAACGGATCTTTTCTGTAGTTTTTAGTGACATTAAATATCTTTAGAACTACATAGTTCTCGGTTATGCAGCCTCCAGTGAGGCCGGAGGAGGAGAGGTGGATGAAGTCTTCCTCCCGCCTGTGGAACATGATCCTCTATGTGATCCTGGAGGTCTTTAGTCTTAATAGGCTGGCGCTGGTAAATGTGGGTGCAAAGCCACGATGACTCCAGAGTAATTAAGGGAGGGAGGGGGGGGGGGGGGGGGGGGGTGAGACAGCAGCTGTTGGATCCTGCAGCTGCTTTGTCTGAACTTGGTCGTAGGAGGAGGAGGAGGAGCAGGAGGAGAGATGGAGCCAACAACTGTCTAAACATCTCTCCGGTCCTCCTCGTTCTCTGACATGAAGTAGTTTGTCGATGTGGAACCAGGTTTAGATACTTTGTATACTCGTTAGTCACATGTCACCACTAATACAAAGTGCATCTACTCAAAGCACTGTACTCTAGTACAAGTTCAAGGTACAAGTACTTGAGTATGTCCTTGTCCTGCAGCTACAGGAGATACTGCAGTAACGCTGTTTTTAGTGCGGCTAGAAGAGCGAACGCTGCACCTTAACATACAGAAGTTCAATGTGATAACAGAGTGAAGATGTCCACTGAAGTGAAGACGTGACTCCGTCTCGATGTTGTAGACTAACCTCAGACTCCCTTCTTGTGTCCGTCCAGGTGCTTCATCCTCTCCAGCAGCGGTTCCTCAACCTCATCAACCAGGAGAACTTCGCTCAGATCAGCCAGGAGGAGGCCGTCAAGCAGGAGATCGTGGCCACGCTGGAGGCGCTGTGCGGCATCGCAGAGGCGACGCAGATCGACAACGTGGCCTCGCTCTTCTCCTTCCTCATGGACTTCCTGTCCAGCTGCATCGGCCTCATGGAGGTGAGAGCGGAGTCGGAGGACCGGAGGCGATGGAAGAGGCCTTTTTGAACCGTAGTCTGACTTCTGTTCGTTCGCTGTCGTTCAGGTTTACAGCAACACGCCCGAGACGATCAACCTCATCATCGAGGTGTTTGTGGAAGTGGCTCACAAGCAGATCTGTTACCTGGGAGAGGTGAGGGACTGTTCAGGATCTGTGAATAGTTCAGTTCATGACTCTATCTGAATCAGATCATAATAATGAAACGGAACTGTGACCTGCTTCAGCGTTGATGCACTTCTGGTCTTTTATGAGATGATGATGATAGTTTTACTGAGGACGTGGTTCCTCGCTGATGGAGGATCAGACGTAACGTGAAGGAAACAGTCTGGACTCATTTAAAAAGCTTTTATGAGTTCATGAGAGACTGGAACATAAAGATGACGGACTTTTAAATTTGAGCTGCACAATCCTGTTCCTGATATTATTTACTTTTAAACTTGGGTCTTAAAATACTTTCTTATTAATTAGACTTTTCATATCTCAACCCTACAACTGGTTCTGCTGTGTCAGCTGTCGAGTCTTCACTTGGTGCTATAACCAGATCTTTCACGTATGAGATCAAGACGTAACGCGATGTATTTCAGTCCGTCTGGCGGGAAACATTGAGTCACAGCATCTCTGCTGCTTCATGTCGACGGCTCTTCCTGAGTTTCTAACCGTAACCTCCGTCTCCTGGTCCAGACGAAGTCCATGAAGCTGTACGAGGTGTGTCTGACGCTGCTGCAGGTTTACTCCAAAAACAACCAGAACAGGAAGCGGAACGACGCGGCGGCGGAGGAGGACCAGTACCAGGACCTGCTGCTCATCATGGAGCTGCTCACCAACCTGCTCTCCAAGGAGTTCATCGACTTCAGCGACACCGGTGAGTTCAAACATCACCTCCTCCCAGTTGTACAGAGTATTTATCTCCATATATAAACACGGTACACGGTACATGGTTATTCTACATGAACAGGCTGCATGTTAAAGGAACAATGGCACAGCGCCATCTGCTGGAAGCTGGAGTCTGTTCACTTTGTGTTTAAACGTATTTAGTTTCATTTCACCACGTTTCCGCTGCTTCTTTTCATTTTAGTTGAGAATAATAACTCTGAATCTGTCTCTCGATATTTACAAAGAGGAGAAAGTTGACGTCGTCTTCTCTTTGTTCACGTTGCCTCACGTTGCTTGAGATGAAGATGTTTGTGTGTTTTGTAGACGAGGTGTTCAGAAACCAGGACCAGGGAACGCCGGCGTCCAGTCGGACGGTGTCGGCAGCGGACGTGGTTCTTTACGGCGTCAACATCGTCCTCCCGCTCATGTCTCAGGACCTGCTGAAGGTACAGCTGCACACACACACACACACATACACACACACACACACACACGCGCATACGCACACACACACATATACATACGCACACACATATACACACACACACACACACATACACACACACACACACACACATACACACACACGCATACGCACACACACACATATACATACGCGCACACACACACACATATATACACACACACACACATATACACACATACACACGCATACGCGCACCCACATATACACACACACACGCATATACACACATACATATACACACACACACATACATATACACACATATACACACATACACACACACATACATACATACGCACGCACGCACACACACACACACATATATACACACACACACATATACACACACATACACACGCATACGTGCACACACATATACACACACACACGCATATACACACATACATATACACACACACACACACACACGCGCGCATACACACACACACGCGCGCATACACACACACACACATACATACGCACACATACACACACACACACATACACACACACACACATACATACGCACACGCATACATATACACACACACACATACACACACGCATGCACACACACACACACACGCGCATACACACACACACACATACATACGCATACACATACACACACACACACGCATACATACACACACATACACACACACACACATACATACGCATACACATACACACACACACACATATACACACACGCATACATACATACGCACATATACACGCACACACGCGGTTTCATCATTATCTTCAAGTTTTGGGCTTTTTTTGGTCATAACTCAAGAATTCATCTGCTGTTTATGACAATTTCACACAAACGTCTAAAGTGATGACGTGATGACATGTTGGACAGACGTCGATAGTTAGTGGAGGGAAGAAACGGCAAGCTTGGCTGATTTCTCGCCAAATTTAACGACTTTTCAGACTCATAGAAACTATTTCTTTAAAGCGGCAAAATAAACAAATATATTCTATTGTAGGGAGATTACTCGTCTCTCTGCGGAGGTTTGATGGGAGTTGATGGTTCTTTGTGGTGAATGGATGACGGTCTTTACAAACAGAGCGTTCCATAGATGATAGATGCTTGACTACCTGTGTGCTGTCGTTCATAATGTGCTTGTGTTGTCCTCCCGTTGTTCCCAGTTCCCCTCCCTGTGTAACCAGTACTACAAGCTCATCACCTTCATCTGTGAGATCTTTCCAGAGAAGATCCCTCAGCTTCCTGAAGACCTCTTCAAAAGCCTCATGTTCTCTCTGGAGCTGGGCATGACCTCGTATCCTCCCCTGTGTTCCAATGCTTGATTCAGGACTCATGAGAACGGCGTCCGGTCGCTTCATGGCTGCGTGTTGATTCTTACCTTCTGGGTCCATGATCTGGTCTGTCTGCTCTGGCGGTTGGTGCTCCTTAACGTCTGTTCAGGATGAGTTCAGAGATCAGCCAGCTGTGTTTGGAGGCTTTGTCTCCGTTGGCCGAGCAGTGCGCCAAAAACCAGGAGAAGGACACGCCCCTCTTCATCGCCACCCGCCACTTCCTCAAAGTAAGATGTAGAGCGGCAACAATCGCTTTATTACGCAAACATGCTGTTTTTAAGCCTCTTAAATGTGGAGATTCTCTGGTTTTTATCTGTTTTACATCTTATTTAAGTGAATATTTGACAAAACTTTGAGAAACTGGGATTTTCATTTCTCACTCTTTTCTGACATTTTAAACCAAACGATGAATCGAAAAGGCGAAAATGAAAATAATCATTAGTTGCAGCCTTGAGTTTACATATTTTAATCAAAGACAACTTTATTCAAACAAGTAAATCACAACAAAGACAACGAAGTCTTACTGAAGTAAATAAAAGACGCTATAAGGTGATTAAAGTAACAAACATGAACGAACATACATCAACATGAAACTTCCTCGTTTGATTCCTCACATGAAGACAGTTCTCTCTTGTATTACACGTCGTCTGAATGTGTTCAAATACGTAAATGTCAGTTTTTGGACAGAGCCGGGCTAGCTGTTTCCCCCTGTTTCCAGTCTTTGTGCTAAGCTAAGCTAATCAAGCTAAGCTAACGGGCTGCTAACTGGAGCTTCATATTCACCGTTCAGACATTAGAGTCTCTAACTCTCTGCAGCACAGTAGACGCGTGTCTGAAAGGTCGGATTGTTTCTGTGAGTGGACAGGTTGTTCCCACACTGATTAAGATAAGAACTCTTTGGTTTGATAATAATTCTGAATCCTCTAACGTTGTGCGTTTCCTCGTCTGCCTCCAGCTGGTGTTTGACATGCTGGTTCTGCAGAAACACAACACAGAGATGACGGTGGCAGCAGGAGAAGCTCTCTACACACTCGTGTGCCTGCATCAGGTGACTTTATATCTCTTTATTATCATTATTAATATTAATATCTCTTGATCTTCCTACAATAGTTCAAACGTCTTTACGTTCTGTTTGTGGTCCAGTCGATGAGGTTTCAGTTCATTGAAGATTCAAACGCAACTTGTTTTTATGATTCAGACTTTTTAATAATTGTCGTTCTTTAAGTATAAATAAATGCTGTTACGTGAGGACTGAGCTGCCCTCTAGTGGCCGATCTGTGTCATAACTCCAAAACACGTCATTACAATGATAAAGTATATGTAATATTATAAAGTATGAAATACTAGATTTCTGAAGCCAACAATTAGTCAGCTGATACTTGATTTTACACTCGCATGACATGAACGGTTGTTTAAAGTATTTTATTGTCGTTTTATGGCTTTTATTTTGAAGTCCAGCGGTGACAGGAAGTGAGGGGCTGCTGTTTCACGGCATCGTGAGTTTAACCGCGTTTCTTCTCCAGGCGGAGTACTCTGAGCTGGTGGAGACGCTGCTCTCCTCTCAGCGAGACGCCGTCGTCTACCAGCGGCTCGCCGACGCCTTCAACACGCTGACGGCGAGCAGCACGCCGCCCGCCATGGACCGCAAGCAGAAGGTCGCCTTCCTCAAGAGCCTGGAGGAGTTCGTGGCCAACGTGGGCGGCTTGCTCTGCGTGAAATAACCCCCCCTCCTCCTCCTGCTTGGTCCCTATGAACTCTGGGTAAAAAGAGTCAGCTGGAGGACGTCTCTGTCTCTCTACCTGCTGAGGGATCCGCCTCATGCCGGAATGTGTTCGCCTCCTCGGATTTCTTTTTTTGGCTTTTAATCCCCGCCCCTCCGGTCCAGCGTGATTGACAGACTTGATGGAATCATGGAGACTGGACTGCAGAGCAGACGGACTCAGTCGCTGTCGACCGACACGACAGGCGGATCATGGCGGATCATGTACACACACACACACACACACACACACACACAGAGTGACTTTGAGGGTAAAAACAAGTTGCTGTTATTTAAAAATTGCAGGAGACTTTTTTTTTCTCCAGTGAGTTTTTGTAGATGAAAGACTTAAAAGGGGCCATTTTTTTATTTCAAGAATGTCACGACACCCACACACACACGGCGCCCCAATCCTTCCCAGAGTGCCTTTGTTTTGATGATTGTTCTGTGTGTGCAGGTTTTTTATTTCATATTTTGTCATCAACTGACAACAAGCGGTGCCTGCCATTCGCCAAGAATACAGCGGATGCACGCGCGCACACACACATGTGAGATGGGGGGGGGGGGGGGGGGTGCTTGACCACGCTGCACAGACGGACGTTTGTTTGTTTGTTTGTTGTGACGACAGAAAAACCAAACTCTGATTCACTAACGGGTGTAATATATTATGTTTTAAAGTCAGAAACCAGGAGGAGTGTTGGATCAGAGACAAACAAAATACAAAAACATGATGAAGTGTTTTTATCTGCCAGTTGGACGGCAGGAAGAGAAGAAGAAGAAGAAGAAGAAGAAGAAGAAGAAGGAGCGACTTCCTGCGTCTGATGTTTCTCTTCTTCTGTGTTTTGGATCGTAGTATTATGTCGACAGTTTCTTCTTCTCTTCCGGGACTCCAGAAGGCTCGACGGAGGATCGGACCGCTAAAGTTGAACAGATTTACTTCCTGTTGTATTTTTTCTACAGCAGCACACACACACACACACACACACACACACACACACACACACACACACACACACACACACACACACACTGGAAGCAGAGACTGAGCAACAACAAACCAAATAAAAGGAGCAGAGCCACTTTGTCGCAGCATCGTGTTGGAGAACCTCCTCGTTCGCAGCACTCAACTGGTTTTGTTGATGACGTGTAAAAGTGTACATAAAGTTATTGTATAAAACGTTCTGGCCTCCGCCGTCTCCTTTATAAGAGTGCAACCATTGATTTAGGAAGGAATAAAGTTATTGATTTCACTTTTCTATCGTGTAACATTTCTCTTTGTTCGCACGTTTCTTCAACACAGAAGCATCCGGAGGAAAAATACACTTACTGATGATTAACTGAGTAGAGGAAGTACTAATACCACACAGGACAAATACTCTGTTAGAGAGTAGAAGTATGTCCGTATAATCAGTCAAATGTAGTTAAAGTATTCAACCTGTGACTGTTCTTTTGTATATTACATCTTTAGACTAGTGTTTCTTGTGCATTCATGTAAAAGCAGGATCTTACTTTTTGAATTATTTCACTACGAATTAATCTTCTGATTATTTTCTCCATTAATCGATTAAAAATGTGAGAAATGGCATCACAATTATCCAGAGCCCAAAGTGACACCTTCACAATGATTGTTTACCTCAAACCTCAACATTATTACTCATAAATCGACATTATTATTAAAAGGCACTGAAACCAGGAGTTTGTTGGATGAAAAATGACTTCTTTAATCATTAAATATTTTCCAATTCATTTCTGTAAGTCGACAAATGAATCAATTAACTAAACATTTCAGCTCTACTTGTATAAACTGTTGAGTTTAGTTCATTTAAAATCTATTTTAAAAGCTTTTCATATGTTTTGTATGTAAAAATGTCTTAATTAGTAAAGCAGCTAAATGTTGTATTGTAGAAAGAATATTTGTCTCTTTCCCCCACAGTGGCATGAGAACACAATACTTCAGTAAAGTACAAGTACTTCAGTAAATGTATATAGTTTCGTTCCAGCACTACACCCAACAACCTGAATTCAGATATTATCACACACGTCTACAGGATCTACAGGTCCCTTACTGTACGTCTGCAAATTATCCAAAACCCTCTACAATAATTATTCAATTTAAAATAAAATTCAGGTTTTATCCAAATTTATATATATTGTATTTTTCTAACATGAAAAAGAATCATCTTATCTGTTTATCGGCTGATTAAAAAACAAAGACAGAGAGCTGGAGAATGCAACAATCTGGTCCCAGATAGACGAAGCGCGTAGCCGAGTATTTTGTCCCTCGTCAGAGTCCGTACTCTCTGAAGCTACGTCATCATTCCGCGACCATTCCCACGTTCACAACACAGCAGCGTTGGAGAGCTGATCAGGTATGTTCACTTTAATCCTACATTTATAAATGATTGAGCTTTCTGTGTTTGTTGTAAGAAGCGAATACTTCACAAGTGAAGTTTCTGTATTTAATTAGTTTATTTGCAGAATATTCATTCAAGAAATATTCAGATATTCTACGTTAATTACTTTTTATTAAATTAATTACTTCAGGAAAAATCACAACACTACAGGGTACAAATCCTCTGTTCCAAGACTTGTATTTAAAATATTACCAAAGTGAAAGTACAAAAGTGTTTGCATCAAAATATTCTTAAAGTATCAAAAGTACCTATTTAAAAATTATTTATATATCTCTCTCTCTATATATATATATATATATATATATATATATATATATATATATATATATATATTTTATATATATATATTATATATATATATATATATATATTTTATATATATATATTATATATATATATATATATATTTTATATATATATATTATATATATATATATATATATATATTTTATATATATATATTATATATATATATATATATATTTTATATATATATATTATATATATATATATATATATTTTATATATATATATTATATATATATATATATATATTTTATATATATATATTATATATATATATATATATATATTTTATATATATATATTTATATATATATATATATATATATTATATATATATATATATATATATATATATATATTTATATGTATATATATATATATATGAGAGAGAGAGAGAGATATATAAATCATATTTGTGTATTATTGATGCATTCATGTGTTCATCACTTTAAAGTTGCTGCTGGTGAAGCTCATTTTAATAACTATTTTGAAAATGTTTGGAAATCGGCATTCAGGTCCTGTAGCTGTTATTTATATATATATATATATATATGTATATGTATATGTATATGTATATATATATATATATATATATGTATATGTATATATGTATGTATTCAGTGTTGTTCTTTCATGGTTCCATAAGTTTCCTGCTGTGTGGAGAAACATGTGAAACCGACTCCAAAGAATAATATTTGTCGATCAGTTGGATTATTACGAATCTGAAAACATAATATTTCTTGTTTTGCGTGTTTCAGTCATGAGCGACAGCGAGGACGACGTGCCGGCGCTGTCGGCTGAAGCTCTCTGCGCTCTGCAGGAGTTCTACAGCGAGACGAGCAGCTCGACGCCCGCAGACCGCTTCTCTGTGGGAGCGCTGCAGGAGGACTGGGTGAGCAGACACAAACACACATGTTCTACTAATGTACACACATTTACTGTGTTTATGGACACGGTGGCGTCATTTTGAGGTACTTGTACTTCACTTGGTATTCTGCTACTTTCTACTTCTCAGAGGTAAATATAAAAGGTGTTATCTTAATTATTTAGTTTTTGGAAAATAAAGGCTCTTTGTTCCTTTTGTCACAACACGCATGAAATAACAAATCAAAAGATGATTTGTTATTTCATGCGTGTTATTTTGGGACTTTTTGTTGTGAACTAAATATTTTTTAAACAAAAAGTGGTTTACTCAACAAAGTCCAAATGTATTTATTTCTATTATTTTTACAATTATTATTGTTAAGTCTTCTTCAACATCAATATTTTCTGTTTTTTCTGTTTTATATTATTGAAAATAAAATATTTTTGTTTTGTCGGTCAGACAAAAGGAAACGTGAAGACGTCACGTAATCAAAACAATCAACAGATTAACTCAGTTAATGTAACAAACACGGCTTTAAAAAAGAAATCTTCATTTCTAAAATTTTTAAAATGTCAGGAGTGGCATCAGATTAATAATATTGTTTGTAGGTTTAAGTGTTTAAATGTCAGCGAATTAAACGAGTGTGTTCTGTGCAGGAGTAGAAACGTTCAGCATCAGATGTTTCAGTCAATGTTCTTCATTGTTTTTAAATCTCCTTTTCTCTGGATTATGTTTTGATGCTTTGAATGGTTTTGTGTGAAGCTCTCTGAAAGTTGAAATGTGTGTGTGATACAAATAAAGTTGCCTTTGTGCCTCCAGAGCATGAGTCAGTTCTGGTACAGTGACGAGACGGCGACTCGGTTGGCTGAGGAGGTCGTACGAGAAGCTGGAGAGGGAGGCAGGTAACCCCCCCCCCCCCACACACACACACACACACTCTTACTGTATTTTAGTCCTCTAACCAGAAGTGTTAAAGGTGTCACAGTGTGTTAAATGCTGAGGCTTTCTTCACATCACGGTATATATTGCCGGTCGGTCGGTGATGGTTTACTTCGCGGTGTATTAGTTTTTCCTTCCGTCGATATAAATGCTCCTGAAGGAGGAGAGCCGTGTCTGGAACCCGCACGGCGACTTTTACTCTTAACGGCATCATGAAAACACCTTCACCAAACTAGGCCGAGAGGTTTTACAAGAACATTTATTGTGGAAAACTGGTATAATTCATTCTTTTGCTTTCGTCATGTTCCATTTGAAGTGATGTAAAAGATGACTTGTATTAAAAACATCACATCCACAAAGCATTATGAACTCACACTGAGACACTTTTGAAGAGAACAATACGAAGTCTGTGGTCTGAAGTTAATCCCAACGAGCCGCCAGTAGAAGCTTCCGCTCCGCCGTCAGGCAGCCTCCCGATGTGTCGTGTTCCCTGCAGGGTGGCGTGTGTGAGCTCCCCCAGCGTGTACCAGAAGCTGAAGCAGGGCGCGGTGGTCGGCTCCGACCGGGTCTCCGCCGTCGTGTTGGAGTTCGACCGCCGCTTCTCCGCTTACGGCGACGACTTCGTCTTCTACGACTACAACGAGCCGCTGCGTCTGGACGGCGTCGCCCCGAAGAGCTTCGACGTCGTCCTCGCCGACCCGCCGTACCTCTCCGAGGAATGTCTGAGCAAAGTGGCCCAGACCGCCAAGCACCTGAGCAAAGGCAAGGTGCTGCTGTGCACAGGTGAGAGGTTATTATTAATACCCATAGGCACAGGTGAGGTTATTATTAATAACCATATGTGCAGGTGAGAGGTTATTATTAATACCCATATGCACAGGTGAGAGGTTATTATTAATACCCATATGCACAGGTGAGAGGTTATTATTAATAACCATATGCACAGGTGAGGTTATTATGAATAACCATATGCACAGGTGAGAGGTTATTATTAATAACCATATGTACAGGTGAGAGGTTATTATTAATAACCATATGCACAGGTGAGAGGTTATTATTAATAACCATAGGCACAGGTGAGGTTATTATTAATAACCATATGCACAGGTGAGAGGTTATTATTAATAACCATAGGCACAGGTGAGGTTATTATTAATAACCATATGCACAGGTGAGAGGTTATTATTAATAACCATATGCACAGGTGAGGTTATTATTAATAACCATATGCACAGGTGAGGTTATTATTAATAACCATATGTACAGGTGAGAGGTTATTATTAATAACCATAGGCACAGGTGAGGTTATTATCAATAACCATAGGCACAGGTGAGGTTATTATTAATAACCATATGCACAGGTGAGGTTATTATTAATAACCATAGGCACAGGTGAGGTTATTATTAATAACCATAGGCACAGGTGAGGTTATTATTAATAACCATAGGCACAGGTGAGGTTATTATTAATAACCATATGCACAGGTGAGGTTATTATTAATAACCATAGGCACAGGTGAGGTTATTATTAATAACCATATGCACAGGTGAGGTTATTATTAATAACCATAGGCACAGGTGAGGTTATTATTAATAACCATAGGCACAGGTGAGGTTATTATTAATAACCATAGGCACAGGTGAGGTTATTATTAATAACCATATGCACAGGTGAGAGGTTATTATTAATAACCATAGGCACAGGTGAGGTTATTATTAATAACCATATGCACAGGTGAGGTTATTATTAATAACCATAGGCACAGGTGAGGTTATTATTAATAACCATATGCACAGGTGAGAGGTTATTATTAATAACCATATGCACAGGTGAGAGGTTATTATTAATAACCATAGGCACAGGTGAGGTTATTATTAATAACCATATGTACAGGTGAGAGGTTATTATTAATAACCATATGCACAGGTGAGAGGTTATTATTAATACCCATAGGCACAGGTGAGGTTATTATTAATACCCATAGGCACAGGTGAGGTTATTATTAATAACCATATGTGCAGGTGAGAGGTTATTATTAATACCCATATGCACAGGTGAGAGGTTATTATTAATAACCATATGCACAGGTGAGAGGTTATTATTAATAACCATATGTACAGGTGAGAGGTTATTATTAATAACCATATGTACAGGTGAGAGGTTATTATTAATAACCATATGCACAGGTGAGGTTATTATTAATAACCATATGCACAGGTGAGAGGTTATTATTAATAACCATATGTACAGGTGAGAGGTTGTTGTTAATAACCATATGCACAGGTGAGGTTATTATTAATACCCATAGGCACAGGTGAGGTTATTATTAATAACCATATGTACAGGTGAGAGGTTATTATTAATAACCATATGTACAGGTGAGAGGTTATTATTAATAACCATATGTACAGGTGAGAGGTTGTTGTTATTATTAATAACCATATGTACAGGTGAGAGGTTATTGTTATTATTAATAACCATATGTACAGGTGAGAGGTTATTATTAATAACCATATGCACAGGTGAGGTTATTATTAATACCCATAGGCACAGGTGAGGTTATTATTAATACCCATAGGCACAGGTGAGGTTATTATTAATACCCATAGGCACAGGTGAGGTTATTATTAATAACCATATGTGCAGGTGAGAGGTTATTATTAATACCCATATGCGCAGGTGAGGTTATTATTAATAACCATATGCACAGGTGAGAGGTTATTATTAATAACCATATGTACAGGTGAGAGGTTGTTGTTAATAACCATATGCACAGGTGAGGTTATTATTAATACCCATAGGCACAGGTGAGGTTATTATTAATAACCATATGTACAGGTGAGAGGTTATTATTAATAACCATATGTACAGGTGAGAGGTTATTATTAATAACCATATGTACAGGTGAGAGGTTGTTGTTATTATTAATAACCATATGTACAGGTGAGAGGTTATTGTTATTATTAATAACCATATGTACAGGTGAGAGGTTATTATTAATAATCATATGTGCAGGTGAGAGGTTATTATTAATAACCATATGTACAGGTGAGAGGTTATTATTAATAACCATATGTACAGGTGAGAGGTTATTATTAATAACCATATGCACAGGTGAGAGGTTATTATTAATAACCATATGTACAGGTGAGAGGTTATTATTAATAACCATATGCACAGGTGAGAGGTTATTATTAATAACCATATGTACAGGTGAGAGGTTATTATTAATAACCATATGTACAGGTGAGAGGTTATTATTAATAACCATATGCACAGGTGAGGTTATTATTAATAACCATATGCACAGGTGAGAGGTTATTATTAATAACCATATGTACAGGTGAGAGGTTATTATTAATAACCATATGCACAGGTGAGAGGTTATTATTAATAACCATAGGCACAGGTGAGGTTATTATTAATAACCATATGCACAGGTGAGAGGTTATTATTAATAACCATAGGCACAGGTGAGGTTATTATTAATAACCATATGCACAGGTGAGAGGTTATTATTAATAACCATATGCACAGGTGAGGTTATTATTAATAACCATATGCACAGGTGAGGTTATTATTAATAACCATATGCACAGGTGAGGTTATTATTAATAACCATATGTACAGGTGAGAGGTTATTATTCATAACCATAGGCACAGGTGAGGTTATTATCAATAACCATAGGCACAGGTGAGGTTATTATTAATAACCATATGCACAGGTGAGAGGTTATTATTAATAACCATAGGCACAGGTGAGGTTATTATTAATAACCATATGCACAGGTGAGAGGTTATTATTAATAACCATAGGCACAGGTGAGGTTATTATTAATAACCATATGTACAGGTGAGAGGTTATTATTAATAACCATAGGCACAGGTGAGGTTATTATTAATAACCATATGCACAGGTGAGGTTATTATTAATAACCATATGCACAGGTGAGGTTATTATTAATAACCATATGCACAGGTGAGGTTATTATTAATAACCATATATGTACAGGTGAGAGGTTATTATTAATAACCATAGGCACAGGTGAGGTTATTATCAATAACCATAGGCACAGGTGAGGTTATTATTAATAACCATATGCACAGGTGAGAGGTTATTATTAATAACCATAGGCACAGGTGAGGTTATTATTAATAACCATATGTACAGGTGAGAGGTTATTATTAATAACCATATGCACAGGTGAGGTTATTATTAATAACCATATGTACAGGTGAGAGGTTATTATTAATAACCATAGGCACAGGTGAGGTTATTATTAATAACCATAGGCACAGGTGAGGTTATTATTAATAACCATATGCACAGGTGAGAGGTTATTATTAATAACCATAGGCACAGGTGAGGTTATTATTAATAACCATATGCACAAGTGAGAGGTTATTATTAATAACCATAGGCACAGGTGAGGTTATTATTAATAACCATATGCACAGGTGAGGTTATTATTAATAACCATAGGCACAGGTGAGGTTATTATTAATAACCATATGTACAGGTGAGAGGTTATTATTAATAACCATATGCACAGGTGAGAGGTTATTATTAATAACCATAGGCACAGGTGAGGTTATTATTAATAACCATATGTACAGGTGAGAGGTTATTATTAATAACCATATGCACAGGTGAGAGGTTATTATTAATACCCATAGGCACAGGTGAGGTTATTATTAATACCCATAGGCACAGGTGAGGTTATTATTAATAACCATATGTGCAGGTGAGAGGTTATTATTAATACCCATATGCACAGGTGAGAGGTTATTATTAATAACCATATGCACAGGTGAGAGGTTATTATTAATAACCATATGTACAGGTGAGAGGTTATTATTAATAACCATATGTACAGGTGAGAGGTTATTATTAATAACCATATGCACAGGTGAGGTTATTATTAATAACCATATGCACAGGTGAGAGGTTATTATTAATAACCATATGTACAGGTGAGAGGTTGTTGTTAATAACCATATGCACAGGTGAGGTTATTATTAATACCCATAGGCACAGGTGAGGTTATTATTAATAACCATATGTACAGGTGAGAGGTTATTATTAATAACCATATGTACAGGTGAGAGGTTATTATTAATAACCATATGTACAGGTGAGAGGTTGTTGTTATTATTAATAACCATATGTACAGGTGAGAGGTTATTGTTATTATTAATAACCATATGTACAGGTGAGAGGTTATTATTAATAACCATATGCACAGGTGAGGTTATTATTAATACCCATAGGCACAGGTGAGGTTATTATTAATACCCATAGGCACAGGTGAGGTTATTATTAATACCCATAGGCACAGGTGAGGTTATTATTAATAACCATATGTGCAGGTGAGAGGTTATTATTAATACCCATATGCACAGGTGAGGTTATTATTAATAACCATATGCACAGGTGAGAGGTTATTATTAATAACCATATGTACAGGTGAGAGGTTGTTGTTAATAACCATATGCACAGGTGAGGTTATTATTAATACCCATAGGCACAGGTGAGGTTATTATTAATAACCATATGTACAGGTGAGAGGTTATTATTAATAACCATATGTACAGGTGAGAGGTTGTTGTTATTATTAATAACCATATGTACAGGTGAGAGGTTATTGTTATTATTAATAACCATATGTACAGGTGAGAGGTTATTATTAATAATCATATGTGCAGGTGAGAGGTTATTATTAATAACCATATGTACAGGTGAGAGGTTATTGTTATTATTAATAACCATATGTACAGGTGAGAGGTTATTATTAATAATCATATGTGCAGGTGAGAGGTTATTATTAATAACCATATGTACAGGTGAGAGGTTATTGTTATTATTAATAACCATATGTACAGGTGAGAGGTTATTGTTATTATTAATAACCATATGTACAGGTGAGAGGTTATTATTAATAATCATATGTGCAGGTGAGAGGTTATTATTAATAACCATATGTACAGGTGAGAGGTTATTATTAATAACCATATGTACAGGTGAGAGGTTATTGTTAT
>CM051688.1:2557176-2594676 GCA_028022725.1 Lycodopsis pacificus | reverse complement strand
TGCTTTTCTCCCCCCGACGTGTGCGTAAAACCCGATGGAAGCGTTTGGAACAGTGAGATCCAGAACGAGTCTAAATCAAACTGAAGCGCCGACAGATAAACTGCCGTACAAACATCCAGCCCCGGTGATAAAAGAGGCACCGCAGCCCTGCCGGGAGGGGGGGGGAGGGGGGAGGGGGGGTCCAGACTGTTGCTGTGTGCGCTCCGCTGCTGGATCTTGGCTTCACACCAGAGTCTTCTTCACTTACAGATACACTGGATCCAGCTCTGGTCAACTAGCGTCACAAAGCTCGAGCACTTCGAGGTCAAACCACAAATCATTCTGAAATGCTACAACAACGTGAACGTGTCTGTTCGTCGTTCCGTCACGTTAAATGAAAGTAAAACGATTTAAATCTGAAGTGAATACAATTTATTCTCCACGTAATCTTCGGTTTAATCTGCTGCCTCATTAAAATAATCAACATTAATAACTCAGATCGTTAGTGAGCTTTCTCTGCTAGAAAAAACAAACAGACTCTTTCTTGAATATGTAAAATATTTTCTCTTTTAATTATACAAACAAACGAGAAAGAAAGAAAATAATAAATAGTAAACCACAAAAGTAACTGAACAGGACGTGGAATGAACGGATTACATAAATCTGTTGTATCGTGTTGATGGATTTTCCAGACCGCACACACACACACACACACACACACACACACACACACACACACACACACACACACACACACACACACACACACACACACACACACACACACACACACACACACACACACACACACACACACACACTCACACACTTCAGAGTCAAAGATATTACGACAGCGATATGTTTTCATTGTTTTTGGCTCCGTGACTAAAGAGCTGCGGTTAATGCCGCCTCGTGTTTCGGGGCGTTGACGCCGTTGTGTGAGAGGAACTCGTTTCCCTCCTCGAGAGGAACAGTTTGTCCAGAAAGATCTACGATCTCGACACACGTCATCAGATACGAACGTAAACATTCACAGGAAAGGTCACTGAGGTCTTCACCCTGGAACATGTGTGCTGTGTTTTTAGCTGAAGCGTATGAAATGCTTTGTTTCTGTGCTCTTGGTGACAAAGGAGCAACGGTCCCGACGGTGACGGCAGCTACTCCGGCAGCAGGTCGTCTCCCAGCTCTTCGTCTGCAAAGTCGTCGTCCTCCACGCGCCACTTGGCCCCCGTCTTCGGTCTCTCCAGCTGAGGCCCCAGAGGGTCCACGTAGGACGCATCTGCACACGAGAGCAGCGGAGGACTTGACTTTTATCCAGTCATGAGGCCCGTTACCGATCGAAGGAGTTTAAGAGCAGATATGTCTTCACAAAGCAGCGAGAGCTTCTTAACGCCTCTGTTGGATACATACTCCAAACATATACGGCAGCATTCCATCTCCACTACTGGCTCCATACAGTAAGTTAAATCATCAGTTATTAAAAACAGAAAGCCAACTACCAACAAGAATACGCAAGATTCATCAAAACTGCTGAAGCGGCTCGTCTCTCTTTATTGTGTGTGTAAATGTGTGAGACTGGTGGTTAGAGTGGAAGTGAAGAACACAAACGGCTGAAAGATCAAAGGGAGAATAAGTGAGACGCAGCTTGTATCGTGTAATCTGTTACAGAAGAGAAACCGTGCTTCCTCACCTATTTCCTTTGGGCTGCTGGCCTCGTAGGGCTCATTGGAACCAGGAAGTGACCTCATCTTGGCGCTCAGCCGCTCTCCTTTGGTGCTGCTGCTGCTGCGGCCGCTGTCTGCATCAACACACACAAACACACTCAGAACCACCGCTGGAAGAAGCACATTATGGAGCACGTTTAGCTCGTTCCGACAGTAGAAACGCTGTTCCAATGTTCCTCCAGCTGCCAGATGAAAGCGTGAGAATCTCTCGTGACTTTTGGATCTTTAACACATTTTTAAACTAATAGAACTCAAAGATTCACGGAGGTCAAACTGAGCGAGACGGTTTTTATCTCACTGTGAAAAGTCAACATGGTGGAGATGTGAGACAGAGACAGGATCTTATGAAACGTCTGTGTGTGTGTGTGTGTGTGTGTGTGTGTGTGTGTGTGTGTGTGTGTGTGTGTGTGTGTGTGTGTGTGTGTGTGTTTTGTCTTGGCGAACCCACACAGCGCCACACACACATTTTCACAAAAATTTCAAACAGCATATTTTTGTCGAACATATTTAAATATATAAAATATAAATAAGGCAGTATTTTAAGTATCCTGACGGGGAAACGTTGTGTCCTCGACACAGACGAGGTTCTAGGTTCTAGGTTCTGTTCGGCTGGTAGAACAGTGACAGCAAGGCGAAATACTTTTCCTCTTAAATATTAAAATCTCCAACAATGATGCAGAAAGGAACCAAAAGAAGACCAGAAAGACCCAGATGCTGCTGCAAATACTGGTTTCAATATTATTATTCAGTGGGTTTGACTTCCCATCTAATAATTTGCGTTCTATTTAATATGATTTTATCGAGTGGGTTTTATTTTCCATCTTATTTTCCGTCTTTATGTCTATTTTCCTTATTTTAAAGCACTTCGTGCTGCATGCTTTGTATGAAGTGAAAACATTTTTTTATGTTTCGTCTTGATTTTGTTTACTTTGTATCATTATCACCACTTAAAGTTGATCCTTTCCTCTTTTATACATGTTGTAAAGTTAAACGATTCAGCATCTATATTTTGACTCCTCTGGCTCGTTAACTAACTATCTGATCTTTGTGGGGGGGGGGGGGGGGGGGTCATGTGTTGCTCGTACTTTATTGGTAATTATAAAAAAAGTACGCTACAGATCAGCCTCACACCAAACTATCTCAATGTCCAATTATACTCCAAACACAAATATGTGGTTTGAGTTTTTTACCAAATCTGAATTTGAGTTCCATTTTCCAAATGAGCCGTTGAGCAAGACTATCTGGAGTCTGTGCTGCAGGTTTGGACGCAGCGCTGCAGTGAGCTGAAGGACAGATGTGATTACAACAGCAGCAGCAAACATCTGGCTGCCAGGTAGCCGAGGAAACCGAGGAGAGCGAGGAGAGCGACGGCAGAGAGCTGGAACACAGGATCCAGAATCATCTCACATTAATAAACACGTTCAACACTTTTCTTTTCCTGGACTCAGCGGAGGTTTGGTTTCTCTCTTATGACACACAAGACATGAAGCCAGACCTGGAAATGATCGTGTGCAACAGTTTCCACCATTAAAGGTGAAATGGTTCTGCTCATAATATTTCACAAGTTTTCTTTTTCCTTCCCAGAGACGAGGATCGATATCGATGACTCAACTTTCTGGCTTTTGAAACTCACTTTCATGCTCAAACTTATTCGGGAAAAACATTTTGAAGTGTTATTGCAAGTTATTTGCACAGAGAATAAGAACGGCAGAAGTTAGGGGAGGAAAACAAAGTGGCCTCACACTCACGTCACAAGGCTGAAAACATGCAGACGCCACAGAAGAGAGGGGAAACTCTCAGGTGCACTTCAGGTTCTACTCAAATATCTGAAAGAGATCCTTCTCCCCCCCTTCCTCCCCCCCCCCCTCCCCCTCAGAGTAAACACTGATCGCAGCCCAACATCACAGCTGCCTGTCAGAAGATGTCTGGAGCAGGTTCAGGTGTTTTACAGTTTCTCAACTAAACTTTTCCACTTGTGATGTGTCGGCCAGACACAGTGGCATTAACTCCTTACAAGGCATGAGCGTGCACATGCAGTAAAATAGAAATGCTACTCAACTGGAGTAAAGCCAGTGAAAGTGCTTCTCTTCTTCTTAAATGAAGGCATGAACGTGCTTCGTGGGTAAAGTTGTGCTCGCTTGTGTCAAGGAAGTACTCAAATATTTTACTCAAGTATACAAATACTACAGTTTAGAAATACTCTGCTACGAGAAAATAACCTTGTAGTCAAAGAAAAGTACAAAGATATTAACATCAAAATATTTCCAGTTTGTGTTCACAGGAATCATCATGTTAAACATTTCCAATGGAGAATTAAAATACAGAATGAATGAAAAAGAGTCGAACAATCTAACGGTGAAAATGAACCTTCTGTCTGAAAAGTGCACATTTACAGTGATGATGATTAATGAACACTGTGCCTGTAAATGAATGAATGAATGAATGAATGAACATGAGATCAAATGCAGAGACTTTAGTTCATCACTGATGCAGATTGATTGAATATTGAATGCTAATTTAAACTAAATATTCAAATCACAGACTCTCACTTTGTTAAATTCCAGATTTATCACAAACGTTTAAAACTCCGGACGGCAACAAAAGAGAATGAAACAAGTCAACTCTAGTGTGTGTGTGTGTGTGAGAGTGTGTGTGTGTGTGTGTGAGAGTGCGTGTGTGTGAGAGAGTGTGAGTGTGAGTGTGAGTGTGTGTGTGTGTGTGTGTGTGTGTGTGTGTGGATCTCAGAGTCCAGAAGCAGAAACTTTACGTACCTCTCCCCGAGTCCAGCAGTGGACTCAGTAGTTTAGACTCTGGAGAGCAAACAGGAAGCACGAGAGAGAAACCAGATGAAGAAAGAAAGAGAACGATCACAGCGCTGGAATAAAGATCACTGCACACGAAGAAGAACACAAACAGCAACAAGAGGCGCTGACACACAGCTGACAGCAGCTTCTATTCTCTCACCTGCTTTCACATCCACCTCTGATGAGCCGCAACAAAGTGAGAAGAGAGTTTCAGGTTCAGTGAAGCAGCTCAACACGTGTCAGAAGCAATAGTTCAGGGTACGAACGTGCTCGCCCCAGCTACAGATGCGGCAGCACGGAACTGAATGGAACACAAGGTTGACTGATGTAATGCATCTGGACGAGGAGGAATAATGGAAGTCTTGGCAGGGTGAGGCTGAACTCACATCAGCAGGTGCATGATGTATATATTTAACGACAGCAAAGGACAAGAGAGCGAGCTCACAGCTCAACCTCGTGTACAGCTTTTGGCAGCTCTGGAAGTTCGTCTGGATTGCGTTTAGAAATCTGCCGATGAGCCAACTTTAAAGCAGCCAGTGTGAGAGAACGTGTCTGTAGTGATCAGACTTCCCTCCTACTGGAGCTACTGAGTCCTCTCATCCTACAACAGGATGAGGCTCCATGGTCAGTGTCTACGTCCACAATCCCACAACAGCTGCTCTCGTGCACTTTAACCCGAAGACTAAAGAGGAGCGCTGTGTGGACGGATACCCGGAATAACGCCGGCCTTCTTCGGAGAGCTGACGCCTGCTGTCCAGCAGCATGTGTGGACGACAGACAGGAGAGAGAGGTGATGACGGACAGGAAGTGCTGATTCTAGCCGCTGATTCTGACTTAAAGCACCAGAATAATCACACACTTAGCGTCCTGATGCTACTGATATTTGAATACTTCAGTGCTCAAAATCAACCAAATCTAACTTCTCAAATGATAAATGTCTTTAAAATCTCCAAGTCCTTTTCTACGGAGGCCCTGAAGGGACATGGTAGAAAAAAACCAATAGATAGAGAAACGCTTTCGGGTTCTCATGCAAAACCTTTGGGTTCTTCCAAAAAAACTTTTGCATTCTTTCGCAAAACGTATATGTTCTCACAAGAAATGTTTGCGTTCTCTCGCACAACTTTTGCATTTAGAGTCCTGATGATGCAACAGTCATTTGGAAAATAACAATATCGGGCGTTGAATTTGATGATTTTCCTGTTCATGAACTAGAACGAGCTAGTCAGCGCATCTCGCGGCCCCAGGAGAGTGAACTAGTTCACCCATCGATGAGATCTTCTCCCCATGTCTCCTGAGATGCGCCTTACTTTCCAATATAAAACGTCAGAACCTGAACAAGCACAATTCTAGCTTTAAGCTCTTGATTTCACAACGTTGTGCAATAAAGAGACACATTTAAAAGTGTCCCAAACAGAGCTGATGTTTAAAGTCCACACTGCTCCCCAGACGGTTGAAGACTTATCAGATGAATTACTTTTGCTCCGGACCCTCCGGACCCCCCGGACCCCCCGGACCCTCCGGACCCTCCGGACCCCCCGGACCCTCCGGACGACACACAGCCTGATCTTTGCATGTTGGTGTGTTATGGTGACGACAGACTCACCAGCGCTGCCTTCTCTTCCTTCTCGCCGACTTCTGGCACTGCCCTCCCGCCCCGACTTCACCCTCTGCAGGAAGAGAGGAAGAAGAAGAAGAAGAAGAAGAGAGGGATTAGGAATAAAAAGGTTTTAATCTAAATAAAATGTCTTCACGCTATAAAGCTTTTAATCAGATCAGGATTCTGTGGTGAATAAAAACACATTTCATGCTGGACTGTTGGATTCTGGAGACATCTTTTAGTCTCCCCGTGTGTTAATTAAGTCAGTCGAAAACCATTTTAGAAACAAAAGCTGAGCAGGAACATTTAAATACAAATTCAAGTGGAATTCGACCTTAATACATGAGCAAACGGGTATAATGTCCCGTGTAACCAAGTCTCATATTACCAGTGTGTGTGGAATAAACGAGGCGGAGAGTGAATTTCATCAACACCTCAGCAAAGACGGAGACACAATGTTTACATAATGAAACAAAGAACAGTACGGAAGCCTTGAGGAGACTTTTTGTTGTTGTTGTAGTCCTCAAAGTGCACCGCTACAAAGTTCTTAAGGACTAAAAGCATTCCTGTTATTGTCCAGCTGAGTTTTAATGTCTCCATGGACTCCAAACACAAAGTACAGATACAATGTGTCAGCAAGTTATGGAACATCAGAGTCTTCCTTTTGGATATTAATGTAACATCAGAGTCTTCCTTTTGGATATTAATGTAACATCAGAGTCTTCCTTTTGGATATTAATGTATTTTAATCTTCGTCCGGGATATTCAGCCTCTTGTGGATAAACATTGTATTACAGCAACAAACACTTTTCTTTCAACCGGATAAATATAAAAACAAATGATTTAATGAATTTAAAAAGATTATCCTGGCAGAACATTTTCCAACTGTTCTTAAGTTAAAAAACCGACAAAATCTGAGGTAGAAAATATTTGTTCCTCACTTCCCTCTCTTGACTTCCACAGTTAGGACGATCGAATTGCCATGTAAAATAAGACATTTAACATCATGCGAGTCTTTCCCTCATTCATCCTTTCATACACTGCGCAGCTCTGTGAGCAGGATCAGTTCCGTCTGGAACATTTTGGGATTGATGAGTCAGCGCTCTGGCTCCGTCTGCCTCCCCGTCGCTCTCTGCAGGATTCTTTCTCCGGGCTGACGTAAGAGCAGCTGTTTGTGATTTGACAAAGTCGTGCTCCTCCTCTGTTCCCGGCTCTGTTGCTCTGATTCACGCCTTCTTCAACCCCCGGACTCCCCGGGCCCACCGGCCCGTCGTCTATTCTGGGTTGAAGGACAGTTTGGATGTTCTGCAGTGTGGTTGTATGAGTAACTTCTCCACAGTCACTGTTGTACTACAGTAGATGGAGCAAAGTGATGGAACAAGTGTCCAAACCAATCAGATACAAGCAAAGCGTGTCCAATCGAGGGACACGCAGACGTCTCGAGCTGTTGTTTGATTGAGAATGAACACACAGGCTTCCGTTCCACCGTCAGTAATAATCCTCCTGGCTTTCTAGAACAGAGCCACGTATCGAACCCATTCAGGTGTCAGCCGCGTGTTAAACAGCTGTGCATCACGTATGACGTGCCCGCTCTCCTCTAAACACGCTTAGACTCGTGGAAAATCAACAAGAGGGGAAATACAGATGTTTTTCATGCACTCCTGCAGCTGCAGCGGCCACTGTTTTAAGGACTCGCGCATGTTTTCAATCAGCGTGTTCGTGTCCGGGAAAAGACGACAGGACGCCAAGACATCGGCGAGGAAAAGGTCATTAAGGAAAGCTCAGTACAGGTCAGTACTATACCAACGCCAAGTCACCCATGAGGCTGCGTACTGGCAACAGCATTCAGATGCATTCCTAATTAAGCTCCTCTCATGAAACTAGGCCGCTCGTCTACGGCGTTTGATCCTTAAAGGCACAGTTCACATTTTAGTTCGGACTCACCAAACACACCAGACTGCATCGACAGAACCAGTGGTTCTCCCTCTCAGAACACAGATGTTGCTGGTGTACCGCTGCCTCCATCAGCTGGTGTGTTCGTGTTGTTGAGTGACTTTGGGGTTTGGATTCACCAGTCACTCAATCACACAAACACACCAACCGATGGAGGCAGCGATACGCCAGCAGAGAGCAGAATAACAGCGAGGTAAAGAGGTGAAGGTATTCTAAATACAACGCTCACTTGACCGGATATGGATTCCTTTAGCTGTCTCATACAACCACACTACTAAACATCCTCATAATCCAGAGTATGTTTCATCTTATCTCCATCTTTGGCGCTCTCACTGCAGAACAAAACCAAAAGATCTGTCGTCAATCCAACACCGTGAGCAGTTCTGTGACTCTTGAAGTTGAATGAAGTTGGAGTTTCGTCTCTGCACCTTTTGCAGTTTATTCAGAGACATCAAGGTAACAGACACAGTGTCTGAGAGCTCTTTGTTGGCACACAGGAAGCTAAGTGACGACGACTAGAGAAGCTTGTATAAACGAGTTAACCGGTGGATAACCATCAGCAGCTCATGACAGATGAGACGAACTGAGCGATGGACCTGTTCTCTGATCTCCTTCATCTTCTCCGCTTTCTTCAGCTTGGTGGCGTATTCTTGGACTTCCTTCAACCCCATGTCTGTGCACAGCCTCACCAGGAAACGCAGGCCTGGACAAACACAAACACACTCTGATCAGTCGATCCATCGTCGTCTGTTTAAAGGCGTGTGAGGATCGGGATGACTTACATTCCACATTGTCTGGAAACTTGCGGTGAATGTCTTTGTACGTCTGCAGAGCTTTCTGGTAGTTTCCTGTGAGGAAAAGAAAACAGATTCATGTTTATAACTTGAATAGTTCCGTTACTCTTCTCCACACTTTCCTCCTCGACGTCAGTGAAGACGCAACTAAACGTCACCAGATCAGAACACACCGTCATCAAATAGATTACAGAGTTCATGAATCTACTTTTCAGTCTCAAATTGAGTGAGAATGGAAGTTGAAAGCTGTTTGAATCATCCTCACCACTCTTTCTGTAGCAGCTTGCCACCATGAGCTGCCACTTCACCTGCGTGGGTCTGAGAAACACATCGCGTCAGAACGAACACACTGCACTGCGATGACTTCTCCTTATGAGGAAGAGATCGCTAGTTCAAAAAAAAAGATCAACTCTGAATTCAGCCGGAAGGCTTGAACGTCTTTGTTCAAGAACAGAAAGAACAACGTCCAGATGAGAACCAGCTTCGTGTGACACGGATCACTTCACCGCGTCCGGAAAGTGTAGAAATAACATCGTTAACAGTTCTTACCTCCAGACCTCCAGATCACTGGACCGCAGACACTCTGAATAACTCCTTTATTATTATGGTCTTGGGCTTATTGATTCTTATTATACCTATAGATGCATTTCATCACATCTTAAAAGAAGTGAGCGCTGCAGCGTAGTCCCACATATATGGAGCATCAACACTGAACGCTGCGTCTTTACGCTTCATGTTGACTCTGGAGACAGAAAGCAGACCTGAACCAGCAGCCTGAGGTCTGGGTATGCATTCTGGTCCGACATATGTGTTTATATAAAACTACAACTTGAGATATTTCTGAAGATGAACGTAACTTAAAAATACTCTCACATTTGTTGGCCTTACTTTGGGTCTGAACTGCCAGTTGCTGCAATTATCATCAACTCCACACAAGTCCGTCATCGTTCCCTTGTGAATGACGACAGCTGCTGGTGACTTACTGTATTAGCGTGGCTCTTTCAAAGTACGGAATGGCCTTCTCGCAGAACTTGGTCTCGATGTAGTAAGCCCCGAGCCACTCGATCACGTCGATGTTGGAGGGGAAGTACCTGAAGGACTGGACGGAGACACGTCGGTCCTGGTGAGTTACTGGAATAAAGCTTTCAGTGATTTCTCCTCCTCACACATGCACCTCATTCAGGAACATTTCCGTCTGCAGTGCTTTCACACACGCCATGGCAATGCTGGAATAGATTGAGCGAGGGACCGTCCAGCAGGTGGCGCTGATGCAACACTTATGGAAGCCAGCAGCAGCAGCAGCAGCAGCAGCAGCAGCAGCAGCAGCAGCAGCAGCAGCAGCAGCAGCAGCAGCAGCAGCAGCAGCAGCAGCAGCAGCAGCAGCAGCAGCAGCAGCAGCAGCAGCAGCAGCAGCAGCAGCAGCAGCAGCAGCAGAAGAAGAAGAAGAAGAAGAAGAAGAAGAAGAAGAAGAAGAAGAAGAAGAAGAAGAAGAAGAAGAAGAAGAAGAAGAAGAAGAGCGGGATGTACTTGTACATAAAATACCTCGTAGTAGCACTGGAAAGCCTGGGACTTGTCCCCCTCGGCCACGTAGAGCTCTCCCAGTTTGGCCAGTGCCTGGGGGTCTGTGTGGGTAACGCCCAGGACCTGGTTCAACCACTCGATGGCCTGTTGGGGATCCTCCAGAAGCTCATACATGATGCCAGTGAGTCAAGGACCAACAGACGCTCACATGGGAATGGACAGGTTTGAATCCCTAAATGGAAGAACGGCCCAGAAACACCTACAGATGTGCAACTGTACACACAAACACAGTCACATGTTCTCATTAGTGGGATACAGGTGGGCCAGCTGGTACATGACTTGGGCACTGTTCCTCAGAATGGCATGGAGCTTCAGGAAGCACTCCAGAGCTTCCTCCAGACGCTTCAGTCCTTTGTAGGTCAGACCTGAGGCCACAAACTGTCAATCAAGTAGACGAACTCTGGTCTGACACGATAAGAAGTTTCTTTCTTCTTGATTGTTTTTGTCAAAGGAGTCTCGTTGAAGAGAGCAATAACAGCACGAGAAGGCGGTGAAAACATTGTGAATATAGCGTACACTCCCGAGCTCACACAACCCCATTTACAGTCACCCAAACGATCCCTTTGCGGGTGCTATACTAGAAATTGACCACTGCGTGATCCACCTCTGCACTACTTCCCGTTACCCAGGTTGTAGAGCGCCTCGGTGCAGGAGGAGTCATTCCTCAGCGCCTCTTTGTAGAACTCTGCCGCCTTCTCATAGTCCTGCTTGACGAACACCGTGTTGCCTTTGTTGATGAGTGCCGCCGGGTTGTAGCGATCGGCGGTCATGGCGAGGTCGGCGTATCGGTCGGCCTGGTCGTAGTCCTTCTCCTGGAACGGGTGGAAGATCAGACGTCAACTGTGCTGAAGTGTCCTTGAGCACGCAAGTCATATTTATTCTAATTCAGGGTTTTAAGCTTCGGAAATTTAAATCCAACCCCAGTTTCAAATTCACCAACGAGAGGATGTTACCAGGAAATAGAGGAAAGAGAGGTTGGTGGCTGCAGCACTCTTCACTCTGCTGTCCTTCTTCTCAAATGTCTTCAGAGTCTCCACCGCCTGATGAACACACAAGAACAAGCTGTACAAGCTGGACAGGAATACTGCAAAACGTCAGTACAAGCTCGACTTCCCCAGTACAACACCTCCAAACATCACACATCAAACCATGACGTGACCCGAAGCTTCTGGTGTTTAGTGTGAGTTTATTTATTTTAGGAAATGACAGAATGTGTCATGCATATTTTAAAACGAGAGTATATAAAGCAGACCATAAACCATGAAGTGAATCACAATCTAAAGAGATGCATATCGGCTTTGTCAAATAAAACTCCTCACATTTGATTGGTGGTTATGTCACTGTGCATGCATTATATACTGGGGAGATTATCCAACAACAATACGTCTTTAAAACCACCAGCTACACTCCAGCTGCAGGCTACACCACCACACACATGCATCAGACGTCTATATGGAGCTGCAAAGTGTACAAAACAATAATAATTTGTGAAATAATTAACTCTTTATAATAAAACCTTATTTCGTCCTTATTTTTTGACATTTTTCTGGTGAAACGCCCGTCAAAACTCTGCTTTATGTCACTTCATTTCATAATATCACTTCTTAAGAGCAGCTGTTGAGCTCGATGCAGAGTTTGTGAACAGCTGAAAGGTTCCCATTTCATTTTAGGAAAGGATCAGCAACGTCTCTCTTGGTTTATATATATATATATATATATATATATATATATATATATATATATATATAAATTTATGATAGCACAGTGACAATGGTGATGTAAAATGACATTATGATTAAAACGTGTCATTATGAAATTAAATGTGACGACAAAAAGGGACATTTTGAAATAAAGTACAAATTAAAATAATATTCAGTTATTATTAAGATTAATGATGAAATAACATTTCACAATAATAAAGTTTAGTTTTAATAATTTCTTCAATTATTTCACAAATTGCTGGTTCATTTATAAATTGTACACAACGTATTGATACGATTATATGTCTTATAATGTCTTTTGTGTTTACTTAATAATCATAATAATTCCACAGACGTTGGCTGCTGCAGTTTTAACCAAAGTTGCTCTTGTTAAAGAAGGAAGCGTTATATTAAATAGTTGCTCTCTGCACAGACTCTCCCTCCTGGTTTGTGGCTTTTCAAGCCAATAACTGACTTCTCTCGGCAGAGCCGTGATTTGGAAAAAAGCAGCAACGTGCGAGGGAGGAAAAAAGCACCAAACAATCTAAACGTGAACAGGGAAACAGAAGGCACACATACCTCAACCTCAGGCATGCAGATGGGGAGGAAACGAGACAAAAGCAGGAGAGAACGGAGGGCAATGAGAAGCAGCGTCATGCTGCACACTCATGAAACAGCATCGGATGTAAACAAAGACAAATGTGAACCACGCTGGTCAACAACGGTGAGGAAATAAACAGATGGACAAACATTAAAACAACGACCGGATCAGCCACATGTTAGGTCTGTAAAAAGAGAGATACACGAGAGAGAGCACTCTCTTTCTCCTTCATTTCAAATGTAAAATGTTGCACAGAGTTTATTCATCTGTTGACATTTATTAATTGTACTTAAAATGTAGGTGCAAAATGCATGCTTTCTTCCTACCACTTATATTTATTTTAACCTTCCTGTAAAAGGAAGGTTTTCTGTTTGCATTTCTTTTTAAATGTACAGCACGTTGAGGTACAGTCTGTATGAAATGTGCTACGTAAGTAAAGATTATTATTAATACTTTAACAATGTATAGATGTAATTGCTACTCCGACACGTTTTCTTTCCAGGCTCAGATTCATAACACAACACGTTTCTGTTTCTGTCTCTTATGAAACTGACTTACACTTTTGTCATGATATTATTTATAACGGATGTTTTAAATTTTAAGCATTCACGTTAAATAATTGTGTTGAACTTCTGGCTTTACAACTCTATTCTCAAATATCAAATCTATAACAAGGTGGCAAATATTTGTGCGATACCGCGGCAACCACCACAGACTAAAGGAGCGAGATTATTAATAATAATAATAATAATAATACATTGAGTGGTATGGCCCTTTAATCCCGCTGAGACTCACCTGGTTGAAGTCCTTCTGTCTGAGGTAGGTGATGGCTTTGTTTATCTCCAGATCGTTGGCGAGCTCGACGTACTGAGAGCTCTTCACCATGTCCACACACCTAAAACAAACAACAACAACCACCACACAGGAACGTGCAACATTCAATGCATCGCGTGTAAAAACATGGAATTATTGACTCCATCTCAATGTGACCAGTAAACCAGGAGCGTGGTAGCTTTAAATGCTGTAGACATGTTCGTATGGGGCTGATGAGTTCATCTGACAAGTGACACAACATCACAGTTTCTCCTCATATCTTTAGATCGTCGTGGCCAAAAGAAGTTGTGATAGAAACTTAGTCAGTGAATCGTTAACATTGTTTATTGTGCGTTTTTGTTTACGGACGACTTTACAGGAAAATGTGAGATCTGATAAAGGGAATGAAGGGAAACCACTTGAAGACATCCGATGACACTCCGTGCTTCTGAAACATGCAGTTCAGCAGAACGACGCTCTCTAGTCAGACCCTCGTATCACTGAGCAGCTTGAACATCGTGTTCTTGAGCCGGAGTCCTGCTGTACGTTACATACCCTCTGGTGTTAAGATGTCAAGATGAAAAACAAAACAAACCAGTCGAATCCGGTGGCAAAAGAAGTCTCAATGGCCGGAGCGATGAGCTTGGCCGCCGTCATGATGTACTTCTCAGTCAGGACCTTTCTGTGTCGAGGACACGGAGAGAAAGCAGCAACATCAGGCGGAGAAGGACGCGACACACGTCATGCTGTGAGCGACGCTTGTCTTACAGATCTCTCTCCATCGTGTGAAGTTTGTCGTTCTTAATGGCCTCGATGACCAAACCCGAGTCGGTGTCGTCCTGAGAGACGAGACAGGACGAGATGTACATTGAGACGGTTCTTACAGGAGCCACGTTCAACAACCCGCAACGCTTTCCTCTGAATATTCGTATTCTGGATCAGGTCAGTTGTGATCTAGAGACAGATCATCAGTGATGGAAAGACTTTAACCTCGTTCAGCGAATAATCAGCAGCATTTTCAGCCACGTTGAAGGCTTCTTATTTTATCTTTAAATAACTGTTCTGTGATTTTAGGAATATTGAATTAACTGACTATTACTAGCAGCCAGACAAAAAGCTATCGTGAGACACTTATGACGTAATCACCCAACAAAGACAAACTAAATCTAGGATTAAGTATTAATAATAATAATAAACGTTACTTCTATAGCACCTTCAGACCACGTTACAAAGCGCTTTACAGTAAAACAGAACACGTTCTGAACACAAAGAATAAAAAGTAAACATAAAAACACAAAGTAAAATCGGATAAATAAACTGGTCTTTTTTTATTAAATCAACTTTCTTTACTGAATATAACTCGTCAGCTGGCGGGAGAGCAAACTGCTAAACGCCAACAAATAAAGATCAAAGCAGAATGTTTCGTTGGAGAAAAACATGCTGTGAATTTTGGAAATGATTGAATGTATCTTTTAGAACTTGAATGTCGGAACGTTATGGATGAAGCCTCGAACTATTGGGTTCAGAGAGAAGGAGGAAGACGACGTGTTTCATGAATGTTTCAGAAGTTTACATAACATACGTGACTGGACTCACATTAGATGGGATGTACTTGTCCTCGTCGTCGATGCCCAGAGGAGCTGAGATGAGCTTCTGAAAGGCCTTCTTCATCCTCTCCCGGTCACCGATGGCGTAGTAGCACAGGATGAGGTTGAAGCCCGTCTTGATGTTGGGGCTCTCGCTCATGATGTGCTCGAAGGACGTTATGGCGTCCGAGTACTGGCCCATGCGGACGAAGACCACGCCGATGTTCTGCATGATCTTGATCCTCATTTCCTTGTGCGCGTTGGAGATCTGATCCAGGGCCATCCGGTAGAACTTGATGGCCTTCGGGTAGCTCTTCTGTTTGACGTAGATGTTGGCCATGTTGACTTTCAGGCGGCCTGGTGGAGCAGCACAGACGTAGTTTGAGGGAAAACCACAGCAAAGCAACAGCTGATAATGTGACATTATCCGAGTTCAATACGTGAAATATGAAATCACAGTCCGAGTGGATTCATGATGGCAGCCATCGCTTAAAGACACCTGCTCACCTGCGTTACTGAACATCTTGTTCTTCACGATGACCTGGTAGCTGTTCAGGGCCTCTGGGGACATGTCATTGTTCGCATACTGGTTGGCGAGATTCAGCAGAACCTGGTGACGACACACACGTTCAACATTTCTAAATCAAATCAAAACAAAACTTACTGTATTAAACTGTAAGAGCATTTCTCTAGCGCCACCAAATGCAGAATGCAATGCAGCTGCTGTGCAAGTAACACAGGTCGAGTTGTTTTTAGACATTCGATGATAGAAACCAGGCTTAACGAGTGCATATTCCAAAGAGTGAAGGAAGTTTACGTTCCTTTTATCTACAGACACTGGAACGACTTGTGATGAACAGCAAACTGTAATGACTTACAGAGTAGGTGAGGTCTAGATTGATGTGGTCTGCATTGCCAGACTGCTCCCTCTGTCTCACCAGGGTTCTCTCCTTCCTCCCGGCCTCTTTGGCTTTGTCCAGAGCCTGCGGAAACACACCCGTAAGAGAACATTTACAGCAGAGACACATCGTAAAGAAAGTCTTTGAACGCTTCGGTTAGAACGAGTTTCTGCTGCACTTCAAGATGAATTACAAACCCTGCATGGTGTCTAATTCAGTGTACAGGCAACTAAAGGCAAGTGAGCCAGAAGCTTCATTACAGTGTTGACTTTGGTAGGAAATGAATCACTGCCACACTCGGAGGCCCTTCTCCCCAAATCCAAACAGACATTTTCTACTGAACAGGATGTTAAAGATTGACAGAGTCTGACCAGTTGTAAGGCTCCAACGCTCTGGGCCATGCAGCTCTCTTCTATCAGGTCGTTCACTTTCTTCTCCAGGATCTTGATCTTCTCCTCGGGCCTGCAGGACCACAGGAACAGCAACACAACAAACAATGAGCCTCAGAGTCAGAGTCTTCCTCCGCCGGCTCATTACACCGTTCACTGTTATCTGGAGAGCGGCTGAAGCATTTCACTCTCTGACTTAAATGTATAGTTGAGAGAATAATAATGTAAAACCCATAATTAAATTGTTTTTAGTTCCATTGCAAGACGTGTTTCCTGGTAATATGAATTGCTTCTTTGGATATAATAATTATATACTTTATTCTGACTGAATATGCATCTTTAGATCAAACACCTAATCTTATATGATGCTGATATAATCTTAAACAAAACACTGAAACAGTTTAAAGATGGTTTAAATGTAAACTAACAACCTACCTATTCAGCCAGGCATTGACATTTTATAACTGTATTTTATCTATTTTTAGACTTATTTAATTGTATTTAAGTTGAAAATTGTGATTCTAATTGTATTAAACTAGATTTTGTTACACGCAGCTTTAGTACCATTACTGTTATAGCTTTTAATGTTATAGCTTTTAATGTTATTTTATTACATTTGTATCATGTTATTGTGTGTTATTGGTCTCAAATTGTTAAATTTTAATATTGCTTTATTGCTATTTTTCTTCTGTTGTTTTCACTTGTTCCATCTTATTTTCAGCTTGACAGTCATCTGTGGAGGACTTTGAACCGCACTAACTATGAAAGGTGCTATAATAAATAACGTTTGATCTCACGTGTCCTCGTTCTTTGCTTCAAGTGGAGCCGCCGGGCCTCTGGACTGACCCAGAGGGTCAAAGGTGGAGCCTGTAAATACATATCATACTTTATTGTTTGCATAGTTACACTCCGAGAGATAGACATAGAGGCTCAGGCTAATACAAACTGCAAAATGTCCTTGAGTTTATGAAGATGAGAAGCAAAAGATTAACTTCCACAATGTAGACACAGTCTAAACATAACATCACATAACTGACCTCTGGTCAGGGAGGTGTAACCTGCTGCTCTGACGGCAGTCATCGGCCGGGCTGCTCCATCCTGTCACATTTAAAACATAGCAAATAATGTTGAAAATATATCGTGATATTGTTCCTAATTTTTCACAATTTTCTTCCCAACAACAAAGCGATTGTTAATGTTTGGCAGGTTCTCATTGATCTTTGAGTAAATGCATGTGTTTATAAAACCTACAACGAACCCGATATTGATCTAAAATCACTACACGTGAAGCACTGAGTGAGATCTGTCAACTAACGCTAAATAAAAACCATGCGGGTCCATCGATCCTGCTCACCTGCACAGCTCCAGTCATGGGTCGGCCCATTGAAGAGGCCAAAGGGATCCGAGCCTTCATGAAACAAAAGGTGTGAGACGGGTGAAATAATATCATTTATGATGCAAATATAAAACAAAAACATGTTCATTAATAAGGGTGTATATTTGAAGAGCTCTTCATAGTTATCTTGGTTATTGTGAGTGTATATTACTTCTTTATCTTGTTATTTTTATTTCATGTAGATCACAATGAAACCAATGATGGTTTTAAACTGCACACTGCGACACCTTCTGTACACACCGGTGAATTCATCTCAGCAACAGAGGTGCTTATTGAATATATTGTCACATTGATATCTAGAATGTTAGTTTGATGCAACGATTCAACAAAAGGCTAGAGTTCAATAAAAAAGCAGAGTGAAGGACTATTGCAGTGTGTCATATTGTACTTACTCCAAAGGAAGTCGCTAGAGGCCGAGCTCCGATGGCAGTGCCAGGAAATTTGGCAGTCATCTGGATAATTAAAGACATGACATCTTATCATTAATATTAACTAATTAGTGCAATTAGGATGTACTTTATCCTCCTGTCTGTCTGTCTGCATTCATAATCTGAATCTAAAACGTAACTAGCGACACTATAGCAGATACTCACCGGAGGTCTTCTTCCATGACTCGTCCTCACTGCCTGCTGGAAGCCCACATCATTCTCCAACTCCTGGAAATGTGTCAGTAATTAGTAATAACAATAATAATAAACTGTATTCCTGTAGTACTTGTCAAAACAAAGGTACAAGGTGCTTTACAACACAAAATAAAAATGGTAGCCAAACAATTAAAGTCAGTCTAAGAGCAAACATTGAGCAAAAGGATCTACATATGAGAAATAGTAATATATAAATATAAAAAGGTTTTAAGAAGTGACATTAAAGATACAACTTTAATTCGAGCCACAAACCCTGTGAAAGATAATAAAGAATGTTTTTAAGAAGGATTCAAAAGAGCATAAGCAGCCAGTCTGACCTCCTCAGATAGAAAGACAGAGAGACAGACAGACAGAGAGAGAGAGAGAGAGAGAGAGAGAGAGAAAGACAGAGAGACAGACAGACAGAGAGACAGACAGACAGACAGACAGACAGACAGAGAGAGAGAGAGAGAGAGAGAGAGAGAGAGAGAGAGAGACAGACAGACAGACAGACAGAGAGAGAGACAGAGAGAGAGACAGAGAGAGAGACAGACGGAGAGAGAGACAGAGAGAGAGAGACAGACAGACAGACAGACAGACAGACAGACAGAGAGAGAGAGAGAGAGACAGACAGAGAGAGAGACAGAGAGAGAGAGAGACAGAGAGAGAGAGAGAGAGAGAGAGAGAGAAAGAGAGAAAGAGAGACAGACAGAGACATGACAGACAGACACAGACAGAGACATGACAGACAGACACAGACAGAGACATGACAGACAGACTTTATTAATCCCGCAAAGGGAAATTTGTTCGCTACAGCAGCAAAAATAGATTCATGCAATCAAAGTAAAAACAATAATAATATTGAGTATAGAAATGCACAACATATACAATGAAATAGAATAATATTAAATGAACTAACTAAACAGTAGTGCAAAGATAAAACCAAACAACAAACAAACAACAGAGTTTACTATTTACATATTCATCAATAATGTAATGTGATTTATGTTGTTTTTATCCATCTATCCAACTCCGGGTTTAAGCCATGCAAGCTGCCAACTTCAGAGCTAGCTCACCTAGCATAGCCACTAGCTCACCTAGCATAGCCGCTAACTCACCTCGGAGTCGAACGTTGGATTGTAGTCGTTGTAACCGGAGTAAAGATCCTCCTCCTCCACAGCCAGGTGAACGTTCTCCATCTCTCTCTCTCTGTGACGAACCGCTCATGAACAACACGAACAAAACAAAACCTGTTAGCTGTTATATAAATACACAGAAAAGTAAACAGCGAAGACAGTTTGTGTTGTCGTTTCAGGATTTTCAAATCCCACAATTCAACGCGGCATGGGTGGGACAATTTACCTTTCCAAACCTCTGATTGGTTTACTTACACGTCAATCAACCATTAGCATGAACACTATTGGTCGAAGCTGATTTCACCCGTTGCTAGGATACAGATGTAACCTAACAGCTAGATTTTATCGTTCACATCTCAGTTTCATCTAAAGCAATGTAAATACAACTCACAATGAACAATAGCAGTAAATTAATGGCGTGTATGTGGTTCGTTCTTTGTTTTCGACGAGGTATCGCAGTATATTTCAGTCTTTCGCGTTTTTTGTCCTTCTAGGTTGCCGTACCCTTACAGCGTGACTGCTGAGGGGCGGGGCTACAGTTTTAGTGGAACAACGTTTTTCTGATCTGATCTCTGCATAAAATCTTAAAAATGAGCTCTTCTGACATGAAGATCATTACTGTGATCGGCAGGTGAGCAACAAAAGACGCTTCTGTGTTGTTTACACTTTTCATCTAAGGTGTTATTGTGTTATTCGTGGAGCTAACATGTAATTTATGACTTCCTTTACTGATACTGATGCATTTACAAATTGTATTGTTTAAACTTAGTTATTTCATATGACTAAGATAATTTCCTGACATCTTATATCGTTATATAGCAGCAGCTCTTTCAATCAGGAGCGTGTGTTTTTGGTGTCAGAAGTGTAACAATATCTGAACACAAATACACAGTTACTATGTCAATAATTAACTTTTAAACTCAATAAATAGTGTTTTATTTCTATCTTTACCACAAAGACTACATTATATTAGATGATGATCAGTTGAACAAAAATTCACAAAAATCCTCCGTCATATTCTGATAGAAAATCACAACCAACTAAACCTGAGTTTCCACTTCAGGATTTGTGCTTTGAACAACAGCAAAGCCTGCAGGCATTTCCCTTTGTAACTGACACGTGTGTGTGTGTGTGTGTGTGTGTGTGTGTGTGTGTGTGTGTGTGTGTGTGTGTGTGTGTGTGTGTGTGTGTGTGTGTGTGTGTGTGTGTGTGCGTGCGAAAGAGTGAAGTGTTGGGAACTACAAAAAGAGAGAGATATGCAGCATAACATAAAGAAGGAGTTATTTATGTTCATGGAAGAAGTGACGGTGAAGACACACCACAGCAATGACCAAAACAAAAGAACACACCAATCGTGACATTAGTGTTGTTTCATGTGATTTTGTTGCCTTCACAGAGAAGAGAGTAAAGTCATTATTATTATATTACATTATTATTTGCGTTTTGTTTCAGCGGGCTGATCGGCCGCTCCTGGGCCATGGTGTTTGTCAGTGGCGGCTACAGTGTGAAGATCTACGACAACCAACCAGGGCAGTCTGCCAACGCCATCACAGAGATCAGGTCAGCCTCAGACATACACTCATTACCTCTGCATCTGGATCACATCCTCCTGTCAGCCTAGGGAAGGCCTCTTGGAGAGGCTTTTTAGCTTCAGCTGGATTAAGGAACTGTTGATGTTATTGAGATAATGCCCTGAATATTGGGCTGTACAAATAAACGGTATACATTTTCATGGTTTTCTAGCCAATAAGTGTTTGTGGCTGATGGACCTTGTCCAAAACTTAAACCGTCCTTCCTTCCAGCACTTGCACAGAAGACACATGGACACTCATCAGTGGCCTCTCACGGACAGACACGTGTTCAGGCCTCAAAGCTCTCTCACTGCTAGTTAAACATTACTGTGGGATGACAAAGGACTTTTGGTGAGAACTTCACGTCGAGTAAGGAAAATCTACAACCCGTAAAACTAACTGTGGAACAAAGCCAAACACTATACAAGGATCTCATTGTTTGAGAGGGCCCTGTTTTTAAAAAGTGGAGTTTCCTTTACACCACTTCGACAGTCGGGTATGTCGCCGACTGCAGCAGCTGCTGCTGTGCTGTCATGAGTGGCAGCCAGCATGGATCATCGTAACATGAAATGTCTTCAAGATTTCAGGCTCCACTCTGTTAACATCATTTATTGAACCGTACAAATCTGCGGCCTTCGTATTTTGATAATGCTTCCGAGACATGAGCGGAGTAACGTCGCATGTCATCGTCGTGGGAGGAACTTGGGTTGAGCGTTGAGCCTCCTTCTCTGTGTGCGTTGGCTCAGGAAGCAGCTGGAGGAGCTGGAGGAAGCTCGCATGCTGAGAGGAGATCTGACCTGCAAGCAGCAGCTCTGCCTGCTCAGCAGCTACGAGGACCTGGCTCAGGCTCTGGAGGGAGCCTTCTTCGTCCAGGTGACTCACCAGCACATGTTGTGTCCCAATGCTATCATCAAATAAACATTAGACCTCACATGTACAAGATTTACTCAAGTTCTGTACAATGTTGAGGTACCTTTATTCTGAAGTCTTTTAATTGAATGCTGCTTAGTTCTTCTCCTCCACTACATTTCATCTAAAGACGATGTACCTTCTACTTCACGACATTAAGTTACTTCACAGATTCAGATTCATGTGATACGTTTATAAAATATGTTTCTGTGCTACAGATGGATACAGCCAACATTACATAAAGTAGTTAAATGTGCTCCACCTCCAGCAGCTGTCGCATTAGAATGCTGCTCATGTGTTAAAGCCTCAGTAATGATACGTCACATCAAAGGGACAACTATGCTCAACAAGAACTTTTATTTTGAAGTGCATTTTGATGCTAATACTTTTGTATTAGCATCAAAGTATTTCTACTTGTGAAAGAGTATTTATACACTGTGGTATTAGTACTTTTACTTCAGTAGAGTATCTGAGTACTTCTTCCACCACTGCAGTGTGAGGAATGCTATGTTGTTGGTTTATTCACTGGTTCATCCATTCATCAAACGCACCATGAATCAAATATTTGGAGTGCTCGTAGTAATCTCAGTACAGTATATTCTGGTATTTTCTTTTTCTAAATACACTGTTTGTCCTCAAGGGGGCGCAACATCATTGGCTAATATGTGTGCCGGATGCTACGCTACCTCAGACACCACCGATGGAACGTGAATAAAGCTGAGCACTAAATTCACAGCTGAGGTTCTACCGTTTAGACAGTTTTCCTCTTTGTGTATTTCTTGTGTAATAAAGTAAAGTCAGGTTATGTATTAGAGTATTTACTGCATGTTGTTTGTGTAGTGAAGGCAGACTTGCTTTTCTTTCCCTCCAATTCATTTGTTTGTTTTTCAGTACCAGTGATATGATAATCAACATATGTTTTTATATATTAAATAAATTAAAAGAAGATAAGAATTCCCAATACAAACTATAAAAGACAATTTTTTTTTAAATATATACTTTATTGATGAGAATGCACCATATGACATAAAAATCAAAGAGCAAGTATTTTCATTTTTTGTGCACGTGTTACTCAGTTTACAGTAGTAAAGGAGAAAATAACAAGAAAGAAAAGCAAAAAACATAAAACAAACAAAACAAAAACATAAAACAAAGAGCTATAAAAGACAATTATAACGGAGGGCCGATTAGATAGACAACACAAAATAAATATATATTATATATTGTTATATATTGAACTGATTTGACAGAATAACTTATTTGTTCATCACACATTTACCTTTAAATCTATTATAACTGAATTCATCAGATGCCGAACTTTAAAATATGATTTCCTTGTATTTTTGAGTAATTAAGATACTATGCAGTTAAACGTCCGCTTGAAAAGGACAAGTATGTGAGACGTATACCCGTCATGTGTGTGCTGTACACGCTCTGCAGTATAACTTTCCTTCCAGCTCAAAGATGGCGGGATACGTTTTGTTTTTTGTTCAGGTTCATCTGGTTCCTACAGTTGAATCAATTGGCACATTTGCGTGTGACACAAGTCACACTTGAACAAACGATGTGGAAGTAAACAACTTTAATTTGCTTCACCAATAGTACACGCACCGACTCCCTTGCAGCGTCCTCGCATGCAGCTTTGGTGTCCGGTTTCAGTTTCTGGTATTTTAATACCGTTAATGCACCAAAATAAGAAATGTGTGTATATATACCCCAATGTATACAAACCCCAATATAGTGTATATTGGGGTTTGCGCGTTGTGCTTGTTGCTGTCCCTACGTTTTCTATATGTTAAACAGTGCTTGCCACTGATGGGCCAAGAAAGGCACACGAATTGGTCGTCAATTCCTCACAATGACGACGCACACTATCGAGCCCTGCTTCCACGAGCTGAGTCTGTTACATACACTCAGGAACTCAAGCAGAGAATTCTTTTGAGAAAAGGTCCAGTTGGAAGTCGTCATGACAAGAGTTTCCCTGCGTTTGAAACACGGCATTTAAACACGAAATCACTCATCGTGTCTTTTGTCATGCTGTCTCGGCAATGGGTATTGCTTACTTTAAAGAAAAGAAATGAACGGACTTCTTAAGCCAAAAGATGCTCGAGCACAGAGAGACGGGTAGGGCCAGAATAAATCAATACTCTGTGCAGACTTCAGGAACAATGGAGGACTTATTAGAAACAGGGAAATAGCACAGAACGATGAACAAAGTTCTCCCTGTTCACATAGTCGGCGTAACATTTCCTGATACCGTGACGCCAACCGATGCAATCCCCCCCGTTATTGATCCGGGTTTTTCTAAAGAAGTTGAGGGAGTTCAGGAGTATCTCTCAGTCAGACTGTGTTACAGAACAAAGCAGTAAAACATAGAGTGAAGAAGAGAACGGAACAAAATGTACCACAATAGATAGAAAACCATAAAGACATTACAACTCTCCAGACAGCTGTCACTCCATATCATCACATTAGTGCTCACGCATTCGGCAGGTGTGCTGCTCGTCCAGACACTCTTTTCATTGGCTCACACTTGATGGATGTTCTAACAAGCGTATCGACGTCCCACTATTGCCTTCGAGAGCCACTCCTTTCCACCGCTGTGACCGGGAGGACAATCAAATATGGCTGAGCCTCTGACGGATAGTTTAAAAACCCCAAACTGGTTGTATCCAGTTTTTAAAAATGCAGGAACAAGTTGCCCTTCGACTTATTTGACAGAGAAGATTTTCGTGGGAATAGTTTGCGGCTTTGCTGTAATCAAAGAAAGATTGATGACAAAGTTAAAGGATCCTTTGATTCACACAAATGACATTTTGGACCTTTCGTGGTGTTGATCTCCACCGATAGTTTTGGTTTTATTTATCAGAGTACATTCTCAATACAGCAGTTAGACGCTTAACAAGAAACAAACGTAGTTATTTATATATAAAAGTAGTTATTTATTTATAAACGTAGTTATTTATTTGAAAAGTGGGAGTCAAAACACGCGTTTCTGCGTTTTTGACTCCCTGACGAAAACTTGCCGCTGAAATGCGTCAGAATTAGTCTTTAGGCCTAACATGACCATGCCGTTACAATAGATGGAGTCCCGTGGAGCTTTCTTGTGAGGACTGTTGTGATGAAGTGTTCTTCTTCACTGTGATGCTCTGCTGGTGCTCTGCCAAGATAAATACAAATAACTGAGTTACTGATTTATCGTTTCGACTGGCCGATTGTGTTATTCTGTGTGATAGTGAAGTTTTTATATTCATATGACGGTTTGAAAAGTGGGAGCAGGAGCATATTATTTACTTACTGTCGAGCAGAAATAATGTCAATGGCACATTTTGGTACACATTCCCTGTCTGTGCGTCTCCAGGAGTGCGTATTTGAACAGCTTGAGGTCAAGCAGAGCGTCTTCCAGGACGTCGAGCGTCTGGCGGGGAAAGAAGTCATCCTGAGCAGCTCCACCTCCTGTCTGGTGCCAAGCAAGGTCTTCTCTACCGTACAGAACAGGACTCGCTGCCTCGTCTCCCATCCGGTTAGTGATGCTACACTCCTGGGACCAGTAAAGTGATTTCAACCGAATGCACTACAAACCGGGGAAGCCAGCTGAGATAACAATCTCCAAAACATGTATTTACAGGTTCCTTGCCCTGTTTTTCACACACGAGCACATAAACCCGAAGCGCACTGGTTCCCAAGTTAAAGTCTGTTTAAACTTAAATATCTATAATAATAATTATTATTATGATGAACTTCAAAGAACGCACAGGACAACTCACTCTCCTTTTCCTCTTTTTATTATCAACCCACTTTGCTTTGTTTACTTTCTTACGACCAATTTTCGGATCAGTAATACGAGCAGCTGGCGGAGTTATTGACTTTGGCAGTAGAGTTATTTAAGTTGGTAACCTTTCAAGAAAACAAAGTACACAAATGCCTTTCAAGTCATCTGCTCCTATTTACCTATTCCAGTGAAAAATATATATATATATATATCTTCACGTAATTATACTTCATCAAAATAGATGCTGCAGCATTGTACAAAAATAGCCCTTCACATTACTCGTAACTAAGAAAAGTCAACTCACAGCAGAGCTGCCAAATGAATCAAGCAACCAGACTAATATCAATGCTGCTTTATTTTTCACCATGTACAGTATTTACTGAATTTGACTGGAAACTATTTATTTAGTTAGATTATAACGCAGCACCAAAATACTTTATGTCAATGCAACAGACAGATTATCACTTCCAATTGCTGACTCCGTTTTTACGAACCGCTTTCCTTGAGGAGGATTTTTCGAGAACAACCTAACAGACTCACCCGCCTCACTATCGTCAGATATTTTGATGCATAACGACAAACAAGCAATTTGCATCAGTGTCCCAGTTGTTCCGGAAACATCTTCATTGTTCATTTTATGATTTTACTTTTTGGGAATTACAAAATGTTTCAGTCCTTTTATCTGCTGACCCTGAAAAATAACCATTTGCCTCTAACGTCACAGTCTGCCTTTTGACTGTCAAAAACAATTCTATTTAATTTGTATGTATATAGAGAGGAAGATGCATAATGGGATGCATTCATACCAGGCCTGAATGTTTGCATGTTGCATTTAACTCTGGCAACTGGATCAGAAAGACTGTCATCAACATTTTAGATAATGTCCGCTGTCAGTCACAAAGGAGCTTTCTAAGGTGACTCAGCATGTTAACATACAATGTCGCCCTCTCCTTTACGAAGGTAAAATGACAGATTTATCTACGTGTCACCAGTAAGCGTGAAAGGATTCAGTCGTCACTCCACAAGTGCACTGTTCTCTTCTGTCAGTACTTCTGTTTGTGATGCTGATAGATTTTTTTGGAGAAGAGATCTTAATCTCAATGTGACTGAGTAAATACAAAATTAAATAAAACTAAAAAAGAGGAAAGTTTAAAAACAGCGCAATTGGCAAACCGTGTCAGAAGTCTGATTTAATATTAAGAAACTGTAGGTGAAGAAAATGTATATATTACAAAAACACTATTATTGTAGTATTGTGCCTAAATTCTATGAATTGTAGTATATTGTACGATAGCATAGTAAAATAAAATGTGGCATAGTACAGATTAATGTTGTGTAAAATGGTGTACTGAGTTATAATGTAGTTTAGTGTGCTGTACGAACAAGATGTGTCATAGTGCATTACGGCCTGTTATTTGACTCAAAGTCTAATCGATCAATCTTTTATTAATGAGCACTCGATCGAGGTCGTGGGATTTGGTTTGGGTCCATCATGGTGAGTAAAGGTCAGTCCCCATAGTGGTCATTTCACAGAGTGAGACCATCTTTTAACTTGACGTCACTGTATGAGATGACCTCCAGGATAATCACGGCCTCATGACACTTAACCACCACCAACTACAGACCTAAGGCATTCAGAGGATGTATGGCTTCCCTTAGTATGTTAACAATAATGGGGTTTATGAGCAGTTTCCACAACAGAAGTTCTCGCCATTAAAATCACAGAAATATGCAACTTTTGCAAAAATCTCCAAATGCCAAAAGTTGTTTTATACCAAATCACAGCAGGACGTTTTCTACGGTGTTCCTCGAGGTCTTGGTGCGTTAATGTGGTATTTTGGAAGGATTTTTGATCAGTTTTATCAATTCTCGTGTGGTTACTATGTTTCAAATTGAGCACAAAATCTGTGTAAGAAATGGTATCAACCCAAAAATTGCTGCAACAACTTATGTGACCTAATGGAACACGGCAATGGCCATCATATACTTCTATCACAATGGTCTAAGTTCTGTTACACCTTCACACTTTGTTTCAATTAATCAATTCATTTTTATTTATAGATTTGTGACTAGAATAACGTTACAGATGATGTTCACCACTTCTAGATCTCTGTGGGTCTCTTAGGGTTGAACACATACAATCTTTTTAACAAGAATGCTGTACGTACCACTGTATGATTAGTGACTCTCCTGTGCTCCTCAGGTAAACCCACCTTACTATGTCAAACTGGTGGAGCTGGTACCTCACCCAGAGACAGCAGCAGCCGTTATGGACGCCACCCACTCCCTAATGACCAAGGTAAAGACCGCAGCCGAAACGATCCGAGGTATGTCAGGACCTGCGGGAGAGATGCAGTGAGTCAATATCAGGTTCTACGCATGGAAAATGAATGAATGTACCGGTAGGTCAGCAATGGAGTTATGTGGTATGTGTAGTGTTGGTAAAACTCCTAGCTTGCAAACATTTTGTCCATTTGTTTGTTTGTTGTACTCGGGGTTTGATTATCTGACATCATAGGGATGACAGTGTGTCACGACTCCCTGGATTACCACACTGATTATTCATAACAAAGCCTTGCAAGTCTGTGCAAGATGAATTTCATAACATGCTGAGTTAAATGCAAACCTGTGACTTCCTGGAAATGATCTGTTTAATTCCCTGGGCGGTAGTGAAGATTGGTTGTAAAGTAAACAAACTTTGACCTAATTTTCTTAAACGTGCAGAATAATAAGTATTGTCTTTTAGGAGATAAAGTACTGCCATTCACTTTTTCATAAATTGTGTTTATTGTATTTTTTAGATAAGTTCAAAGCATAGTCTACATTGCCAAGTTTTTACCTTGGAATAATGAAGACTAGTAGTACCTTGAACTGTATTAGCCCATGTTGTGTTTATGCTACATGTACATTCATCAAGGCATCTACCCCGCATTGTAATTCTTGACACAACTTGTTTCTCTTGATTCAGGTTGGCCAGGCGCCCGTCCGTCTGACCAAAGAGATCGATGGCTTTGCCCTCAACAGAGTGCAGGCGGCCATTATTGCAGAGTCCTGGAGGCTGGTCCAGGTCAGTGTCTAGTTTCTGTCCTTGGGTGAAACGGTGGAGTTAGACTAGTTAGTTCACTGCTTTTCTTCTGCAACTAGTGTGGAATTTGAAACACACCTAGAAATCTTAGCCATGCCCTGTTTCCATGTACTAACAGGACTTTCCTTTTTTTTTCCTTTTCGACATTATATTTATCCTTCACCTGCAATTAACTCCACATCAGGGTTAAAGCTGGAGGCCGGGTCATTTAAATATAAATGAACGTCCATTACATTGAAGCACTTGCCAAAGGAGTTCACACAATGCTGATTTGGCTCATTGCCGCCAGTGAAAGCTCACTGCGTTTTGCAATATACCAGAGTTGTAGTGTCAGTGGCGACTTTCCTGCGCAGGCGCACCAGAAGTGCGTTTTTACGTCAACCAGCCAGAGATAAAAGGGGGAGACGATAGCGGCTGAGCAGCAGCTAGCAACGGGGTGGCAATCCTCATGCGTCCATGAAAGGTTTCTGGAGTGGATGCTGCAGATAAAAAAGGAACTCTGCGTTCAGAAGGAAGTAAAAAAAAAAAAGAAGAAATTGATCGACAGCGAGGACTAACACAGATCTTGACCTTTTCTTTCCCTCTGCCCAAATTTACACGGGAAGATGTGAAGAGAGCACTTCTGGGGGCGATGCGGCGAGCTCACCTGCAGGCCGATACGTCATAAGCATGCGCCAACATTGTTTGTGTAATTACACTTTTTGCCAGAGGGGGAGACAAAGGTTCCCCACTGCAGGTTTTAGGTTTGAATTATTATATACTTTTTCCTTTTTCTACCTACTTCGTGAGAGTGAATATAGATGCTGTTTTAGATTGATTGTTGAGAGTAGCAATAGTATTAATAGTGGCGTTTTTATTGGCTAAACACCAACTCCTTTGTTTTGAGTGAACCAAGCAAGTTCAATGACTAATTTGGCACATCAGCACATTTGTCTTCAAATGTTTAACAATTGCTATATGCCCTAACTGTATACTATTAAATATGAATATCCAGCAAAAGCAAAACATTTTAACGTGTCAATACAACGTTTTGAGGGTTAGGTCCTCGGTCCGAGTGAAGGTCCTCATAACGTCAGAAACACAAGAGTGTGTGTGTTCATGTTTTTTTATCTCTACACAAGAGCTCCTCAGTCTCAGTGAGCCTTGTGTTGCTGAGTATCGCTGCTCATGGTTTTGTAATGGAGGCAGAAAAGAGGAAGCCCCTTGTCGGCTCACCTCTGCTGTAATCTCCATGGTCTCCTTCCAAAATAAAAAAAAGGAATACAATGAGAGTAAATGAGCCTTAGCCTCTGATGACAGGCGCCATTACACGATCACTCAGGGAAGAAAAGCTCGGAATGATTGTGATGATTGTTACCTGAACTGAACTCGCATGAACACATTGTGATTCAGGCTTCGAATATCACAGACAGAATTATTTCTGTGGAAGATTCATTAACTTTTGTGCTAAATATTTGACGATACTTTCTTGTTGTATTTGTTTCAAGGCTCTTGCTCCTCTCTTTTGTTTTCACATTTGATTCATTGACCTGTGGGTCAGTAACACTGCTGGTTTGGCCAGTTCTTCCTTTCAAAGGGCTTTAAAATCTCAGTCGAATTCTGTTTTACAAAATCAAACTACTGGTATGCAAAATTGTCGAATCAGATCATGCACATATGAATATTTCAAACTTTCAAAGTTTACTTTATGACATACTACAACTTTATGATTTTATTAAGTCTGCAATTTTCAAATTGATGCCGCAGAAGCTTAGATGTCATGACAAGCTCCAAAAAGACTGGATCCTATGTTCCCCACCCCTGCCGAGTAAATGCTCAAAACCTTTAAACGCATGGCCCCAGTTTGTAACGCAGACTTTTCTGCTGTAAATTTGTTTTCACAGGCTGATTAATACAGCCCTTAACCCTTCAAATAAGTTGATCTGAGGACAAAAATGTGCGTGTCACAAAGCTGCCATAACTTTCACGAGTTAAATTTTTCAGTCAAAAAATGTAACTCAGCCAAAAATGCCCTTCGTGAGGCACAAGGGTTCTATTAAACTGATGTCGATGAGTAAGATTAAATCAAAAGTAGAACTTGTTCGGATCAGAAGTCTTAAATAATGAATTTAAATAATAACACAGTCAATGTCTGCAATGCATTTGTCAGGGCAAGGCAAGGCAAGTTTATTTGTATAGCACATTTCAACAACAAGGTAATTCAAAGTGCTTCACATAAAACCATTAAAAGCATCAAAACATAAGTCAAAAGAAAAGGAGATTTAAAAACAATTAAGAACATTCGTTATTTAAAAGCAATTAAGAACAGTGTAAGAAATAAAATACAGTAGTAAAATGCAGAAATGCAGGAAATTGATTAATATATTATTTGAATGTGGTTCAATTAAAGGCAGCAGCAAACAGAAAAGTCTTCAGTCTTGATTTAAAGGAGCTGAGGGTCTCAGCAGACCTGCAGCTTTCTGGGACTTTGTTCCAGATGTGTGGAGCAGTGGAAGTGTTTGATATCTGACTTTGGAATTAATCTCTTCAAACGTTGTGTTGGTCTGTTGACTAGATTACAAGACGATTGACGCTGTGACGGATTAGCTCTGCCCTCTGTCGGGATGAATTACTTCTGTATGTTAGAACAACTCCCATCTCTTGTTTCACACACAAACACAGGACATAACCCCAGAAAAGCGTCTCAGATCGGTGTCTCTGTCTTTCTGCATCTCTTTTCTCTGTCGGAGATGTTTAACAAGTACCGGTAGTGTCCTTCTCACAACTAAATCAGCATATTGCTTCCTTGTCCCTGACATGCCTGTACACGTTAGAGTGTGTAACGCTATCAGACAGACACGCATGCTCACAAACAGAAAGCAACACTAAAGGTGGGACAACTGCAGCGAAACGCTTTAGGAGAACATAACAAAGTCAAATAAATCATGATCAACAGGGAAGGGTGTGAATTTGGGTGTGACAGCACAATGTTGTCAGTTATTTCATCAGAGAGGGTTTTTCCATTGGGCGATCTGTGTCGCACTCTGCTGCTTGTTGTTAGCTTCAGTTAGAGTGCCATGTTACTGTGTTTAAAAGAAAACAATAATACTGTTCTACGAATGACATACTTTGGCCTTCCTAGAAATTAATCTGTCATGAAAGACCAAGAACTAAGAATAGTTTACATTTTATATGGATATACAACTTTATTAAACCACGAATGCCTCATCGAGATATAACAGACTTCAAATAACAATATATATATTTATATATATATACCACAACAAATACATTTAAAAAACATTTACATTTTTGAATAAAAATAAACAAATACTACTGTAATACTCCTGTATATATGGATGGAACATAACATTACTATGTACCTTTTTTATACATGGGTCACTACACTGACAGAGGAACTTGTACGTGTAGCTGTGAAAACATCTGTAAAGACGCACCGACGCACACATTGACAAAGGGAAAAATAAACGTTCCTCGACTGATTTCTATGTTCAAAGGATTTTTTACACCCTAGAAAGGATTTTCTGCCGTACCGAAGAAGGACGAATGGATTTCTTCTACCGTACACTTCTAGTGAGGTTCGTCCATCACATGCATTCATGCTCGCATGGAAATCTGCTCATTGATTTGCATGATTTCACAGCAATGAAGTTGGACGACGCCGCTGCGCTTGTTTCTTTCTCATAATATAAACAAAGGACACAATAGTCTTCAGCGTTGTGTCACCGATGACGTGTGTAAAAACAGCTTCATTTCCTTCTTTTGTATTTTTAAATACAAGTTTTAGTAGCAGTTAAACGCGTACTCTGCCTTGATGTACTTACGGTAGAGTTGAATCGTGTTTTTTAGAAGACGACTTTAGAAGAAGGCTTGTTTTGAAGAAGATATTTCACGAGTTGCGGATAGAGTTCACCTGCAATTTTAACCTTTTATTTTTAATTTCAGCTTTAATGAATATTTTTAGCTGTCAGCCCTTTTGACGACGGACATTTTGACTTGTTAAAGCAGTAACGTCAATGATGGCTACATTCCAATTGGTATTGTGCGTGCTCACTCGCTGACACGGCTTATGGTGGGACAATTAATTGCTGGAGCCATTGTCAACGTTATGAGTTTACACCTGTGCTTTTCCTGCTTTGACAAGTCAAATTGTCTATACAACAATTCTTCTGTTTTAATGCTTTTTCTTTTCGAGGAGTGAAACAGCAATGTGACATTCCCAGCACTAAAAAATTGACTTTTATTCGATTTTCTTTGGTTAAATTGATTAGACGCTCACAAGAAGAGATCAGAAGGCGTGGGAGGGATGACTTGCAACAAAAGGTCCTGGCTTTTGGATTTTTGGAATTTGTTCCATCTCTCCTTGAAGGATCTCTTCGTTTCAAGAGGAGCTTCCTGGTTCACTGATGAGCCGAGCGAGCCTTCAGTCAGGTGAAGGCTCTTGTTAGTCCAGTCAATGCAACAACAGTCACTGAGGAGGTTCCCTCGGCACAGACATGCCAAAGGCCTTTTCTTTCTTTCTTTGTCCTTGTTTTCTGTCTTTGTAGCCATTTTGAGTGTCTCTGTAGTCGCTTTGTGTCTCTTTGTCGTCGTTATTTGTGTCTTCGTAATCGTATTGAGTCACTTTGTGATCGTTTTAGTCATTGTGTACTTGTTTTGGTCTTATTGTCGTTATTTATGTCTGCAGTTGTTTTGCGGTCATTTTGAGCCTTTTTCTGCTTGGTATGTGTCTCTTTGAGTGACACTTTGCAGGGAGAGGGGGGCTCGTGCCCGGGAGGCCCGGTTATTAATCCACCCATGCTGGGGACGACATCTAACTGGCTTTCAGCTTCTGAGAATCACCGCATACATCGAGGAACTGAAGCAGAGATGACTGTGTCCCTCCCCCCCCCGACTGCATCCATGCATCCACTTAGATATATTTGTGTCTTCACACAGACCTGTGGAAGCTCAGACTCGTATCTACATGACATGCCATACTGTGCATGGGTCACTCCCTTGTGCGGCTCCTTGTTGAGCAGGATTAACCCTGAGGATGCAGCCTTAGGTCCCAGCTGACAAAAATGCCGCGTTGCTGCGAAAGTGTCAAGACTTTTCTCTGGAAGGAGCTCCAGCCTTAGTGCAACGGAGATTGTTTTTCATTTCAAACTTTGGCAACTGTGAGTGTGTACACAGCTGAGTGTGCCTCTAAACATACAACTTGACATAGTCTGTCAAATAGTACAGTAGAAATGGTTCTTTCCATGTTTTAAATAAAGAGCTCAAGGACAACCAAGACTTTTTATAAAGAAACATTTTAAAAACCCTCCATTCAGCATCCATCAAACAAGCTTCATGTTTTTACTACTCGATGTTTGAATAGGGGAACACATGTTCGATTTGTATTTGATTTATATTTACTCAAGTTCTGTGTCCATACATCGTGAGAGATGCAAAATCAAGTCATTCTTTAACTTTTAACTTTAAACGGAATGCATATTCATATTTCCACCCCAGTTGTTACATTTTGACATCAGTTTCATACATTTCATTTTCGATTTCACTTCCATGATGGAGCCAGATATGGTCGCTAGATTTTGGACAGGCACCCTTGCAAAATAAATAAATGATCCAAATGACATCGGCTGAAGTAGCCAAAGCTACAGTTCAGTTTGATTTAGACCTGTTAGTTCATGGCAGAGCAGCAACAGACCTTTAGAGACATTTTGCCTTAGTATAGAATGAAACGGATGTAATTTATAGCTTACATTTGGACTTGTTATATTATCTGTATGCGTTTCATTCAAAATACCCTGCTACTGTACATGCTGGCTTCCTGCATGGTTTGTTGTGACACTTAATAATTCTTGATTGATTCTAGTTTTTACCACTGTGCTCTCAAAAGGCCTGCAAATATGTGTTCACACTCTTCACAGCCACATTCAAACCTTGTGTATGTGGAAATGACCAAACTGGTTTCTAAATTTAAGGCCGTAACCAAATCTGGCAACCTGCTGGCTTCTTAAGATAAGATAAGATAAGATAAGATGAGATAAGATAAGATGATCCTTTATTAGTCCCTCAGTGGGGAAATTACAGGATTACAGCAGCATCGCTCACAAGTAATAAATGAAGATAAAAATCAAGTAATATAAATAAACTAAACAGTAAACAGTAATAAAAAATATGACAGTAAAGAAGAATACAAAATATACCAGTATGTACAGACGGAGTAAAATGTAAAATGTAAGATAATACTTAGAACCAGTGGCCGTGTTTCTGGTTTCTGTACCTCGAACACGTGCTCAGTTAAATTACGGAGACAATCGAATAGCTCGAGGCTTTCAAAGCTAATTCTGAGCATTGTTAACAACGTGGCAAAGAGTTAAACAAACCTGTCTGACAGGAATGATCCTTCTGTCTTTTTGACAGCTGCTCTTGTGAAAGTCGATCAGCAGGTAAATCCTGAACTTTAGTCGGCGTCAGTTGTGGTAGCTCAGTACGTGGGCCCGGCTCTCAGTAAGTCCAGATGAATGAGAAATGAGCGGTGAATGTTTTATTGCCATGAAACTCTTGAGCTGAAACGCAGCTCAGGAGCAGGTGAGGTGGATGAACCAGCTGACCTGAGCTTCACACAACTGTGGCTCAAAGTGATTTACACTGTCAATAGAGGAGAAAGTAAACTCTCAGGATAAGTTGGACCAGATTCCTGTACCAATTAATTTGGTCTTGAGTGAGCAGGAAGGTTAGAAATTGCGACAGCGGAGGTAAAATAAGATAAAATACAACTTTATTAATCTCTAAGAAGGAAACTATTGTGCCAGAGTTTCATTAAAGATTACAACAAAAGAATAAACAACAGAATAAAAATATATGAACAATTTAACAATTATTAAGGGGAAAATAAATAATACTGACACTATTGCAAACTAGAACACAATAGCAACAAGAGAACGGTAAATAAATGAAGTAAAATACAACAATGAAATATTAAGTGTATAAGAAGTGGTACTAACACCAGTGCCTAATGAAAAGTAATATCGAGCATGATATTACGAGAGATATTGTCAATGATATTAGAAAAGTTGTAGAAAGTTATACTGCACATAGATTAATGAAAGTAATATTGAACGTGGCATGATTATTATTGTTTTTCAGTTGTCCATTCTGCAAAGGGGGCGGAGTTATATAGTTTGATGGCCACTGGAAGAAAAGACTTCCAGCAATAAACAAATAACCTGACTAGAAATGGTAAATGGAAAGTGCAGATCTCCGCCAGCTGTGTCTTCAACAACCACTGCTGATTGAAAGAATACAACCCACGACGGGCGCGGTTAAGAGTAATGAGTGAGGAGTCAGCAGGAAGTCAATGGCAGATTAAAACTTGCAAAATCTGTCTGTCCACGGCGAGATTAGCTGTGGACAGACACAGAGATGCACACTCACTCACTCACTCACGGACTCACGCAAAACAATTGCGTGATAATAAAAACATGTAAACAAGGTTTCTCTACTTCTCTCTTGATTTATTAAACATTGTAAACATGAGTTTATGTCTCAATCTCTAGTTTCAAGTCTTCTTCAATACAGCATGATGTTCATTTAGTACATGATGGTCCATTTAGAGTCACACAGACCATGAAGCAGGGGATGCTTTAGGGCGGGCTTGCGGAAAATAATTTGTGTATCCGCCCTGTGATTCAGATCCACTCCAACCTGCACCGGGGTCACTCCTGGCCCATGCTACACCCGTCCACCAAGTTTCATTAATATTAGTCCAGTAGTTCTTCCGTAATCCTGCTGACACACCGAACCGAGCATTTAATATAGCTTCCTTGACGGAGGTAACTAGCATGAACTTTAATACAAAAACAAAACGTCTAAATAGGACCAGCAGTTCAGCATTGAGCATCAAGGCCTGTGGACCGAGAGTGGCCTTCTTACATAACAGGGACCCTCCATCACCCCTCTAAACACACACACACACACAGAACATAGTCCTTGAGTCAGCGCCAGCGTTGGAAAGCAGAGCGGCTGAGAAAGCGGCTGGTTGCCCCCCAGTGATTACCGTGGAGAAAAGACCCCACCCACCGGCCCGCTCAGATAACAGGCCCGTTGTTGGGCGCAGGACCCAAACAAAGGCGACCCTGTCCCTCTCCTCTTGCTCGCCCTCCTCTCTGTCTCCGTATCCGAGCTTTGATTTCCCTTCCGTGGTCGGGCCAACAGGTATCTCTAACTCAAAGATTACCTTGAACCACTCCCTCGGTCTCTCCCTCCCTCCCTCCTTCCATCCCTTCCATCCTCAGCCACTCTCCTCCCGGTACTTCCTACATAATCCTGAGGACACAGAATTGGGCGATTAGGGAAACTTGATGTGGTTGGAGTAGTTTGATGGGATCAAAGGTAATTCGGCGGTTGGTCCAGAAGCCCTCACCTGAACTGAAAATGTATTCAGACATACTGAGACTACATTTTGAGCTGCAGCTCAAACGAGCACAGGGAACTGAGTGGAAAACACTGAGAGAGGGTCGGCCTGTTCACACTGTACTGACAGATAAAGACAGTATTGGTCTTCTTAGCTAGTCATACATTTACTGATTTGTACCTTT
>CM051688.1:2539676-2554676 GCA_028022725.1 Lycodopsis pacificus | reverse complement strand
GATATGAGTTTAAAGTTAATTACAATTCCTCCTGTGGAGGTTAGTTTATGGCTTTTTGCTGGATAAACTGCTAATGCGACATTCATTCACTCAATCATTGCCACGCTGAGACAAACGGTATAGTTATCAGATTAATAACCATACACAAGAAAGACATTTTTGTTCTCTCGGTTTGATTTTACAATAAATCCATTAAATTAGCTTTACAGCACAAACCAGGTCAACATTTAGTTTTCTCTCTGTGTGGAATACAAACGTTTCCGAAGAAAGTCAGACAATGGCAGCGAAAGAGGAATTGCAGACGGCTTGAAATAGCACTCGTACCGTCTTCCCACACACGGTCTGTGTTTGGTTGAAGGTAGATGGTATTTGTCGCACTCCTCCGTTATATATAGTGTTTCCCACAAGTTTCATGCAAACATTCAAAGTTCAGCTTCAGGATAAAACACTAAAAGGCTTTTGAAACGTTCTGAATGTTCAGTTTTCTATGTGGTCCTAAATAAAGTCGGTCGAAGAAATAACTCAAGCGTCACACTTTTAAAATCTGTGGTGTGAAACTTCATTTCAGTGTGACCGAGCTATATTTTACATGGACACCCTCTGACCTGTTGTAATTACAGAGCTGGTGTGAGGTCGTTTTGGCACATCGCTCTTGTTTTGCTCCACACTCTTCACTGTTGCTTCAAAGATCTGGTCCTCACCTGCTGCGTTCTTCTCACAGGAATGTCAACAGACCGCACCGCTGGTCCTCGTTGTGATCTGTTTTGTCTGGTCATTGATTGTTATGGAGACAAGTGTTGCCTCATAGGTCATTAGCCAACGTAGCTTCAACATTATCCATGTTTACAATTTGAATTCCTTCAGTCTGCATGAAAGTGTGTATCGTTGCCATGGCAACAAGTACCAATTGATGTTAGCCTATATTAGCTTGCTAATGAAAACGAGTAGCCATACTATTACAGTTCGGCCTTTTTTTACCAAACTAATTACAACTACCAACAGTCATACCTTCAAGGACCTTAATATATTGTCACATAATGTCAAATAACAACAAATAAAGGCTAAACTACCGCGGACCCGCACCAAAACGGTGGCGCTTGCAACAGGAAGTGCCTTTGAGCTTCCCCTGTCGCTTCCGCAAATTGCGTAACTCTAACGCCTGGCACCCTCGTGGGGAGGGGAGGGGGGAGCTGCGCTCATGTGATTGGTTGAAAAAGAGAACGTTGAAAAAAACGCATATTTGTGGATCTAGCGACGTCAGATGAGTCTCATAAATCCGAGGAGAGATCTGTAAAGAAATGCAGTGCGATCCACAAAGAAATGCATACAAATCCACAAACAAATGTAAAAAATCCACACAGAAATACTTACAAATGCAGAAATATATTTGTGATTTCTTTTTACATTTATATAAATCGTAATTTATTTATTTGTGCATTGGAATGTATTTGTGAATCGTTCTGCGTGCATTTGTGATAATTGAGACTGATCTGACCCCATATCATTGTGATTGCACTCATAGGGTGTAAACATTTAGGATAAAGAATTCCTTATCAGCATGAGTAAACTGTATTGCAACACACCAGTCAACACCAAGCCTGACCACATTGATCAAAGAGTCTTCTTATTCCAGACAATAGCCACACCCCCTGGTATCCTTCCTCTGACTATTGCCATGCCAAAGTCAGTAGTAGACTCCCCAGCACCATGAAAGTCATCATTAAAAGAGTTCAGTTTTTCCAAGTCTTGCTTCTGTAAGAATGTCTCTTGTAAACATAATATGTCACAATTCTCCAAAAGGTTGTCAACAACCATGCGGCGAGCTTTATCCCCAACGCTCTGGCCCACACGCAGGCCACGACAGTTGTACGACAAAACCGACAAAATATATATATGTATATATATATATATATATATTTCCTACATACTGTATATATTTTATATTTACAGATGAGTAAATACAACAAGGCTCCAACACTTTTTACAGTGTGAAAATGTATTAATCTTTAACACTTTATTTGAGCAGCACATGAATCATTCATCAGCCAAAGTGCCTGTTGCCTGCATCACAAATAAATCATTAAAGCTTAATCAATGAGAGTGATGAGATAATGACTCCAAAGCATCACACTGAAAGGTAAACTAAGACAGGAAGTAAGCGGAGGAATCCAACGCACACTCTCAGCGACACCCAGCGCCGTGAGACGTGATCAATGATCTCGTTTCAGAGGTTCTCTCTGAGGTAACACCTTTCAAAGACAAAGTCTGAACCGAAGAAAGAAGTTGATGCATGAAATATTAACCACATCTTTACTGTAACAGAAGAAATGTGCCTCGAATGCAATTATAACTTTACGTGTTTTTGACTGGAAAAGTACTTTGTATGTTCTGCAGTGTGGTTCTATGAGGTTCTTCTCCACAGTCAGTGTTCTACTACAGTAGATGGAGCAAAGTGATGTTCTGCTGTGGACGTATTTTAGACTCCTAAAAGAATCTAAATCTGTTCAAGTGAACGCTATATTTAGATTGTTTTCACCTCTTTACTGTGCTGTCAGACAGACCTTCTGAGGGAACTGAAGCCGTCATCTATGATCTCTACTAAGACATAAGACTCCCCTCCCCCGATCATCTGTCCTCTCAGGTTTGGAGGACTATATGAAACGTTACGGAGAGGGAATACAGAGGATCCTGACCTCCTTCGGGCCTGTACCAGACTTCTCCGGCAGCGAGGGAGCCAAGAGCATCGTCAATGTAAGTACGAACGCTTTCACTGTAAAATGCAAACGTTGATCCAGATCGAAGGCATTTTAATCGAAACACATACGGTCGCCTGACTTTCATGATTCGGTCACATGAAGAGAATGTTCTGTTGCCGGCGGCTTTAGTTCTGCATGAGTTCCTTCTCACCCCGGCACCAAATTGCTGTTTCCTAAGTAGTCACTGCTCAGTCAGTCACATGCCATCACTGTTAACATGCTAGCCGCGCAGCGTCGCTATGTGAGGAAAACCCTGCAATAAATCACCGTTTACAGCAACAGCTCCAAACCTTCTGAGTCAAAAGAGGGTTTTGGTGATTTAGTGGATGCCAAGTGGTTTCTTCTCTCAACTATGTAGAGCTAAAGACACGCTTTGAGTTGTGTTTTCGGCGATTCTTATTGTTATTTATTAATGTCATGGAAGTGTTTTTGTGTATTTTCTGTTATTGAAGTATTGTTAGCTACTGTTGCAACACTGTATCTAATGGGGAGCTAAATACAAACAACAAAACTTGGGCCTTCGTGGGTTTTTTAAGTTTTCAGTGTCAAACGCTTAAAGCTGCTTTTAGGTCTGACCGGTGGCTCTAAACGATGCGTTGCTCGCTCCTTCATTCCCAACACATCGGGACAGCAAACCCAGAGTCAGTCGACCTGGAGACGAACACAATGTTAGGTTAGCGTGTTAGCAGAGCAGCTGGAGCAACAGTTCAAAAGCTGCGTGTTTCTGCAACGCTTTTTAAAACGGTTTCAAACCAGCGAATTCAGAAGCCTCTCTTCATTCTGTAGCTGAACGAAGCACGCAGAGACGGACTTGTGAGTCCAATGTTAGGATTTTACTGATACTAGTACTCTTCTCTGCTTATCGGTTCGGTTCCTTATCGATACTCTTATCGGTTCTTTTTGATTAGTTTGTGAGAAAGAATCCACATTTCTTTATTGTGCTTGTATGTAAACAAACCGTCTTTCTTGAGCATCAACACAAGAAGTTCTAAAATCTTTAAAACACATTCTCAGCTAATCAATGATCTCAGTGATTATCTCTTATTGATGATCCTGTTGTTGTGAGACAGAGACAGAGAGACAGAGAGAGAGAGAGAGAGACAGAGAGAGAGTCAGAGAAAGAGAGAGAGACACAGAGAGACAGAGAGAGAGTCAGAGAAAGAGAGAGAGACACAGAGAGACAGAGAGAGAGTCAGAGAAAGAGAGAGAGACACAGAGAGACAGAGAGAGAGTCAGAGAAAGAGAGAGAGAGAGAGTCAGAGAGAGAGTCAGAGAGAGAGACACAGAGAGACAGACAGACAGAGAGAGACAGAGAGAGAGACACAGAGAGACAGACAGACAGAGAGAGACAGAGAGACAGAGAGAGAGAGAGAGCGAGACAGAGAGAGAGTCAGAGAGAGAGACACAGAGAGACAGACAGACAGAGAGAGACAGAGAGACAGAGAGAGAGCGAGACAGAGAGACAGAGAGACAGACAGACAGAGAGAGACAGAGAGACAGAGACCGACAGAGAGAGAGTCAGAGAAAGAGAGAGAGACACAGAGAGACAGAGAGAGAGTCAGAGAAAGAGAGAGAGACACAGAGAGACAGAGAGAGAGTCAGAGAAAGAGAGAGAGAGAGAGTCAGAGAGAGAGTCAGAGAGAGAGACACAGAGAGACAGACAGACAGAGAGAGACAGAGAGACAGAGAGAGAGAGAGAGCGAGACAGAGAGAGAGTCAGAGAGAGAGACACAGAGAGACAGACAGACAGAGAGAGACAGAGAGACAGAGAGAGAGAGAGAGAGAGACAGAGAGAGAGTCAGAGAAAGAGAGAGAGACACAGAGAGACAGAGAGAGAGTCAGAGAAAGAGAGAGAGAGAGAGTCAGAGAGAGAGTCAGAGAGAGAGACACAGAGAGACAGACAGACAGAGAGAGACAGAGAGACAGAGAGAGCGAGACAGAGAGACAGAGAGACAGACAGACAGAGAGAGACAGAGAGAGAGAGAGAGACAGAGACAGACAGAGAGCGAGACAGACAGACAGAGAGAGACAGAGAGACAGAGAGAGAGAGAGACAGATGGACCAAGAGAGAGACGGACCAAGAGAGACAGAGACAGAGAGAGAGAGAGAGGACGTCTGAGACGAGGACATCTCACTCCAGAACTGAGAAGGTACCGATAGCAGAACCGTTAACTCCGGACCTCATCAGTACTCCGGGTTGTTACTCGTTTAGAACCAGGGTCTCGGAGGACATCCGTTCCCAGGATCAGGTTTCCAGTTAGAAATACAATCGTCTACATTCTCACCGTGTTCCTGGTCCCTGAGGAGCTCCAACATGGCCGTCAGATTGTGTCTTTTTCCTCCCTGCTGTCCACAGGAGATGTGCGAGCTGATCCCCAACGACCAGCAGCATCTGTCGGCCCGGTTGGAGAGGAGGGACCAGCTCCTCATGGGTCTGGCCAAGCTGAAGAAGGAGCACTAAGATCAGCCTGCAAGTCAACGATGTGAAATCTGTTGACTGAACAAAAAGACTGATGTCTTTTTTTGACATTCAGCTATACTGAATCATCTCGGGTGCTACACACAAAATAAATTAATTCTGTGAAAAATGTGAAGTTGTGATGAATTAAAAGCAATTGAACCCTATGTTTGTGTGCTTTTTATATTCTCTCAATAAAACATGTTTGATCCGATTAATAAAACTATGCGTTCCAATATTAAACGTGTGTGAGTGATCTAACGGGTCACTGGTGAGTTCAATGAACCCCAGGAAACAATGAACGAGTGATTCTTCACAGTCGCTGTGACGTTTCTGCTCTTTCCATGTTGCACATTTCATTTCACAGTGATGTCGTCTCACGTCAGACGTGACTCCAGTCACCAGCAGAACAGAAATATACACGTTTATACAGCAGGAGGTTGATGCTTTATATGTAAATACAAACTAAAGGTACGATCAAATGTATTGAAGTCGACATAAATATTGTGTTAATGCTCAGGTAGACATTGTAACTTTTATTTCGATATTTTCTGGTGAATTAAAGCTCTGAATCACGTTAATTGCACCTTTAATATCACAGCTGGTAAATGTAGCGGTGAAAATTAAAGACACATTTTTATTTATGAATATCATTTTGTATGTATTGCTGGGTAGCTTGTGAATTTCCCCCTGGGGTTGAATGAAGCCTAATTAATACAACAATATATCTTTATTTATTTGTTTATTACGTTTTGTAATCTTTATTGGAGCACTCAAAGTGACTCAAGTTATTAAATAAATGAAGTAGAATTATAAAGTAGCAGAAAATAGAAATACTAAAGTAAAGTAAATGTTTTATCACTACGCATACTTTATTACATGTTTACATCTGCTTAAGATGAATATTGTGTCTTAAAAATGCATTAAATATGTGAATAATACAGTATATTGTTGTGTAATGCAGACAATAGACGTTACTAGATATATTTAATACGATTTTTTATCCACAAAGGAGTGAATTATGAGTCATAATTGAAGCGTTAAGAGGAGGGAGTGCTCTGTTACTCAAACATGACAACCAGCAGCAGCAGCTGGTTCAACATGTGCACCTCCTGATATACGTCACTGAAGCAGTTCCAGTATACCTGCGGATGACTCACATCACACATATCAGTACATGGTACATAGTACTCAAGTACTACTTAAATACACTTAACTTCTACTCCACTACATTTATACGACAACTTTAGTTACTTTGCAGATTCACGTCAAGACTACTAAATAAAAGCAGCACATAAACGATGATGTGTTATTGATTCGGATAAAACTTTATTGATCGTGAAGGTGAATTTCACAACCGCTCTCCTGCGTACTGATGAAATATCGAGCGGCATTTGATCTAAAGGTTTGAGTTGTCTTAACTTTTACGATTTAAAGGCGCTTATGGATTACAGTTGTGCCTCACTGGCACAATAACGCCGCTGTGATGAAGTTTACATTCGTGTGTTCAATAAGATACACAATAGTGAGATTCATGACTCATCAAAAGTGTTTTCTGTCACTTTAGCTAGTTGTTGTTTTTCCACTTTCTCTTTTTTAAATCAGGAAATCAAATCACATTTGGTCAAATTAAACAAAGATGTTTCTTGGAACGTTGTCATAGATATACAAACACACATATATCCTTCACAGAGACAGACAACTGATATTAATAATAATAGTAAAGTATAATCAGTTAAAATATAATAAATAAAACATATTGGGGAGAAGTTTACAATCACACAGAGTGCTTTCTGAGTTCAGGTTTTACTGGGCGGTGGAGGTTTGTTCTCGTGATGTTAAAACGTATTTCTCAAAATATTTAAACTATTTCCCGACTTCTGATAAAAGCTCAGATATGTGGGATGTGTTTTGAACATGAGTGCACATTTAAAGAGGAGGAGGAGCGACTCATCAACAGCTGCTTGAGAGTCACCTTATACATTTTGATTTGTCATCTGGTGCCTGAATTTACTTCTTTCTTCAACATAAATAAAGTTTTCCACCGTAAATTGATGCAGAAAAATTCACCAGAACGCAGTAAAATAAGTATTTCACACCCTGTGGTATTACTACTTTGAATGAAGTAAAATATCCGAGTACTTCTTCCACCACTGAACTCAAGTCATGGTTTTAATTTAAGTTGGGAAAATATGAAAATGAAGAAAACAACGTTAGAAATAAACATTGGTGGAAAGTAATTTTACTCATGGACAGTATTTAAATACTATTTGGAGGTACTTGTACTATTTCCATTTTATGCATCTTTAGAGTTACACAGGGGGAAATATTGTACTCTTTACTCCAATCATTTTATTTAATAACTTTAGTGACTTTGCAGATTCTGATCAATAGCACAACATATGAATACATGAAGATGTATTATAGATTAAGATAAGACGATTGATAACTGGAGGGGAAATACACAAACTACACAGCATATATAAAGTACGAACATAATGCATCATTAACTATGATACAATAATATAATCTGAAATGAGCTACAAGTGTAGTTTACTTAATAATATATAATAATATATTATAATTATTATATATTTAATAATTATAATAATATATATATATATAGATATATATATATATATATATAATTTTGAATGCATTACTTGTACTTCTAACAGAGTATTTATACCATGTGGTACTTTCACTTCAGTAAAAGACTTGAGTACTTCTTCAACCTCTTCATTACATTACATGAATAAATATAAGAGGATTAAGTCAAAGAGATGATTCAATGTGTGTACTGTCAAAGCGCTCCGTCATCACGCAGTCAACACAAAGACCGGAGGATCCAGCAGGCCCCACCCTGAGCCCGGCCCCGGACCTGGACCCGGTCTCCGGCTCCTCCCCGTCTGCGCAGCAGGGGCCATGAAAAGCTGCTGGAGACGCAGGTGAGCCTCAGTCAGCTGGAAGACGGAGCACGAGACGAACCTCTTCATTCTGTTGGAGCGCGAGGGAGCTTTTATTTTTACATAATAAGGGATTCATTGTTTTTACATATAATCTTCACAGAAACAGGTGAGTTATTACAATGTTTAGATGTGTTGTATTCCTTAGAAGAGTTCAACAACAGGCTACTTATAATATCGATAATTATAATGATTCATATTTAACATGTATGTATATTAATCACGCATTAAAAGTAAATTCACTAGTTGTATCACACAAAAAAGCCCAAACTGTATTTTCCTCCATAATGTTTGTATCTTTAAAATAATTACCGATATTCATATTATTAACAGCAGGGATACAGATGAGAGGACGTCATCTTCATGTATCTCTTCAAATAAATCACTGAAGTGCAAACAGTAGAAAAGTGAAGTATCACAACTCATTACACGCTGAAAGTGATTTTATGCTAATAATGATCACACAATGTTAGTAGTGGTGATGTTGAGTCACAAATGTTTAAAAACCAGAGCAGCAGGAAAGTGCTTCATAAAAAGACAAATAACAACTTCTCCATGTTGTTTGTCTCGATATCTGGCTTTTCAAAATAAGACTCCGGTCACATAGACTTTATAAATCCGGTTGCTCTGTGGATTTTTTAATTGTTTGAGTCTGTTTCTCATCCCTGCTCTTGAAATTGATTTGAAATCTCATGTCTTGTTGTCAAAAAGTGACGTTACTCTCTGTACATCGATGAAAACATAAAGAAATACCCAAAGTGGAGATACTAAGAGAGGAGCTGCAACAGCAGAGAAGAGATGCTCCAATCAGGGAGGGGGAAACAAACGTATTTAAATTCTATGATACTGATACGGTTTCAACGATACCGATACTGATCATTTGTTAAAGTGGTGTTCATGGTGACAGGAGCAGGAACCACTGATTTTATTGTTGTTTAGACTCCTTCTGTTGTTGTTTTGTGCCTCTTTCTTGAGTCGACACACATCTCTCTGTGGTTTTGAGACATGGCAGTAACTTAGTGTCTCTTTGTTTCACTGTGTGCTAATTGTGTGTCTTTTGCATTCATTTTGTGTCTCTCAAGGATTCAAGGATCATTTATTGTCATTATGCAACACAGGGATGCACAACGAAATTCAGTTGTAGCCCATTTGTAACACAACAAACACGCGGCAAAAACAGTAGTACATTCCTGTAGTGCATTGTTTAGAAGTTGCATCTTAAGTAACGTAAACGGAAACATCGTTCCGTGTCTCCTTGTGGTCGTTTTGAGTCTCCTCCCGGCCGGTACATGTGTCTTTGAGCAACACTTGGAGAGGTTACTCGTGTTGCTGCTGTGTGACACAAACAAAGCGTCGTGCTACGTGACACATACTGTATCTCATGTGCTTCATCAACTCTCTGAGTTTTGGGGTTTTCCTATATATGCTGCTAATTTCCTGCTGGATTCTTTCCCTCGACAGGTCGTCCTCCATCGCCACAATGAGTTGGGGGGTGCTCTACACCCAGCTGGGCGGCGTCAACAAACACTCCACCAGCCTCGGGAAGATCTGGCTGTCCGTCCTCTTCATCTTCCGCATCACCATCCTGGTTCTGGCCGCCGAGAGCGTCTGGGGCGACGAGCAGTCCGACTTCACCTGCAACACGCAGCAGCCCGGCTGCAAAAACGTCTGCTACGACCACTTCTTCCCCGTGTCGCACATCCGCCTGTGGTGCCTGCAGCTGATCTTCGTGTCCACGCCGGCCCTGCTGGTGGCCATGCACGTGGCCTACAGGAACCGCGGGGACAAGAGGACCATGCTGGCCTCCAACGGCACCGAGAGGACCACGATGGCGACCGACCTGGAGACGCTGAAGAGGAGGCGTCTGCCCATCACGGGCCCGCTGTGGTGGACCTACACCTGCAGCCTCTTCTTCCGCCTCATCTTCGAGGGCGGCTTCATGTACGCGCTCTACTTCGTCTACGACGGCTTCCAGATGCCGCGGCTGGTGAAGTGCGAGCAGTGGCCTTGCCCCAACAAGGTGGACTGCTTCATCTCCCGGCCCACGGAGAAGACCATCTTCACCATCTTCATGGTGTCGTCGTCCACCATCTGCATGGTGCTGAACGTGGCCGAGCTGTGCTACCTCGTCGTCAAGGCGCTCCTGAGGTGCCTTGCCAGGTCCAAGAGGAGGAGGTCACGCTCGATGCAGGACAACAGCCACCTGCAGAACGTGAAGAACGAGCTGCTGCTGTCCACCGACTCGCATTCGACCAGCAAGCAGTGTTGAAGGACAGACATCCGCAGCGGGGGGGTAGCCAGAGAAGAAGAGAAACACAGGCTGTAACTCCAGCCCCCCCGACTCCAAATGTAAACATCCACCAGAAGTTTTGTGAAGTTTCAGAGTTGACTCCAAAGGCCAAAGGTAGAAGCGTTGTATGCACACACTGAGGGAGCCATTCATCCATCGGGGCGTCCCGAACGAAAGGAAGAAAAATCATTTTAAATGTAAAACTTTCATTATTTTAACACTATTACTTCGAAGATAATAACTCGCCTATCAAATGGTCCAAACCCAGCGAGACCCCGTCACTTTCTGAAGCACTGTGTAGACCAGTGGCATTATTCAAACATAGTGCATTAATTCCATTTAGGCAATGAAACCACTTTGTTAGGTTCAGGTAAACAACATGACGCTTGGGCTTCAACGAGCACGTTAACAAACGTAACGTACGGAAAACAACACGCCACAAACATCGCCAACTCAAACTTGGGACGCGAACAACGGTCTCCTGGTTGAAGGTCCTGTGTCTTTCACTCTTAATACCACATCATCGCACTCTCTGAGCGTCTAATAACAACGCTGATGGGTTCACGCTGTAGTTACTTGAAAAGCTTGATGAAGGGCGGCTTTTACACCCTGGGGGGGGGGGGGGGCGACGACATGTTTTTTCTCTTACAATTAATTTGCAAGACAACATACTTTTTCAAACTGTTGTTTTGTCATGAGTAATTCTTCCCCCACGCGGCGGAAAAAGCCACTTTTACGGTCAATTTGTGTGAGCTTGAAAACATCAACCAACCACGCCGTGAAGAACGGGTCGGGTTGCTCTTACATATAGTCAATAACAACATGGACGCCGAATCAAGACTGACAACTTTATCACTCCTTTCAACTTTGATGAAGGCAGAACAGACTCCTTCTGATCCTACCTTTCACAATAAAAGCCCGAGACATTTAATATTTGAGGGCAGGTGTGATCCTGGTTCTTCCCTGAGTTTGACCCGACCAGCAAAAGCCTGTTTCCGGTAGAAACAATGTGTACGCACCTGTGGTTCATCCACAGCACCAGAACCGCACTTCTCCACAGCGGATGGTCTGATGGAGGGTTTTGACTTATTGTTCAGTCTGAAGTTGCTTGAATGTTTTTGAATCGGGGAAGAATGAGTCTACACTGACATCTGGTGGTTGTAAGTGGATCCTCAGAGAGAACAAACGCCTTCCTCAGGACCTGAAGGATGTATCTGGTGACGATGAAGAACAAGAAGAGGAAGGAGAACAAATGAAGTAATGAGAATTGAAGCAAAAAAAAAAAAAAAAAGTGCCTTTATGATCTATGATTGTGTTTTTAGTGTCTAGTTTACAAGAGGAGACATTTTAAATACGTGTTGTTACAATAACTGATGAGTGCATGTGCGTTTGTTATGATCCTGCTGTATTGAATCAAGTGACTGTAGCGCGTAAGTTTGAACATTCATAGTTGAATATGTTTTCTTTCAATAATGCTTTTATTTTGGTGGGTTTATAAATACCAAGAAGTGTGTTGCACAACATGAGATGATTCATTCTGAAGTCTCACCTGCCACACAGCGATCTGATGCTGTTTGATCAAACCTGAATGTCGGTCACTTGTTGCTGGAAGTGTTTCTGTACACTGTGAGTCAAATGAGAATGTTTTGCATATTTTCACACCTGTTGATAAAAACAGATGAACAAAGATGAACGTCTGGACAAGATGTTTTATTCTGCTGGAGACTTCCCACAGTTAGTTTATGTGATATAATCACAGTAGCCTGAGAAGTTATGTCATAGCATCATAACAACGACCAGATGCATGTTTGTAGGAGAGACGATCATTTAGGACACGAGAGGCTGAATGTTATGGCTGAAGAGTATGAAAATATGAATAAATCTGTCAGACTCATCAATCAATCAGTTCATATTTCACTCCAGATTTAGGGATTGTTGGGGTCATATTAACAATAATAATAATACATTTAACAATTATAACATTGTTCAATTTGTATTATTAATAATAATAAATTAGTAATAGTAATTACTATTGTTTTTGTATTATAATTGTTAATATATTTAGTCATTATTATTATAATTATCATTATTACTATTATATTAATAATAATAATGCATTTAATAATTATAGCATTGTTAAATTGTTATTATTGTATTATTAATAATAATAATTGATTTTTAGTAGTAGCAGCAGTCGTATTGTTTTTGTATTATTATTATGTTGAATCATTTTCATCACTAATATTATTATTGGTCGAATTGTAAAGCCAGCATTAAACTCCGTCCCGAAGCCCCGAAACCCCGTAACCCCGTCCCGAAGCGGTCCTGCTCAGTCCAGACCCGGTGGTCCTCGTGCGTTATGTGGACTTGTGTTGTCTCAGTGCGCTGACCTCCAGCTGGTCCTATCAGCTTTCAGCACGAGCCTTATTTTAGACCCCACACTAATCCCCTCTTAAGGGGGGGGGGGGTCTTTGTCCTCCGGCCCCTCCAGGAATAGCTCGAGCTGGATGAGTCACATCTGTGTTGTTTTAAATAAACGATTAGAAAGTTAAGAGTCATATATGTAAATTACAGAACTGATGATGGAAGAGTTTCTTTAAGTGGGCGAGAAACGTTTCGACCAAACATCCAAAAATACACCAAGTTCTGCATCTTCACAGAGAAACTCTGCAGATCAGTGAACAGGTTTCTGCTTTGACCTTTGACCTCTGCACAGACAGACGACATGCTGATGACGTCACCTTCTATCTGCTCTAACAACAAACTAATGAACCGACAACAAATCAACAAATCAAGACATTCAAAACGTTGTAATTGTGTACATGAGATCTTTTTGTCACATTGGCACATTGGATTCCAGTGTTTAATTATTTATTAATTGTGCGTAAAAGTTGCGGGAAAATCTTAAGTCATATTATGAACTTTGAAATTGTTAAATTGTAAATAGTCCATGGAGGTTTTCCATGAGATATTTGTTGGAGACGTTCAGAGCATGTTCATGATTTTGGACACTTTGCGCGAAGGTTTTTTTGGTGGGGGGGGGGGGGGGGATTATTGTTTGGGCCACATTTTCCGCCAACTTTTTGCGCACATTTAGTCGAGTTTTTTCTTTTTTTGTGGCGGTTTGACGGGGCGTGGTGTGACACCGGACAGGCTGATGACTCTGTGGATTCACTCATGCATGGTCACACAATGTGACAGTCCAGACATGGCTGGAAGCGGGAGGCAGCTCCGTGTGACCGAGCCCCATCTCCGACTCCAAGCCGCCTCCAAAAACTAACCACAACAAAAGGAGGAACCTTTCTTTTTTGCCTCGCGCAAGTTCACGGGTTCCGGGACAAAGACCGACGCACCGACTGGAGACGTTTGTGCGTGAATGCGTTTGAGATACAGAGCTGAAGTCACAGTTCGTCGGGCTGACAGGAGAGGCGAGCCGCACGTTTCAACGCACTCAAAGTGATGCCGCCGATGATGGCAGAGGGATCTGCTTTCCGTGTTTAAGTATGACATCTCCGGTCTAAAGGTATGACGGGAACAAACACTCTGTTGTCCAATACGCCATTTGCAGATTTAAACACAGCATTTCAGAAAACTTATAACACAATAAATACTGATCTTCATGTGAGTGATGAAGTGGTGAATATTCACCTGTAGAGTCTTCTTAATGTGAGTGATGAAGTGGTGAATATTCACCTGTAGAGTCTTCTTAATGTGAGTGATGAAGTGGTGAATATTCACCTGTGGAGTCTCTTAATGTGAGTGATGAAGTGGTGAATATTCACCTGTAGAGTCTTCTTAATGTGAGTCATGAAGTGGTGAATATTCACCTGTAGAGTGTTCTTAATGTGAGTGATGAAGTGGTGAATATTCACCTGTAGAGTCTCTTAATGTGAGTGATGAAGTGGTGAATATTCACCTGTAGAGTCTTCTTAATGTGAGTGATGAAGTGGTGAATATTCACCTGTAGAGTCTTCTTAATGTGAGTGATGAAGTGGTGAATATTCACCTGTAGAGTCTTCGTCATGTGAGTGATGAAGTGGTGAATATTCACCTCTTAATGTGAGTGATGAAGTGGTGAATATTCACTTGTAGAGTCTCTTAATGTGAGTGATGAAGTGGTGAATATTCACCTGTAGAGTCTTCTTAATGTGAGTGATGAAGTGGTGAATATTCACCTGTAGAGTCTTAATGTGAGTGATGAAGTGGTGAATATTCACCTGTAGAGTCTCTTAATGTGAGTGATGAAGTGGTGAATATTCACCTGTAGAGTGTTCTTAATGTGAGTGATGAAGTGGTGAATATTCACCTGTAGAGTCTCTTAATGTGAGTGATGAAGTGGTGAATATTCACCTGTAGAGTGTTCTTAATGTGAGTGATGAAGTGGTGAATATTCACCTGTAGAGTCCTCTTAATGTGAGTGATGAAGTGGTGAATATTCACCTGTAGAGTCTTCTTAATGTGAGTGATGAAGTGGTGAATATTCACCTGTAGAGTCTTCTTAATGTGAGTGATGAAGTGGTGAATATTCAC
>CM051688.1:2524676-2529676 GCA_028022725.1 Lycodopsis pacificus | reverse complement strand
GGAGTGTGATGAATGTGTTTCTGGGAGGCCTGACCGCCGGCTCATGGAAACATGTTGGTTTGTTTGACAGAAACGTTTTCTTTCGTTTGGTACCAGACTGTTGAACTTCTTTGAAAGACACAATAACCACAGACTGTTTATAAGAAGTGGACGCCGTCATCGTTACTTCTCTCATTGCTTTGTGGACTGATGTTTTTTTTTTTTTTTTTTGAAGCCTCGAGTTCTGCATTTAGGCCGTCGCCATCTTGTTTTTTGCAACCAGTGAACAGGAAGTGACCATATCTGGGCTGAGGAGGAGACGTAGAGACGCCGTGTACGTCTCTGGTAGAGCCCTGTCAATCAGCGTGTAGCCCCGCCCTAAAGCATCCCCTGCTTTATGGTCTGTGTGACTCTAAATGGACCATCATGTACTAAATGAACATCATGCTGTGTTGAAGAAGGGTCTTCTTACAAACACCATGTGGTCATTAATACAATACATGATGTAATGTTACGGGGCTTGTCTGTCCACAGAAAGAGGGGAGGGGCTGCACACAGGTGAGGTCAGCCCTGCGGGGACGCCTACAGGTGAGGCGACGGTGATGGACACAATTCCCACAATGCACCTGGCTGACTTCCCCTGAATGCACCACAGAACATCCATCATTACGCCATAAAAAGTTCTCAACTAAACACCTCAAACTGAAAGAAGTGTTGAATGTTGTCTCCACCCGTCTGTCCAAGAGGTTAAACTAAAGACAAAGAATACACTGTCTGTGTATTTTGTCGAATAATTATGTTTTTTCTGGCCTTTTCCGTGTAAATATTTGATGTACGTAGTCTTATATTGTGTGTATTCATTTTGTGTTCTCTATTGTGACATTTTAATATTATTGGGTTTTCTGCCTCTACCTGCACTGTGATATTATTCATCTCTGTTGTTTGTGTATTTTCTAAATTGTGCAAAACTAAACTGTATAATTCCTAGACCCTGCGCTGTCTTTGGTGAAAGTGCTTTTGAAAGTTTCAGAAGCTACACTTTAAACGAGATGATTTTAAGCATGAATATATACATACACACACATATATATATATATATATATATATATATATATATATATATACATATATACACACACACACATATAGACACACCCTCTCTCCCGGTCGCTGCTGTTGTTTTATCATTAAATGGCGACATTAGTTGATATCATGTGATTGGAAGAGGATTCATTGCACATCAGAGGCCCTAATCGCCACCGATAGTCTCGCCCACATGACCCTGCTGACCACAGCGCTTCCTTTATGCCCCCTGAAAGCGAGGGGGATTGAGCCCGAACAAAACAAAACCCCACGAGGGTGAAAACATGTTTGTACACCCAGCCCCGCTGCCTCGCGGGGTCCAGGGGGCTGGGCGTGGGCGACACTGGGCCGTTTTACCTTTCATCAATGGGACTAAGTTACTGGAGTCTGGCCAACTCTGACGGATAGCACAGAAAGAAAAAAGCTTGCCTCCTCAAAAAAATTGGGGGTTTTGTCACCGTGATCTCTGCATGTTCACCTCGACCGAAAAATGAATACAAATAAAGTGAGGTGATGTGGAGGGATTGTGTTTCCGTTTCTTCCCTTTGTTCATAGCGAGGGCGTGGCCATCGGGAGAGACAGGACAGTGCTCGTCTCTGGTCGTTGCCCATGTTTTGTCTTCTGTGAAACTCGTGTCAGGACAAAGACGTTTCCTTTAACAATGAATTGATCAACAAGAAGAAGTTTTCTTCTGTGCTATAGAGTTAAAAAAACTGTGAAAAAAACACTGTGTGACATCAGTGTTGTTGTCTCAGGTCCAGCTTTTGAAGTTCTCGGTCAAGGCGTTGACCTCTGGTTCTGAAAAGTGAAGTCAAAGCTTCAAGTGTTAAAGCTGCATTCTCTCTAATGACCACCAGGGGGCGACTCCTCTGGTTGTATAGAAGTCTATAGAAAATGACTCTACTTCTCTCTTGATTTATTCCCTCAGTAAACATTGTAAACATGAGTTTATGTCTCAATCTCTAGTTTCAAGTCTTCTTCAATACAGCATGATGTTCATTTAGTACATGATGGTCCATTTAGAGTCACACAGACCATAAAGCAGGGGATGCTTTAGGGTCCGTTTAGAGTCAAACAGAACTGCCGTCATGTGGCTTCTTCTTCTTCTTCTTCTTCTTCTTCTTGTTGAGGCGCGTGAGCCGGAGCTCACGGTGCTGCTGTACGACGAGGACGAGGAGCTGGTTCATCTTCCTCTGGTGAGCAGCGGACTGGCTGAGTTCGAGTGAAGTCGACACACAGAGTTCAGTTCATGTAAGTTCTTACAGCTTCTTTTCCCCAAAGTGTCTGCAGATGAGGTTAAAAGGTGAATTTTCCCTTTGATGAAGAAGTTGTAAGCAGCTGAGTGTTGAAGATAAAACATTGAGCGTCTCTTAATGAATTCCTCTTCTGGTCTTTCTCCAGGTTTTACTCGCTGACGTCCTGAAACATCTTGATTTGACTGCTTTGTGCTCTTCCACGGCTCCTCTTGAGTTGTTGCATGGAGCAGAAGACGTGACGTTCACAGTGATGCTGTGCAGCAGTGTTTTATTTCAAGTTTGGCTCGTTGTGAGCGTGTTGACGCGGCTCTTTGTTTTCTAGTTGTTGTTCTCGTGTGTTTAATGAAGGTTCACATTAAAGCCTAAAGTCTCAGTCCAACCGCTCTGCTGTGTTTTCTTTGTGAAGAATAAAGTGAGATGTACACTCTCAGATTCTAAAAAAACAAAACTGACATTTTTATTTTACACAAATATACAGTAAGCTAAGAAAATAAATAGGTATTTAACATTTTTACAAATTAAAATAGTTGTAAACAAACTGAAACACACTGAAACATTTCATGAATCCTCAGGCCTTCACTGCACAATGTGAGTTATTGTTGAAATATTCAGATCCAGCAGAGTGAACGTGAGGTTCTGGTGTCGATCATCAGCACCAGAACAAGATTAAAGAGGTTTTAATGCAACACAACTTCTCTGTCTCTGAAACATTAACGGTGACATCTGGAGTTCCTGTTAACAGTAAATAAATACAAAATAAGAGTTAAAATGCTATTTTATTTCTTCTTCTTCTGTTGTAATCTTTAATGAAACTGGCACAAGAATTTCCTTGGGGATTAATAAAGTTCTCTTATCTAAAAGTTCAGTCGATATGTGTTTTATGATTAACTGGGAGGTGAAATAGTCACAATAATGGTTTCCTTCATACACTGAACTACAGTAGACGGCGGTGGACACGCCTCCAGTTTGAAGAAACAGACGAAGACACCAGACGCCATCAAACACTCATGTAACCGCTCAGCACAGGAGCTCTGCTGCCTCCATCTGTTCGTTTGTGACTTTGGTGTTTTAAATGTGAGTTCAGATTCACTGAAGTCAAACTATCAAACGAACTGATGCAGGCAGCAGGAGATACAATCACTGTGTATGTGAACGGAGTCTGGTGGAAGTTCAGTTCCCGTCAGAAAGAGCTTTTTATAGAAGCTATACATGTGCGAGCCATATTTAAAGGTTCATATCTGCAGTAAGAACACGTGGGTTTGGGGTTTAAGAGCAACAGCCGGGAAAGTGTGATGGCCTCCTCAGGCTGCTCTTCATCCCAGCTGACCATCAACACAAAACAGACTCAAGAGTTCAAATATCTCAACTACTTTAAGGTCAATTAAACTAACAGTGGAGAATAAAATGAGGGCTGTAGGATAACAAAGAGGTAACGTTGCAGTGTGTGTGTGCGTGCGTGTGTGTGTGTGCGTGCGTGTGCGCGTGTGTGTGTGTGTGTGTGCGTGTGTGTGTGCGTGCGTGTGTGTGTGTGTGTGTGTGGGGGCCACATGAAAACTGATCATTTGCACATATCTGAACACAGATGTGCTGATGTGAGTTAAAGTGCTTCTGATGACGCTCAGGTTTGGTTTGGTTGTTAAAGAGTCACATGTTGTCTGTTCCACGTCCAGAAATGATCCGACTGGACCCGAGTTCAACAACCCTTAAAGTACTTTGTTAAAGTAGTGCTAGTACTACATGTATCTGTGCAGTACAAGTGTGTGTTTAGTTGTATGCATGTGTTCATATTTTATTTGGATTGTTTGATGAATTAAGATATTTTGTATCAAAATCCCTTCAGCACAAAAATAAGCAAAAATAAATCCTCATCGACAAAATGTTGCTGAACCCTTAAAATAAATTAAAAGTCCTCATTTAGAAAATGAAGTACACTTAAGAAACTAGGAAAACCCATAATTACAAAAGTATTGTTAATACGAATATTCTTTGTACAAAATAAGCAAAACTTTAATGAAAAAGGAAATTTCGTTAATTACAAAATCAAGTGAAAGGCTCATGACTGAAGCAAAATCCTTTATTATCATTGTTTTAAATTCCTTGATTACAAATTTAAGTCAATTTACAAAATACAGAAATGTGTTGAATTCTTATGAAATAATCAAAATCCTTAACTATATCAAAAAAATGGTAAATTATTGATTGCAACATTAATTATATTCATGAAGTACATAAATAAGCAAAATTCTGATGAAATAAGTAAGATCCTCAATTAATAATGAGGCAAAATGCTGATTTAAGCAAAATTCTTAATTATAGCATTCTTGTGAAATATACAAAATCCTTAATTATGACAAAACAAGCAAAATCAATAATTACAATGTTCTTATGATGTCAGCAAAATCATTAATGATAGAAAATAAGCAAAATCCTTAATTACAAAATGAAGCAAAATCATGAAGTAAAATGAGCAAAATAGTAAAAATAAATGTTTTTAGGGGCTGATCACAGCGGGATGCACGATTGTTCTGATTTGTATTATTCTGATGATCTTTGAGATAAATGTTGCTCACTACAATAAAGAGTCATGTGAAGCACAAGGAGGCTAAAGTGAAGTCATGAAGCTCGTTCTATGTTTTAAAGGACAAACAGCAACAGGTTGTGAACATTGAGTATCGTTCTACA
>CM051688.1:2434676-2519676 GCA_028022725.1 Lycodopsis pacificus | reverse complement strand
GGTGAGATGCAGGCTGGAGGGAGAGGAACCTGTTAAACAATCTCTCAGAGCAGATCCAGAGTCTAAACAGTCAGAGTTGATCCGCCAAAGAGATCTCAAGGACTCCTCTCTACGTATCGGTCTGATAGAAACAGCAGAGCCACAGTCCAGCTCTCTACAGACATCAGCTGCTTTGTTCAGGGTCCAGTCAAAGCCATATGCTGATCTCCAGTCTCCTTCATCTTTCATCTCCAGTCTTCCTGCACAGCGACTGGCTCCTCCCACCAACCTGACAGGTGCTGAACAGAAACAAGAGAGTCGTCAGTAAAGAACAAAGTGAGTTTCAGTAGAACAGAGATGAACCAGATCAAAGCTGCAGCTCCTCTTCTACCTGAGCAGGTGAGTCCAACAGCTTTGCCAGGTGAGCAGGTGTTTCTATCTGAGCCTGAGCTTCTACAGTCCAGGAGAGCAGACTCACGGCCTCCACACTGGAACTCTTTGGTCCACATTGGAGCCTCCACTTCTCCATAGAGCGCCCCCTGGAGGCCTGAAGGAGCCCCACAGCTAAGCTCCCTACAGACCACCTCTGCATCCTGCTGGTCAAAGTCATCTTCACACACTGAGGACCACCTCTGGTTAGTCTGGTCAGACTTCACCTCCAGTCTGCCTGAGCACCGACTCGTCCCATCCACCAGCCTGACAGAGTCTGAGAGATGATAGAAGATGAAAGAGAGAGAGATGAAAGACACCAGACACTAAGTAACATTCTGTCTTATTTCTCTTTGAAGATCTGTGACTCAGAATATAAACGTGTTGATAAAATGATCCCAAAATGTAAAGCGATGGGGCTGGACTCTCTCCTTCAGGAGTGTCCAGGCTGAAGGCCGGTGTGGAGGTACTGACGAGCCCCCGGCTGAGCTGAGCTGCTCTAAGTTGTGTCCAGTAGGTCGTTGGTGGCTGTTATGGTGGAAACCAAAGCAGCTGCTGGTGGAAACCAGTGAATGAGAAAGCTGTGGAGCTGCAGGAGGAGTCCTTTCAGGCTGCTGGTTGGCCCAGAGGACTCCTGCAGCAGCAACATGGAGGTTCCATAGAGAAAGAGATGTTGGTGCATTCAGCACCTGGTTCACTGAGGCAGCAGCTCACCAGACAAGTCTGCTGCCGTGTGTGTGTGTGTGTGTGTGTGTGTGTGTGTGTGTGTGTGTGTGTGTGTGTGTGTGTGTGTGTGTGTGTGTGTGTGTGTGTGTGTGTGTGTGTGTCCACCTGGATACATTACTGTCACTGATGGGCTTACCTGAGCAGGTGAGCTGCACTAAGAGGTTGGAGTAACGTGATGTTACACAATCCTTCAGAGCAGATCCAGACTGAACACAGTGAGTGTTGATCTTCCACACAGATGTCTGTGAGGGCACCATTGTCAGTATCATAGTAACAACAGAGCCACAGTCCAGCTCTCTACAGGCAACAGCTGCTACTTCCTTCATGTTCCAGTAAGAGTCATGTACTGGTCTCCAGTCTCCTTCATGTTTCACCTCCAGTGTTCCTGCACAGCGACTGACTCTTCTCACCAACCTGACAGATTCTGAACAGAAACAAGAGAGTCGTCAGTAAAGAAACAAATGAAATGAATAAAAGATGAAACTTGACTGCTGGTTCTGCTTCACTGGTTCTTTCTTTCTCTTTTCTTTCTCTATTCACCTGTTGATGTGTGATTTCCTTCAGCCTGGAGTCCTGGAGAAATAGACACATATTCGTTATTTTCAGTAAATATAATAGAAATCCACAAATACATTTTTTTGAATGTATTTGATATTTTCATCAAAACCTTATTGTGATGTTGTTACATTTATATTCAGTTAAACTTTTAAAACAAGACGTGTTTTTAGACGTCTCTTTTCTTTTCAGCCAATCACAGAAGAGTAGATTAAAGGGTCATATTTGTTCCAGTGTGTGGAACACGATGCTGCTGCTGCTGATAATAACAACATGTTATATTGATTATTACCAGGCAGCACAGAGGGTTTAACAGGGTTCAGCCAATCAGAGGCAGCGGGTCATCAATCATGATGCTCTCTCTTGTTTTTGACCTCAGTGATGAATACGTTGTGCTTCCTGTGAGTCCTTCACAATAAAAGCCCCCACAGTGATTGTCCTGTTGAGGTGTTTTAATGTGGAGCAGCAGTAAATGCTGAGTCAGCATCAGCAGCAGCTTCATGCTGCTCTGGTGCGTCTGTAGGAGAGTGAACAGGAAACAGTGAGGCTGCTATCAGACTACAAACAGCCTGATCACATGCTGCATCGTTTCCTGTCTGTCAGTCATGAGTCTGAATCTACGGAGGACTCCACCACCACCACCATCAGCACTGCACACAGAGATCATTATGGAAATACATTGATCACACAGATATGACTTGATACAAATAGAATCACTGTTTGATGAACATGTTGGGGGTTTTAACTTGAATGTTCACGATTTTACAAAGTTCAGGAAACATCGTCACGTTTTATGAACTTAGAGGAACTTTTGTGGTGTTTTATTTGAACATGGCGGCTGGTAGAGTTCATGCGGTCAATAATTCATCACTTGAAGTCATTATTTTATAAACTCTTTTTATTTCATCGCAACAACCTGGAAGGACTTGACCTCACTCCAACCTGACCGTCACTGTTTAGTGCAATTACAATAAAATATGTGAGTGTGTGTGAGCATGACATTACATTACGCAGATGTGTGTGTGTGTGTGTGTGTGTGTCCACCTGATACATTACTGTCAGAGATGATGTCACTGATGGGCTTACCTGAGCAGGTGAGCTGCAGTAAGAGGTTGGAGTAACCTGATGTTACACAATCCTTCAAAGCAGATCCAGACAGAGCACAGTGAGTGTTGATCTTCCACACAGATCTCTGTGAGGACACCTGACTCGATTCCATAGTAACAGCATAGCCACAGTCCAGCTCTCTACAGGTAACAGCTGCTGCTTGCTCCTTCAGGCTCCAGTCAGAGACATATGCTGGTCTCCAGTCTCCTTCATGTTTCACCTCCAGTGTTCCTGCACAGCGACTGGCTCCTCCCACCAACCTGAAAGGTGCTGAACAGAAACGAGAGAGTCGTCAGTAAAGAAACAAATGAAATGAATAAAAGATGAAACTTGACTGCTGGTTCTGCTTCACTGGTTCTTTCTTTCTCTTTTCTTTCTCTATTCACCTGTTGATGTGTGATTTCCTTCAGCCTGGAGTCCTGGAGAAATAGACACATATTCGTTATTTTAAGTAAATATAATAGAAATCCACACGTTTCTTTTTTTGAATGTATGCAGATGTATAGGTCATTCAGCAGACGCTTTTATCCAAAGCGACTTACAATTCAGATTCTATCACATTTCTGCACCGTAGGCACAACTACGGGTGTGTGTGTAACTACGGGAACTCTTTTGGGGTTAAGTGTTTTGCTCAAGGACACATCGACATGCGACTAGCAGAGCCGGGGTTTGAACCGCCGACCCTCTGACTGAAAGACGGCCCTGCTATCCACTTAGCCACAGTCACCCCAGCATGTGTGTGTGTGTGTGTGTGTGTGTCTGTGCTGCCTGGTAATAATCAATATAACATGTTATTATCAGTAGCAGCAGCATGTGTGTTGGTGTGTGTGTCTGTATGTGTGTGTATGTGTGCGTAGGTGTGTGTGGGTGTGTGTTTGCGTGTGAGTGTGTGTGTGCACGAGCGTGTGTGCGTGCGTAGGTGCGTAGGTGTGTGTGTGTGTTTGAGTGTGTGTGTGAGAGAGAGTGAGTGAGTGAGTGAGTGCACGCGTGAGTATGTGTGTGTGTGTGTGTGTGAGTGTGTGTGTATGTTTGTATGTATATGTGTGTGTGTTTGAGTGTTTGCATGTGTGCGTAGGTGTGTGTGTGTGTGTTTGTGTGTGTTTGAGCATAAGTGAGTGTGTGTGTGTGTGTGTGTGTGTTCTCTGATTTAAAGATTTTGGGGCGACCGTGGCGCACTGGGTTAAGCGGTCGTCTGGGAACCAGAAAGTCAACCGTTCAATCCCCGACTGGGACGTGTCACCTGTTGAAGTGTACCTGAGCAATACACTGAACAGTTGGCAGCCCACTGCTCCCGATATACAGGGATGGGTCAAATGCAGAGAAAAAATTCCCCCTTAAAGGGATCAAGAAAGTATAAATTCTATTCAATTGTAATAAAACACATCTTCTCCAAATCAGAGTCCTACCTGAGCTCCATGACAACAGCACCAGCATCAACAGGTGATCCATGACGTCCAGGTAGACGTGTCTGTGTGCTGTCCTCGGTGTATGTCTGCGTACAGGATGAGGTGGAGCTTTGCTGATGGCTTATCTGTCTTCAGTTTTTCAGAGAAGAGTCTCTGTCACATGATCAGCTTCCAGTGTGACCAGTGGATCAGACACTTCTTCACTCTGGTGTCTTGTTCTCACTTTGGTCTGACTCAAATCTGTTGAGTTATTGTCCTGTACAGCATGTGAGCTCATGGAAGTAGTACAGAACCATAGAACTATAGATCTATAGAGCTAGAGAAACAGAGATATAGGAAAAAGTTACATTCTCTGTGCTGTCATTTTGAGTCTCTTTATAGTCAGTTTGAGTCTCTTTGTAGTAGTTTTAAGTATCTTTGTGGTTGTTTTACGTCTCATTGTGAATGTTTTAAAGCTTTGTGGTTGTTTGGAGTCTCTCTGTAGCTGCATTATGTCTCTTTGTAGTCATTCTGTTTCAATTTGTTGTAGTTTTGAGTCTCTTTATAGTCAGTTTGTGTCTCTTTGGGTTTGTTTTTGAACTTTGATGGTTGTTTCGAGTCTCTTTCTCTCCATTTAAGATGATATTTACACTCTGTGAACTTTATCAAACCTTTTTTTCTGCGTTTCTGTGAAACTGATCATCATCAATTTCACAAGAAGCTGCGGACTGAATGCAGATCGTTTCCATGACCACCAGCAGGCTGAGATGTTCTTATCAGATTAACGTGGTCAGCGTCTTCTTGTTATTTCCGGTATGTTTCAACATCAGCAGAGAGTCATTCAGAGGAGACATTACAGCTGTACGTGTCTATAATAATATGAATAGCTGTGTTTTTAAAGTGATCAATCATTGAGTCTATAGAACACGAGTGGTGTTTAGTGCAGCACACGTTGTTGAGATTGAGTCCAAGGAGACATCTTCAAATGTCTTGGTTTGTCCGACCGAGAGTCCAGAAGCCAAAGATATTCAGTGGAGTCAAACTTACACACCTGCCGTTCACTTCTCAGAGGTAAAACACAAGAAAGTCTTGTTGGAGTCCTGATCCAGAACCAGTTCTATCAGAACCAATGCTCTACAGTCCAGCTCCTTTCTTCCCTGCTCTTCAAGAGAAGTCCTTTGGCTGCGACCATTCCAAACTTCCACCAGTTTTCTGTACATGTAGAAGCTGCCACAGAGCATCTGAATCATAATCCACCTCCATCGTTGTGTCATGAATCAAAGAACAGCAGTGAAAGTGTCCTGATGGTAATTAACCAGACAGCAGAGCAGAGTGTGTGCGTCCTCACTCGCTTCACATCGAACACAGAGAGGTGATCAAACTATTCGTGCAGCTGTTTTGGAATATTAACGTAAACGATGGATCACTTTGAGGATCTGGTTCAGGTCTACTTTCTGACCCCAAAGTCCAAACTAAACCTGTAGAAGCAGCGTTCACTTCTTCTGATCCACAAATATGAAACAATCTGCAGCTCTGCTCCAACTCTCAGTTCACTAAGACTTCTCTGTTTGACACTGAAAATATGAATTATATTAAGTTACATTTGAGACTTTTTATTCATATCTTGCGCTGCACTGTAGCTGTGTGATTTACCTTTCAGCCTAACTTTACTTTTTATTCTGCACATGCATCAAATAAGTCAAACAAAACAAGAATCACAAATAAAATGAACAGTAAACCAATTGTCAATAAATAAATACTCAAACATAAATCAATATATTATTTTCCAAAAAGGAGTTAGAAGTATACACTTATATGGTCCTGCCTCTTCATAACTAAAACAGTCATTGAACAAGTTATAGATATCATCATCAACTTATAACAGCATAAAGTATAGACAGATATCATCAACTTATAATTAGGGTTGCATGGCGTATCGATACTAAAAAGGTACCGCGGTACCTGTATGTTAAAAACGATACGATTTTGCATATTTTTAGTATCGATACTTTATTAAAATAGCGCCTTTTAAAGAGTTCAAAGAACGACGGGTAAGCACATGTGATTATAAACATGAACACCCCCAAGCTCACCCATAGACAGCTAACACGAGGAGCCTTAGCCTAGTTTTTTACAACTAGGCTATATGATCATGAGGTCACAATGCACACAAACGTGCACTAAATGAAACACAATTCATGCAAAATGGCTCCATGCTGGTGGAGCCTGAGGGTGGATCTTGAGCTAATTAGGGCCCGAGCAACCGACGTCGGGCCGGCGAGGCCCTATTGGTATTGTACCCGTTGGGGTAAACATACGCATGGTTGGAGGACTTGCCATGCATTAAAACTCACCAAATTTTGGGGACTTGTCAGGCCTGGTGAATATAGGCATCTGAAAAAGAATGCATCTTTCTGTGTTCAGAAATGGCTCTCCAGCGCCCCCTACAAGTCGGACCGGCGATGCCCCTCGGCCAGTATGTCCGATTAACTTGAAATTTGACTCAACTTGAAATGTCCACTTGAGCTAGAGCTACAAAAAAGCCAATCAGACCCCTAAGCTCCGCCTACTTCGATTTTCCACCATATTGAATTTAGTGTAAAACACATTTCTGCGAACTCCTCCTACATGCTTAGTCCCATTGCTACCAAATGTGCTGTGGATCATTACTGGATCTACGTCATCAAGAGTTATCAAAAGCTTTTTCATATCTCTTTTCGTTTACAAGATATGGACCAATAAACATCTTAAGGGCATGGCTTAATATCAATACACACAACTTCTCAACCGTTTGTCCTAAAATTACAAAACTTGCAGCATATGTGCACATCGCATCCTGTAACATACCCTGACAATTGTTTTGCATTCAACCACTCGGGGGCACTACAGTAAACCCACGAAGTTATGCTTTTTTACAATTTTTGCAGATTTCAGCCTTCGTATTTTAACGAACTCCTAGAGAATTTATGCGATCAACTTCTCCTTTGGTCAGGATGCTCTTAAGACCTTTGTGATTAAAAGTTATCAAAATCGAGAGTTTTCGTCGAAGAACCTTGACGTGGCGTGGCGGCCATTTTACCTCATTGTTTATGAAAAAAGAAGTTGTTATAACTCCAAGGTACATTATCCAATCCGCACAAACCTTCTTATGCATGATGCTACTTCAAGCTTGAACAGACTTCAATTGAAAAAAATTCAATAACTCATAGCGCCGCCTACTGGCTAAAGAAAATGTCATATTTTTTACTTTGATTTATTCCTCCTAGCCACGTGACGTGATGAGTCTCAAATTTGGTAAGGATAGCCTTAAGACATTGATGATAAATCGCCAAGACTATTGTGAGTTTTTGTTGAACGCTGTTGCCGTGGCGACGCATCGTTCGCCATGAAAAAGGAAGCTGATGGTTTAGTGGGTTGGGATCCTCAAAAACTCAAGTAACTTTGTAAATGTGTCATAGGTCATTGGAAGAAATATTCTATATGATGTCTTTAATGGTACGTTTTAAATTGCCTCTATAGCGCCCCCTACAATATTTCAAAAGAGCAGCCCCAGCGCTACGTTTTGGCTACATGTATGAAACTTGGTAGGCACATGTATCCTATGGAGACTTAAAAATAAGTCTCTTGGGTCCATGCTCCAAACTCTACCGGAAGTCTGCCATTTTCAAGTTTGTATGAATTTATACAATATTTCGACGATGCAGCCCTCGCCGTATGTTTCACTATCTATGTAGAAAATTTAATCAATACACAACTTCTCAACCATTTCTTCTAAATTCCCAAAATATTCAGCATATGTGCACATCGCATCCAGTAACATACCCTGAGAATTATTTAGCATTCGACCACTAGGGGGCGCTGCAGTAAACCCGCAAAGCCTACTGACTAAAGGAAATGTCTGATGTAACTCAGCTGGACTTGTTCCAAACGGTCCCAAACTTCACATGCTTGATAAGACTCATGGCCTGAGGATGTCTACAAGCTAATTGTCCCCAATTCTCACAGCGCCACCTGCTGGCGAAAGGAAATCGGCATTTTTTGACAAACACCATCCGATTTACGTGACTTTTACACAATGTGGTTTAGACTTGATATAGAGCTACATAATGTACGTGTTCTGTAGCGCTAGGCAGCGGATACAGGAAGCATCGGACTATTTGCAAAGCATCATTTCCAGCATCAGGCGGTCCACGCGGGATTAAAAACGTCTCGCTCACGGACGCGCATCCGACGGTCGCGGACGTTCTCGGACGCGCAGGCCGGAGTCCCGCCGGCATCCCCGACGCGCTGCAGATTGCGAGGGCCCGTTTATCGCTGCTCGCAGCTTTAATTATTTTTATTTTTAGTTAAGGAAAAATAATTATTCCATGAATTAAGATAAAATATGAAGTGAAAATATCAAACTCACTATGCAAGTAAATTAAGCATTGTTTACCCACCCACTCCCACAGACAGTCAGACAGATGCCAGCAGAGTCAGCAGCAATCATGGCACCATGTAGTTTTCATTAATATCTTGCTGTAGGCCAGTGGTTCTCAAACGTTTTCTGTCGCGCCCCACTTTGGAGGAAGAAAAATGTTCATGCCCCACCGCCCCAACAAAATGGTCGATGTTGAATTTTTATTGAAACAACATTTTGTGACTCCTCCGTCTGTGCTTTTTCAAATAATAGAATAAAGAAAATTGCAATCACTTAAGTCAACCAGATTGCTCCATCAGACAAAAACAAATAAAATGTGCAATCACTTTGTTAGAACAATGCAAATAAAGTTATATCTGCAAAAAATAACTACAGTTTGGCTAAAAATAGCTTATTGCAATTGGCTGCAATTAACCTGTTTTGCACTTAACATATTTTCAAGATAACAATAAAGTGCAACCTGTGAAAAACTAAACTGAACAAGTTTCATACTATCTGCAGCTAGTTTTCAGACATAAAACACAGACTGGTTCTGGTTCAGACTCTCCTCATCTCCGACCGCGTTCACTGTGAAACCCAGAGCAAGATAGTCATCACATGTTCTTCTTGCTGCTTGCTGTTCGTCTCGGATGCATCGCTTGCGGTTGCTTTTCTGTTCCCGCCAAATGTCTCTGCATTTGGAACACTAAGCCACACATGCGAGTCGCCAAGGATCATGGCCGTCACGCAAGCGTGACCTGTTAACGGCGTAACATAACATTTAAAGGAAAGTACAGGCATTTCGCCATGTATTTATTAATTACTTTAAAAAATAAAAAGATTTTTTCTTTTTTGTAATACAAAGATTCTGCATTTCCCCCTGCGCCCCACCTGTAATACAACCGCGCCCCACAGTTTGAGAACCGCTGCTGTAGGCTAATACTAATATTAATGCCATTTGTTAAGTGTTCAAAAAGCTGGGCAGGAACGAGCAGGTAAAAAAGGGAACCGTACAGATGTTTTATTTATTACTAGTACAGATAAATATACCAGTATCGTATCGCATTTGTGGTATTGTATCGAATTCTGGTATTGTAAGGCAAGGCAAGTTTATTTGTATAGCACATTTCAACAACAAGGTAATTCAAAGTGCTTCACATAAAACCATTAAAAGCATCAAAACATAAGACAAAAGAAAAGGAGATTTAAAAACAATTAAGAACATTCATTAAAACATTAAAAAAAAACAGTGTGAGAAATAAAATGCAGTAGTAAAATGCAGAAATGCAGGAAATTGATGAATATATTAATTGAATGTGGTTCAATTAAAGGCAGCAGCAAACAGAAAAGTCTTCAGTCTTGATTTAAAGGAGCTGAGGGTCTCAGCAGACCTGCAGCTTTCTGGACTTTGTTCCAGATATGTGGAGCAGAAAAACTGAACGCTGCTTCTCCATGTTTAGTTCTGACTCTGGGAACAGAAAGTAGACCGGTCCCAGACGACCTGAGGGGTCGTGATGGTTCATAAGGGAACAGAAAGTAGGCCGGTCCCAGACGACCTGAGGGGTCGTGATGGTTCATAAGGGAACAGAAAGTAGACCGGTCCCAGACGACCTGAGGGGTCGTGATGGTTCATAAGGGAACAGAAAGTAGACCGGTCCCAGACGACCTGAGGGGTCGGGATGGTTCATAAGGTAGCAGCAGATCAGAGATGTATTTTGGCCCTAAACCATTCAGTGCTTTGTAAACCAACAGCAGGATTTTAAAGTCAATTCTTTGTTGGACAGGAAGCCAGTGCAAAGACATCAGAACTGGAGTGATGTGATCCACCCTCCTGGTCTTAGTGAGGACTCGAGCTGCAGCGTTCTGAATCAGCTGCAGCTTTCTGACGGACTTTTTACAGAGACCTGTAAACACACCGTTACAGTCGTCCAGTCTGCTGAAGATAAATGCGTGGACAAGTTTTTCCAAATCCTGTTGAGACATAAGTCCTCTAATCCTTGATATATTCTTCAGGTGATAGTAGGTAAGTATCGGGTATCGTGATACTTATGGCAGGTATCGTATCGAAGTCATAATTTTGGTATCGTGACAACCCTACTTATAATAGCATAAGGTATAGATAGATATCAATTTATAATAGCATAAGGTATAGATAGATATCATCAACTTATAACAGCATAAGGTATAGATAGATATCATCAACTTATAATAGCATAAGGTATAGATAGATATCATCAACTTATAATAGCATAAGGTATAGATAGATATCATCAACTTATAATAGCATAAGGTATAGACAGACATCAACTTATAACAGCATAAGGTATAGATAGATATCATCAACTTATAATAACATAAGGTATAGATAGACATCAACTTATAACAGCATAAGGTATAGATAGATATCATCAACTTATAACAGCATAAGGTATAGATAGATATCATCAACTTATAATAGCATAAGGTATAGATAGATATCAACTTATAATAGCATAAGGTATAGATAGATATCAACTTATAATAGCATATGGTATAGATAGATATCAACTTATAATAGCATAAGGTATAGATAGATATCAACTTATAATAGCATATGGTATAGATAGACATCAACTTATAATAGCATAAGGTATAGATAGATATCATCAACTTATAATAGCATAAGGTATAGATAGATATCAACTTATAATAGCATAAGGTATAGATAGATATCATCAACTTATAATAGCATAAGGTATAGATAGACATCAACTTATAATAGCATAAGGTATAGATAGACATCAACTTATAATAGCATAAGGTATAGATAGATATCAACTTATAATCGCATAAAGTATAGATAGATATCAACTTATAATAGCATAAGGTATAGATAGATATCATCAACTTATAATAGCATAAGGTATAGATAGACATCAACTTATAATAGCATAAGGTATAGATAGACATCAACTTATAATAGCATAAAGTATAGATAGATATCAACTTATAACAGCATAAGGTATAGATAGATATCATCATGTAGCACCCCCTGCTGGAAGAAGCCTTGCAACACATGGTACACCCTAACTCTGTACTGACGTCATTGGGCAGTGCTTCAAATACTGTACTGTAGGTTAAACTTGTCAAGACCCTTTAGATGAAACCAAAACCAAACTCCATTGAAAAATGTGCATATTTTAGACATCCTTGCTGTTTGGAAACGCTGACAATCAACTACTAATGATGACTTTACACACCTGCCTGCTGAATCTGATTTCAGATGAATTTACAATAACACTATTAATTTATTCGACATCTTGTATTAAGCCGGAGGACTTGTGTATCTTCTGTTTTATGTGTCCATGTGAGGACTATAACCTCAGACCAGGAAAGTGAGGACATTTTGTCTCTACTTCTTCAAAGGGCTGGTTTAGGGATAATCCTCAAAGGTTAGTGACTCATCAATGCTTTATGTCGTGTGTGTGTGTGTGTGTGTGTGTTACCTGTGTTAGTGTCTCCTTCCAGGTAGGCCAGCTCCTCGATGGCAAACAGCAGCTCTTTAGGTTGAGTGTAGTTGGTCAGTAAAAGTATAAAAGTATTTTGAGCAACATGTACTTCAAGTACAGGTCCCGTGAGAACCTTCTCTAGAACGTATCTCTACAAAGAAAAACAGCCATTTTCAGGTTTTTGACGTTACATTTTCCAGCTGATCCAAGAGGCTTTTTAAAGAGTTTATTTAGCTGAAGTAGGAGGATTTGCTTTTTATGTTGTATAACTCTGGCATGAAAGCAGCAAGGAACGAGCACGCTAGCTAGCTAAGTAGCTAGCCCCTAAATGAGTAAGATTGAACACCTTAATGCTTCATCCACAACACATGGAGTTCAATCTTACTCATTTAGGGGCTAGCAGCTAGCCCCTAAATGAGTAAGATTGAACTCCATGCTATAGCTAGCCGCTAGCTACTTAGCTAGCTAGAGTGTGTTGTGGATGAAGCATTAAGTTGTTCAATCTTACTCATTTAGGGGCTAGCTACTTAGCTAGCTGGTGTGCTAGCACAATTTATGTTTAAGTAGTCATCCAGCATATAGCGCTAGCTGCTGTGTTAATTACAGACTTACGGATGTTTTCACATTTGACAGGCTGACACATTTTCTCTCCAATGATCGTTTCTTTTTTATGTTGGTGTTTCCACTGCTCCAACAATCAGCAACTCTAGTTTGGTCGAAAACAAATCCTGAATTCAGAGTTGGATGTGGACATATGGAAGCTCGTTGGCGGCGTCTCTGTAGTTCTCCCTCACGCTCGTCAGTCTGCCGGAAAAATATTTATTATTTTTCCCAAAACGTAGGACTTCAAATGTAGTGTGCCAAAAAAATACCAGCATGCTTTTTCTGGCTATTCCGACGAGACGACAACCTCCGATTCTTCAGAGTGAAGCCGATGCTTCATATGTCAAAGCTGCATTATCTCTAGTGTCCACCAGGGGGCGACTCCTCTGGTTGTATAGAAGTCTATAGAAAATGACTCTACTTCTCTCTTGATTTATTCCCTCAGTAAACATTGTAAACATGAGTTTATGTCTCAATCTCTAGTTTCAAGTCTTCTTCAATACAGCATGATGTTCATTTAGTACACGATGGTCCATTTAGAGTCACACAGACCATAAAGCAGGGGATGCTACGGAGTCTACGTCACTCCTCAGTCCAGTTGTGGTCACTTCCTGTTCACTAGTTGCAAAAAAACAAGATGGTGACGGCCAAAATGCCGAATTCAAGGCTTGAAAGCAGTAGTCCACAAACCAATGAGTGACGTCACAACGACTACGTCCACTTCTTAAATACAGTCTATGGTTTCAGTCAACCCCCCAAAGTCTTGGTCTAGATATCCTCTGGTCTTGATCATGACTTGGTCTCGGTTTAGGGGGTCTCGACGACAACACTAGCAGACATGTTCCTTCATCAACATGAACACCGTCCTGCTGCCACTAGAGCACCAAATGTGGATTAATTCGCCGCTGAAAACAGTCCCCAACAGATGCACCGTTTCAAGATTGATTCCTCCTCCAAGGGGGGCACGGGAGAACCAGGACTGAGGGGTAGACTGTCAGACCTGCTGCAGTAAGATGAGGGTTTCTAAAGAGACTCTGGTGCTCAGAGACACCACAGCTTTAGTCCACAGGGACCAACAGAACCAACACTATAAAAGTTCCTTGTTGCTTTAAGATGAAGTCCTTCACTATTAAAAGTATAAGAGATAATCTCAGTACGTGGAAGTCAAAAGGTCACGGCTCAACACAACTAGGGCCAGTTCAGCCAGTAAATACTTGTATGTGTCGGACTGCTCCCTTTAATGTCCACGTCAGCATTATTACTCCAGAGAACTAAAGAACGCATTATCAGAGTCTGGTTAGAAAATGAAATCATTTATTTAACATGACCGTATCAGCAGATCAGCCCACACACATAGCATCAGACTCAGTCACTCACTTCCAGTATTTACAGATAGGCACATTCACATGAGACCGCTCGCTGCCTCTCGAGTCCAGCAGGGAATAATAGTCAGCCAGGTGTACCAGGGTCCTGTGATCCGGGTCGCGTTTAAAAAGGTTCTGGGGGCTGATCTGGTGTCAGTGTTCTCTGGAATCCACAAAACCGTTTGTCTTCCTGAAATGTTACGCCGCACTGCTCGACCAGTGGACAAAATAACAGGAACGGCTCTTTAGATAAAATAGTGTTTTCTCTGTAATCCTCGTGTTACACGAGCGTCAGACTCAACATCTGGAGGACATTCTGTAAACATAAGCTTTACGTCTCAAGAATATTCTCCCTCTGAATGAAAACATAATCGACCAAAAGAATAAAAAAGCTCAAATAATCCTTCAATTGATTTTTAACTTGATGACTCGTTCTCCAACTTTATTGAAACATTCAAAAATTCAAATAAAAGCAAAAAAAAAAAAAAAAAAAAAAAAAAAGGTAGAAAAAGGACTTTAAACGCATAAATAAAATGCCAAAGAAACAAACAATGGATAGAAAACATGAAGAAAAAAAGTCACATGTCCAACCCAACCTGTTACACAACGTAAGCGTCTGCTGCGCAGTAACAGCACTCGACAAACAGCTGGAAGAAGAAGAGATGCTCAGTTTATAAACAAGAGACGGAACAGACAGAACGGTAGAAACACGAGGACGAGAGCAGAACGGAAACATCTGGAGCTCTGAATGATCTTTGTCCTGCACGTTTACCTCAAATAATAAAATAATAATAAAGAGGCGACGGGCTGCAGCAGGTTTTCAATGTCGAGAAGAAAGCGTCACACATAAAAGTCCCAACGTAACGAGTCTAACGAATAAAAAGCAAATAAATAATCAGTCGGTGTGTTGAAAGGCTTCTGGGAGGCGTGTTCCTATTCAAGCTTTCAAGAGTTTCTTTGCGTCAACTCGGGAGATATTTACACTTCAAAAACGTCACAATAATGCTACATCGCACGGATGAAAGGTTCCCTAAAGTCCTCAAAGAGAGACGCAGCGTGTCGGCGAGGTCGCCTTCATCAGCCCCGGACTTCCTGAAGTCCTCCGCGGGGGGTTTATTTGTTGCCTGAGAGCAGATCATGGAGGAGGAAGAGGAGTGAGCGGGATGGAAGGAATGAAAGCAGCGCCGGTTATATAATGAGGAACCAGTAGCCTGACTGAGGAAGAGGAGGAGGCTGAAGGACACCAACGTTAGACTCCAGATGATCTGAAGACGCCGAGTCTCTTCACATATTTACTGTTTTATTTGCCGCTCTGCTGGCATTGAATGGAAGTGAACGGGAGGCGAATAACCTCATCTGTGAGCGCACCGTTCTATTATCGAAGGCTTTTTTCCACCATTCTAATTAGATACTCAGTTTGGTGAGCTCACAGTATTCCCTGCAATAATAAAAAGGTACGATCAGGTCCAACGGCACGGCCCCAAAGCCTGTTCTGATGCAGATAATAAGAAACCAATCAGATCAATCAGACGGTGTTTTCAGTCGGGTCGCGTGATGAACGGATTAAATATGCCGATGAAAGGGGATAAATTAATCACTTCCATCATCGTTCTTGCCACGCTAGACCCCCCGGCGTGTTTACAACTTAACCTTCTTCATTTCCTGTCCCGCCTCCGGACCTCACGAGTAAATCTGAACCGCGACTTGATCCTGAGCAGAAGTCTCTCAAACTCTCACAGCCGTAAACCAAATATTTGGTTTTATCCATAATTCTTCACTGATGGGCGGAGTCAAACCTGAACGTCTCCATCCGTCTGCACTATTTATATTGAGTGTTTACTCACAATAGATATGTGAAGTACAACTGATTGGCTGCGTTTATTTTTTGTACAAACTGATTTTCGAGTTTCGACACCTCCTCACACTACACCTCCTCTTCCCCCTATGGGGGCCGTGGTTCTGGTTCAGTTGCTCTCTCCTCTCTTCATCCACAGAAAGGTGGCGAGGAGGAGGTGAAGCGCAGAGGACACAGCTGTCCCTTCGCCTCCTTGGGGCCACTGATGACCTTCGTTAAAAGTTTAAATATCGTTTATTAAATTGCAGCTCCGCCTCTTTTACGCATCGTCGTGTTAAAAAAAAGGACTCTTTTGTGCCCGTCCTCCTGTTTACGACCTCTCTCTGTCAGCTGAAGTAGAAGCTCGGGCTGCTCTTCATCACCACCTTCATCATCCTCACCAGGAGGAGACAGCAAGTCAGTGAGGAGGGAGGAGGAAACACTATCCTCCTCTTCCTCCTCCCACCGGGCCGACAGTTCAGAGTTCTGCTCACGGAAGTCAAAGCGGCCGCTACTCTCCCCCGTCCTCTTCCTCCCCCTCGTCTTCCTCCAGGTGGTGTTTGTCCGTGTAAACGTCTCTGACCAGGAGGACTCTGGTGAGGAGGCTCTGCAGGAGCTGTCGCTCCAGCGGCGTGGAGCTGAACCACAGCGGGTCGTCGGGACCGCAGGACGGATCCGGCTGAACGTAGAAGACGTCCAGACGCTCCCGCAACAAGGCCGGGCTGGAGGGAGGAAGGTAAAGGAGAGAGGAAGGGGGGAAGGAGGGAGGGAAAGAGTGAGAGGGAGGAGAAAGGGAGGAAAAAGTGAGCAGATGAGAAGAAGAATCAAGAAAGATGGAAGGTAAAGGAGGTTTATTCAATTAAAAAAAGGATGTAAACAAAGAGGAAGGAAGGAAATGTGTGAGAGGAGGAGACGAGGAGAGAAAAGGGAGGAGACGAGGAGAGAAAAGGGAGGAGACGAGGAGAGAACAGGGAGGAGACGAGGAGAGAACAGGGAGGAGACGAGGAGAGAACAGGGAGGAGACGAGGAGAGAACAGGGAGGAGACGAGGAGAGAACAGGGAGGAGACGAGGAGAGAACAGGGAGGAGACGAGGAGAGAACAGGGAGGAGACGAGGAGAGAACAGGGAGGAGACGAGGAGAGAACAGGGAGGAGACGAGGAGAGAAAAAGGAGGAGACGAGGAGAGAAAAAGGAGGAGACGAGGAGAGAAAAGGGAGGAGACGAGGAGAGAAAAAGGAGGAGACGAGGAGAGAAAAAGGAGGAGACGAGGAGAGAAAAAAGGAGGAGACGAGGAGAGAAAAAGGAGGAGACGAGGAGAGAAAAAGGAGGTGAGGGGGGAGAGAGAGATGAGTGTTAATCTATTGTTCTGAACTTTTAAACAGTGAAATGATATTCGGTGGTTAAGTCCTCATATTTTTCATGGTCAACATTGTCGAGACGTCTGGATGTGAACAGCAATGAGATATAATCACAGGACTGATGGGAGGAGTTAGGGATGCAAAATGGAGCCAAACCTTCTACAGAAGAGAACCAATGAAAATAAACTTAAATGGTTTTAAGTAAATGATGAAAATGTGTCATTTATCAAATAAAAATGTTTATATGTTCTATACTTCATATCTTTGGCTTCTGGTCGCATGAAACTGATTTACAGTCTTCGTGATCAAAAGTACAATTGAAGAAGCTTTGGCTTCTGACTCAGTAAGGATATGATGTACACAGCGTGGCCGTGATGAAGGCGATGGATTCAGACGCTGAACGCACCACTTGGACCTGTAGAGCTCGTACAGGCGACACTCGTGCTTCTTCACCGGGCATCGGACGCTGGAGCCTCCCGAGTCCTCGTCCGGTTCGTAGTCCCGATCGCCGTCTTCCAGCGCACGCTTCCTCTTCCTCGACTCGGTTTGCACTGAAAGACAAAAACACAAGATCAGCGTCGACACTTTTCACCAAGAGCCAGTATTGCACCACTCTCACGTGTTTTGCACGCCTCACCGTGGTGGTCCTGAGAGATGGAAGGCACGCGGATGCAGACGGCCGGCTCCTTGGTGACAGGATGGACGGTGTCGGGCCCGTACACGTTGGCGAAGGAGAGGCGGAGGTGCTGCTCCGCGGTGCGCAGGCCGAAGTATTTGGTGTTCAGGTAGACCAGCGAGCGCAGCAGAGCGGCCGGACTCTGCTCGCCCAGCTGCCGGCTGCTCCACAGACTCTGCTCCTCCACTCGACCCCACGGGGAGCCTGGAGGGAAGGAAAGAGGGCGGGGCTTAGTGATGGCGTTTTTATTGGTGCAGGACATCTTTCTGCAGACTTCAAGCACATTCATCTAATACTCATTTCTTTAAACTCACATTTTGGGACCAAAAGTAACCAAATTCCCACAAGAACTTCAGTCAAATAGAATTATAAACTAAACGAACACGAGTGCATGAATCTAAACTCATGTTTTATTTCATTAAAATGCATCATTTATGACCTCAAATCAAACCCACAGCGCACCATGTTGCTGGCTGGATGGATACAGGATTATGGGATGTGAGGAACGCTTCCTTCAGATAAAGTGTTCACTTGTCTTCATGTGTATATGTGCAAGTATGTTACACGGTACGTGTACATATTTATACATCACTACGGTTGGTTTAGCTCTTACAATTTGTAATATATTTTTTCCTTGTTTTTAGTATTTTTCTTTGAACTTGAATTATTCTATTTCATTTTTCTTTATGATTCATGTAATTTTCAGTGTGAATATTCATCTGTAAAATGCATTTTAGGAGCGTCAGGAGGAACAAAAAACAAAAATGCAGCCTTTAAATCTCACAAGTACCAAACGACTTCCTGTATTTAATGAGCAAACCTGCTGGTGTCCTCATATGTCATCATAGTGCAATCACAAGGAATCAGAATGTGAACAGCAAAAGAGTTTTATAATCACGGGACACGGATGAAGTGCAGCTTAGCAGCCACCAGGTGGTGCTGACGTCCTCCTGCAGCTACTTTAAAGTCTTCGGAGTTTAAACAGGTAAAGGAAAGAATCCCGTGAACAGTCACTCGTTGCTGAACATGAGTCTCACCATCGGGGAGCACGCTGGGCTGCCAGTCCTTCAGGACCTTGTTGAGCTCTTCTCCAAACCGCCGGTAACTGGGGTCACTGAACAGGTCATCCGCCCGGCCTTTGGTGTGAAGATGCTTCAAAAACACACAAAGCAAAGTCATTCAATTACAGAAAAGGGTCAAATGAACAGCTACAATGTGCTCTGGTGTCCTCATATTTAAAATAATCATCACTGTGTGTTTTCAGAATGTGAACAGCAAAGAGTTATAATCACAGGACACGCGAATATGCACAAAATAGTACAAAGTAACATTAACAATTTCACCAAACACATTAACTTACTGATCGCACATTTAAAACAGAAAGAGGAGGAAGTACAGCAGCAAGGCCCAGAAGGTCTGAGACATTTTAAACTCTACATTTCTTGATCAAACGTCACATAAAGTTGAAAAGATTTGTTTTGTCAGTTTTAACAAACAGATAAAATCAATCTTACATTTCTCTGTCAGATAAACCTCCCGCCAGACGACTCTGAACAATCCTGTGCTCCACTGTGCAGCCATCGTGCTGCTGCTGCTCACATGTGAGGGAGCAGGAGGTGAAGACTGCGCACCAGTAATCCCTGTCCTACCGGAAACACTCCCTCTAACTTTAGTTCCTACCTCCTCTAAAACGACTGAACAAAGAGGGAAAGTTAACGAGGCGGCCAAATCGTTTTACTTCGTGTAGATACCTATAAAGTTCAAGTACAATCCTAAACGGTTATTTTAGTTGGTGAAACAATGATACTTGTATTACTTTTCCTTTTTTAAAGTATTTTTGTGGAATATATTCCTTTGTTTTATACCGACAGCAGAGCGGTGACCGTCTGTAACTTCTTTGTCTTTCTTTTGTTTTTAAAAGCTGAGCTCATCACAAAGAGGCTCCTGTTCCTCAGTGAAATAAAGGCGGAAAAAAAAACAACTAATTAGACGCGACGTCACTCGTTGGTTTGTGGACTGACGTTGTGAAGCCTCACATTCGGCGATTTCACCGTCGCCGTGTTGTTTCTGCAACCAACAAATGTAAGGGAGCATATCAGGACTGAGGAGGAGACGTAGAGACGCCGTATACGTCTCTGGTAGAGACCTGTCAATCACAGTAGCCCCGCCCTAAAGCATCCCCTGCTTTATGGTCTGTGTGACTCTAAATGGACCATCATGTACTAAATGAACATCATGCTGTATTGAAGAAGACTTGAAACTAGAGATTGAGACATAAACTCATGTTTACAATGTTTACTGAGGGAATAAATCAAGAGAGAAGTAGAGTCATTTTCTATAGACTTCTATACAACCAGAGGAGTCGCCCCCTGGTGGCCACTAGAGAGAATGCAGCTTTAACACACTTGGCGGTCCGAGGATGTCTTATTTGTTAAATGCCCGTTGCCTCGACTCCTCTCTCTCCTCTTCCTCGACGAAGACGGGAATCGAGTTGGCGGCACATCATCAGGGAAATAGTAGAGTCAGACCCTCCGGCTTTGGTACCAACCTGCTGGATCCCCAGACAGAGGTAGAGGATGCTGTCTGGAGAGTAGCGCTCACCGCTGGGCCGGCACACCTCCCTGACAAACCTCGACAGAGCCACGTTCAGCGCCTCTGAACTCAGCGACAACAGGTTACATTTAGACCGGGCTGCAGGAGACGAAGCACAGAGCGTCCTCAAATATGTACAATCAACATTATTTAGTTTTCAGCCAAGCAACACAGCGATCCAGGTTGAGCGTACCAGGTTTGGAGGAGCCGTCCTTTACTTTGGTGTCTTCCGATCGGTCAGAAGGCGACAGCGCCCAGCGTTTCCAGGCGTTGACGCCGTAGCGAGCTCTGAGAGGTAGCGACCGTCCTGCCGAGTGTCGGTCTGTGGGATGAGAGGAAGCGGACGAGGTCTGATCCGAGCCCTCCTCCAACGCCCGCCTCTTGTTCCCCTGCAGCACAAACAGATTTACTACACAGAAAAGGTCAACGGTTCTGCTCGTCACATGCCTTTGTGTGCGTACTTGTCTCCTGGACTGCGGTCGAGGTGCCGACTCCTCCGACTCCTCAGCCAGGACCGGAGGTAGAGAGAAGCCCATGTCCTCGTCCATCCCCTCCAGGACTGGGACAGGGTCTGAGGCTGGGACGGGAAACAGTCGTGTCCATTAACAGACACTCAACAGACCGTTTACAAGCTGCATGTCGACCTCAGCAAATAGTTTCATCTGGATTTCACTTTGGAGTCATTTTATAGCCTTAGTTTTAATAAACATCTTAACATGTGCAGAAGGTGTTTACCTTGAGGGAAGTCCGCCTCCAGGTCCAGGTCCAGGTCGGGCTCGTAATTGTCCTCTTCCCTCGCCTCGTCTTCCTTCTCCTTTTCCTCTTCCTCCTTTTCCTCCTGCTGCTGCTCCTTCCGTTTCTCTTCCTTCTCCTTTTTCTCCAGCTTCTCTTCCAGCTTCTCTTCCTCAGGCTGCTTCTCTTCCTCAGCCTGCTTCTCCTCTTCCTCAGCCTGCTTCTCCTCTTCCTCAGCCTGCTTCTCCTCTTCCTCAGCCTGCTTCTCCTCTTCCTCAGCCTGCTTCTCCTCTTCCTCAGCCTGCTTCTCCTCTTCCTCAGCCTGCTTCTCCTCTTCCTCAGCCTGCTTCTCCTCTTCCTCAGCCTGCTTCTCCTCTTCCTCAGCCTGCTTCTCATCCTCCTGCTGCTGCTGCTTCTCTTCTTCAGCCTGCTTCTCCTCCTCCTCCTCCTCCAGCTGTTGCTTCTCTTCCTGCTTCTCTTCCTCAGCCTCCTCCTCCTTCAGCTGCTGCTGCTTCTCTTCCTGCTCCTCCTCTTCCTCAGCCTGCTTCTCCTCGTCCTCAGCGCTGCTGCTGGAGGCCTCCTCCACTCTGCGCTCCATCTTCACCAGCTTCACGTCTGAAACACACATCGTCATCACTTCCAGCAGCTTCCTTCAAACCAAACTGAACCTTTTGTTAAATTAGTAACTTTGTAACCAGAACATTGTTTTAAATGCTGAACTACGAGCCAGTGTGAGGAGCTGAAGCTGCAGACTAAGTAGAGTAGAGTAATAATACAGGCTACTGCATGCTGAAGAACAACCTGGTTTTGATGCAAAGATTAGTACATTAGCACCAAGTGAAAGCAGTGCACACTTTTATTCTGCTTCTCGGAGACAGAGTCTAGTTTTGATTCAAAGATGTGTACATTAGTAGGAATGCAGCATGACATGGAAGTGAAAGCAGTGATCTGTTTATTTAGATGGATCAACATGATCGTTTGGGCCATAGTCGTGCAGCTCTATGACAAGACAGTGAGCAGAGTAGCGTGAACGTGACTTTTACTCAACGCGGTTCATCGTCACAAGCACCAAACCATCATCTTAAACGTCCGATACTTTCCATCCCACCCTCTCATACCTGGCTTCTGGCCCTCTGCGATCATCTCAGCCATGCAGAGCAGGTCGGCCTCGTTCCTCAGCTCCTTGATGGTCTGGATGATCTGCTCCGCCCCCTGCAGGGTGGTGGGCAGGAACAGGGGGACGAGGATCTGGACGGGACGAGGAACACGGGAGCTTTCATTGACAAACGTCTCCTCACTTTGCTTGATTGACACTAAACACATTTTACAAAGTATATTATTGTTGCGTATACAGGCTTTTATTGATTTGTTAACACCTTCACTAAACAAGCCTCCTCCTTGGAGCATGAATAATCCTCACGTGTTCATCGGGTCTTACCGGAACAGGCAGAGAGACTGGAGTGGGAGTGAGCTGAGAGTACATATTCATGGGCATGGGGATGAAGACAGGCACGGGTATGGGTACAGGAATATACTCCCTCTTCACACCATCGTCTACATCTGTGGACACAGATACGCCGAAACCGGAACATTTTATATCGATTCATGAATAAAGAAACGCAAATCAGTGTGCATCAATGGGTCACGACGTGATGACTTTGAAGAGCGAGCGGAAACAAATAACTCGTCGAGCTCAAGTGAAGACTTCCACTTCCTCCCTCCATCATCATACGACCCACGTAATTAATAGTGTGCAACATACGAACACCGCCACACCGTTCATCTCCTGAGAGAGGAGCGGGGGTTACCTGTCTGGAGGAGTTTGCTCTGCATGTGCGGCTTGCAGTACGTGGCCTTGGTCAGCGTGAGCGGCTTGCAGAGCACCGCCTTGTTCTTGACGTCTCTCATCAAACCTCCGCCGGCGTACGGCACCGTGCCCTGGTTCACCAGCTGCAGAGACGAGACAAGAGGGACCACGAGGAAACACTCAGGAATGAGGCGTCTGGTCATACTAAGCACTTCTTAGTATGTGGAGAGTTACAACAATGGGCTGCTGGTCAGGGACAGAATATGAATATCTCTAATATCCCTCCTCGGTTGGTTTATGGCGTTTTGTCGGTTACACTCGTTCACTTTGGTCATTTCCTCTAACGTAGAACACGTTGAGCATGCTCGCATATAAGCAAAGCGTTCAGTTAAAACTCTAAATAAAATACGAAGCTAAATCGTCAGTCGATAACTGATCGGTTCCCAGATTGCCTTTGCGCCGCTTCTGCTCTCCACACAGACCGTTGAGCTGCGTTCAGCCAAAGCTCAGACGTGATCCGTCAACACGTCTCAGGACTACAAATAGAAACCACAACGCGCCACCAAAACACTGTTGCCGACAGATTTCGTCCTAATTCTTACTTACCCCGAGTTTGGCTCCGTGCATTTCATAACCTGTGAAGAGGAACACGAAACACGTCATGAGTCACGGAAACCCAAAGATATTCACTTCAATGCAAATCAGAGAAAAGCAGGAAATCTCCATATTTGAGGACGAAAACCGCTTTTTGCCATTTTTGCATCAAAACAACTTTAACGATTATTAGATTACCAAAGTAGTAATTCATTCCTTAATATTTGGTTAGGTTACATGGAAACTAAATGTGCAGAGGGTCATCAGCTTAGCTCCTCCAAAGGACACACACACACACACACACACACACACACACACAGTACCCAGGGTGGAGTTCTCGGGGCCCTTCTGAGTGACCATGATGGGCTCGTTCTGCTGGCAGTAGAACTTCAGCAAACACTCCTGGTCACAGAAATGCTTCATCTCTGATCTCCACATCACCGACTCCGTCAGGTTCCCCTGAACCTTACAGCAGTCGCACCTCGCCGCCTAGTGGCCACAAGAGGAACCTTTTCACAACAGGAAACGACGTATTCCTGCGGACATTCGTGCTCATTTCTGCCGGCGGGTACGGACCTTGAAGTACCAGTCGTTGAACTTCTTGGAGCAGGCCTCGCTGCAGAAGTCCCGCGTCATGCCGCCGAGCTGCCGGGTCAGACCTCTCTTACACAGCTGGTTGCAGTGGTTGCAGCTGACGCACTTCAGACCCAACCGCTTTATAAAGTCCTGCTTGAATAACAGCTTACAGCCTGGGGACACACAGCAAACGTCAGATGACGAAGAAAATAGAAAACAAACAAACTGGAGGCAAGAACGCTAAATCCTGCATAGAAAACTTCAGACATGCAAATAGAGATGTCGTAGAGAGGCGATCAATACCGTCGCTGCAGAAAGGTCTCTTGACTCCGGAGAACTTGACCACCTCGTGCAGCGTCTTCTCCTCCTGGCAGTACTCGCAGGAGGTCACGATGCAGTGCAGCTTCTTGTAGTCCTCGCAGCACGTCTTACTGCAGAACTGGTACACTTTGTCCTGAAGACAGACACCGTTAGGTCACTCTATTGGACTGGTTGTGTGATGTGTACTTTATAATAAGACACAGGCTGACGGCCTGAGTATGAAGAGAATAAAAAAGAACACTGTAAGCAGACTACTTGACTACTTTAAGCTAATTATTGTAACAGTATTTGAGGAATGATTCTGTCCAAAGCTCGTTCATCCAGACAAGCAGCTTCCACTGTACTTGCATTTAACGTTTCTCTATTTGTTTCTGTCTTCGTGCTGCTGAACACCTGAACCTCCCCTCTGAGGATCATTAAAGCTTCATCTCATCTCATCTCAGTGTCAGAAAAACACTCTTCAGCCTGCGACAGGATAGAAATGACGCCGGGACTCCTCAGGACGGGCTCACCTCCCACTCCAGAGTCTCGGGCTTCAGGCTGAACGCTCCTCGGCAGTAGTTGCACTTCAGCTGGACGGTGGTGGTGTTCGTAGTGGAGAGCGCCGTCTGTCCGTTGGTGGTCGTTTGAAGAGAAGCGCTCTGTAAAACAAGAACGGAGGAAATAAAGCGCGTGCGAGTCCAACGGCCTTCCATAGCACACCTGCTTGTACTTTAACGGAGATAATTTACACTCGACGCCCACAAGCTCGTCTTGGTGGCGTTACGTGAACTCTTGTGTCATAAACAGCGATGGACTCGTGACAAACAAACTTGATGAGTCGAATTATGCGTCACGGCGCTGAACAACTAATCGGGTCATGGACTCCACGAGGGATCCGGTGCTGCTTCGTGTGTTTTGGAGCTGCTGGTTTTCAGGAGTCACATGGATGACAACTGTTAATCTGGGTTTAATATCTTGACTAATCTGAGGGGGAATTGGGACACGAGGGTCAGCTCTGCATTGGAAACACCAACCGGCAGTCAAGTCTAGTTCGGTCCAATCATCGGAACTATGTAAATGAGATTAGTTTGCATGCATCCTAATTATTCTGCTTCGTCCTCACTTTTAAAGCACGTCTGGGCCCAACATATGTAGAGGAATGGTTGAGCCCTCATCAGGTGGGGTAAAAACTAAAAGGTGGCCGTGATTTTGCCACCAGGACCCGAGAACGACCTGCCTGAGGACACGAAGCTCTCAGATCAGTAATCACCTTTAAATCACCGCTGAAAACACATGTTTACAGACTGGCGTCGTCGCTTTACTGCTTTATTTTATTAGATATTGTTTTACTAAATACATCTGTGAGTGTGTTCTTATATCGATTGTTTTCATGTTTTGTTAACTGTAGAGTTTAATCAGCGTGCACTTCAGCTTTCCTCTGTCAAAGCACTTTGTAAACTCTTTTCAAGCAGCAATGTATATAAAGTTATTGTTATGATTGTTATTTAGGCGGGCACTGGTATTGTGCATGCTCAATGTGACCATAATGCATTTCATCAATGTGTTTACTCTGCTTAGACTGCTGTGCAAAGACGCCAATGAGCTAAATAATCCAGAGCAACACTGTCCACTAGTTTAAGCAGTTTCTAAGTAAGAAGCAGGATCAATGAGTCGTCCGGTGTGAGGTGTGAGATGTGAGAAGAGTCCGCCCACCTGGAACTTGGTGACACACTGAGAGCTGCAGAAGTTGAGGATGTTTCCCTCCGGCAGCGTGGCCTGGTACTGCGGTAACGAGTTCCTCTTACAGAAGTGACACGACGGCTCTGTGTCTGCACACACAGGCGTTCCAGGAGCATTATTACACGTAGTTCACAGTTCAACAGGAGCGTTTACCACCAGGACAAAGAAACCTAAAACACATTCCTTGTACATTATGGGACCTGTGGAACTGTGCAGAACTCTATGAAAACTGCTCTTCTGGTCTATGAGACGAGGTACCGTGTGTTTGGGTTTGAGATGTATGCAAAGATAAGTGTTACAGTCCCAGTTACTCACTGATGAAGGAGGTTGACGCCAGCTTGCCCTTGTTCATGCAGTTGACGGAGCAGTAGGAGCCCATGGTGCCGCCCGCTCCGAGGCTGTGCAGAACCTCGCCGGTCTTTATCAGCGTTTTGCACGTCAGGCAGGTCGCAAGTTTACTGTGAGCCTGAGACGAGAGCGAGGGAATAAAAACACACTGCGTCAAAACTACAAGAAGCCTCGAAGAGCTTCATTTAAAAGGAGCCGCATGGTGCTCCCGATCACATCGTGTTCTTTATTGCTCTCTAACCGTCGGTCTGGATACACCAGTGTTCACCCTCCGTCTGAAACACTTCCTGTTATCTTGTTTTAAGGATTGGGCTTACTTCCCGTCAGCTGGATGTCATTCACATCCACTGCAACCACTAATCAACCGGGACACATTTAGGATGCTGAAGTTGAACCCTCGGAACCCCAGAAAAACAGCTGGCAGGATGGAGAAGTATGTCGTTCTTTAAACTACACCGTTTATCACAGCGACAAACTGTAAAAGCCGTCATTATCGTCAGGTTTTCATCTTTCCGACGGTCCTTGAACACATCACGTGTGACGAACAGTTCAGTCAGAAAAAGCAAACGAAACTAAGATATTTCACCCAAAAACACGTCTTATTTAAAATCGAACCACAAATAAACCGGTTGCTTTCTTTAGAACGCGTGAAAAACATTACATTCTGAGCTCCTCAACTCAAAAACAGATTATTGCAGATTGAGTCCCGATGGATCCTCTTCTGCGGAGGAAACGGTTTTAATGCGTTTGTCGGGGACTCCAGAGCGGATTGTGACTTTTGTTGCGTAAACCTCGACATCTTACGAGCATTAGAGGAGCAAACCGGAGAAACCTCACGAGTATCCAACAGTTTGTTCAGTGATTCTACTCTCTGTCCTGTTATTAGATCAGAGAGCAGCGTCACACCTGGACATCTACTTCAGCATCTTCAGTACCGGCTGTAAGACCTGGAACCATGTTTTATTTCTACACGAGAGGTGATTATTCTCATGGTGCAAAACTGTAATTAATACATTTATTTAAATTCTGAGAGGCTTAACAGCATTGATAATTAGTCTCCTGTTGGTAAAAGTTGTGGTTCTTCCTCTTTCGAGGAACTATTTTAAATAAGTCTGTACTTTCATAGAACACAGCTCGTCAGATATTAAACAATAACTCATTTAGAAGCTCAGTGGAGGTCTGAGAAACACTCGTAACGTTATGAAATGAGTCTCCATAGTTTCCTCCACTTATTAGTGGAACGTCTAATAAGATGGGGTTGCCAAGCAACAAAAACAATCCCAACATCTAAGTTCTGGTTAATATTGCCTAGCAACGCAATTTGGTTGTAACACGTTCAGTAACAATGTGGATAGAACGACTCGTAACATTTCATTTACATTCCAGTTGCTGTGGGGCAGCGTCTTGGCTGTGAGGAAATTAATGATCGGCTTAATTAATAAAACACAGCAACGTTGAGCCATTTTGAATGGCTGTGGTCTAACAACGTCACTGAATCCCATCAGGCGTGTAGAAGCACACCTGCAGCCCGCGCTCGGGGCCCACGGTACCTGCTTGAAGTCCCTGATGCAGTTCTGGCAGCAGAAGCGCTTCTGTTGGCCGTCCACCAGCAGGAAGTGGTTGGCCGACGCTCGGCTGGGCAGGTAGTCGCCACACTGCTCGCAGCAGTTCATGATCAACCCGTTGGCCCGGCGGTACACGTTGAAACACGTGTCGCTGCAGATCTTATGGGTCACCGTCTTAAAGCTCACCTCGTGCCGGATCTGCAGACACGGAGAGAGAAATGCAGCAAGAACGTCACTCACCTCATGAATAAACCGTATTGTGCATTATGCAGAAGTAAGTTATACAACCACACTACTACACATCAGTACGGCCCCTTCCACTCCAGAGGAGCTCCGCTTAGTACAAACCAGCGTTCCAGTAAACCCTCCGATAGGGAAACAGAGGCTTCTCCTTCAGGTGAACAACCTTCTTGCATGAGTTGGTCTGCTGTGCTTCAGGCTCACTTTGTGAGTAAAATGAATGAAAGCACAGGTTTAACTGAGCATGAACACACAAATGTGCCCTTTCAATCCCTACAGACCATAACAAGCCACGACTGCAATTAAAATCTAAATTATTAAAATCTTAATCTATAAGAAATGACAGGGAAAATAAATCACATTTTGTTTTATGTATTCATTAAAATGTGCAAATCATTCCAGGGTCGCTTTGCAGGAGCCCGGCTGTTGCTTTTATATGCAGATGAGATGAAGGAGGAGACGTAAATAATGCAAATGATTTATGTCACAAGTAGCCACACAGAGATGCAGGTAACAATAACGCTGCATGTGTGAGCACAACCACCAGCTAACGAAGCGGGAGCAACTATTCTCCAAATATCTGAGCAGACAAGAGAGAAGAGTGAAGCAGAGAAACGTGATGACAGGAGGAGGAAGAGAAGGAGGAGGAGATGAATACTGAAGTGGCCCGAGGAGGAAGACGGTGAACGTGGAGACAGATGGAATGAAGCGGTGATCAGAGATCCTTCATCAAGCCTCTGGACCCACCGGCGGAATTAAAAACCATGTTTTCTACAAACAATCGTCAAAACGACATCGTTCATCACAGCCAGATGCTGTTCAAACATTAGCGTCAGATTTTCATCTTTCCCACAGCCCTTGAACACATCATGGTATTGAATTGATAGAAATGATAAAATCCTGCTTCAGATAAACCTTCTGCTTTAACCAGAATGTGTAAAAACATTATCAAAGAAACTTTAATCGTTCATGCTTTAAGTCATAACGGTGTTATTCTGCACTAAAGACATGTTCTAGTTCTCTCTTCTTCTAGTCATGATGGTTCTGTTTCCATAGAGGAGCAGAACTTTAGGTCACAGAGAGAAACGTGCGACGGGAGGAACAACAAAGTGCTGGAGGTCCAGAGGGTTCAGAGACAAGAGGGTGAGAAGCTGTACATCACTGCAACAGGACTTCTTCTTTTAAAACAGACATCCGAGGACGTAAACAATGACGAGAAGGTGAAACCCAACAAGTGTCCGAGTGTCTCTGCGTTACACTGAAGGATGTGTGTGATGTTCTGAGGGATCCAGACTATTAGAGGCGCCTCTAGACCGCATTACGTCGCGATCACACAGCTGCACACTCAACGGCTGTATGGCCGGCCAGAGGAGGAGTTCATCAGACGGACTGACCTCTGTGAGCTTCCCGCAGACGGTGCATTTGGTCTTCAGCCCTGATTTGGGCGGGTTCTGCTTGTTCTCGTACGCGCCGAGGCAGCCGGTGCTGCAGAACTCCTGGAAGGACTCGCTGGAGTCCACCTGGGCCACGATGGTTCCCTTCATGTTCGTGATGTCCCTGAAAACACACAACACAGACGCATGAAACAATGTGCATCAGTTCGTAAAAAGAACAATAATACGTGTCCTGATATTGAGAGGGAACCTTCTGCGAGGACCTACTCTCCCACGTCTCCTACTTTATTTATTGACCTTACTCTTATTGTGTCAGTGTTGTTTATTTTACACTTAATTGCTATTCTATTGTTCATATATGTTGACATGATTACGTATTGTTCTTCTGTTGTAATCTTTAATGAACCTCTGGCACAAGAGTTTCCTTCTTCGGGATTAATAAAGTGCTACCTTATCTTACTTCATTAGAAAACAGGGTCCAGGTTGAAGTTACTCTTTAAATATTGAGATTAGGAACTTGTAAAGATACGAGTTCAAAGTCAATAAATAATTGGGAAAGACAGCCGACGCAAAACTGCTGTAAATTCCCTTAAAAACAGGTCTCTTCCCTTCGTTGAAACGTAAACAGTCGAGTTCATTGGACTCACTTTTTGCACATGGTGCAGCTCTTCTTGGGGGCGGGTTTGTGTGAGAAGGCAGACAGACAGGTGGTGGAGCAGAACAGGTGTGTGGAGCCTTTACGCTGGTACGCCGTCTGGCCCTTCTTCAGAGGCTTTTTACAGTTGGCACAGGTCACCTGGGAGAACACAAAGAGGCCGTCACTGCAGGGCAACAAGACGTTCTGCACACCTTCCTGTAAGCGGCGGCTGGCTTTCATTCGATTGAACAAAGACAAACGGGTCAGAGAAAGAACGAGTCTATTAAATGTTCTATTGCACAAACTGCAGCTGTGTTCCTTCCAAATAAACTATTGATTTTATAACGCAGGAAATATACCGTTAACAAGAGGAAATAAACAATTGACAGACTCGCTCCTAATTATATGTTTGGCAATATCATTGATCAGTTATTGAAATCTAATTAGATACATAAACTCCTTGGAGTCACTTGGGTTCATTCGATTTGAGTCTTTTTTGTAACCCGTGTCGAACAAACCGTTTCTTTTTACCTGTAACAGGTATTTCATATCGTACCCTTTACTACCACAGTGGAGTTTGATTGCAGTGTGTTTGGGAGAATATTTATTATATATATATATATATATATATATATATATATATATATATATATATAAATGTGTGTGCGTGTGTAGTATAAAACACAGGCACAAACGTTGCATGGAGAGCTGAACCTCTGAACCTCTGGGATAAAGTTTTAAAACTAAAATGTGTTAGTTTGTGGTCTGCCATGTTAATGTTTCTCTACACGGGACGTCCAGTGAACAGAGTGGATCACCTTCACCGTCCTGGGCTGCGGCTGAGAGCCTGAGGAGGACGTAGACGAGGAAGACTGGCCTGGAGGTTTGGGCAGAGAGGAGGCCGGGGAGTCGACCCCCGTCTGTTTCTGGTTGCGGGGGACTGAAGCCGACTGGGAGATCCACGAGTCTGGAGGGAAAGAAAGAAACCACGTCGTCTCAAAATGTATCAGGACGACACACATTGATACCGAGAACTCTCAGCCAAAGCACGAGACCGGTCCACCGTGGACAGACCCAGGTCCTCCAGCAGAGACCGGTCCACCGTGGACAGACCCAGGTCCTCCAGCAGAGACCGGTCCACCGTGGACAGACCCAGGTCCTCCAGCAGAGACTGGTCCACCGTGGACAGACCCAGGTCCTCCAGCAGAGACCGGTCCACCGTGGACAGACCCAGGTCCTCCAGCAGAGACCGGTCCACCGTGGACAGACCCAGATCCTCCAGCAGAGACCGGTCCACCGTGGACAGACCCAGATCCTCCAGCAGAGACCGGTCCACCGTGGACAGACCCAGATCCTCCAGCAGAGACCGGTCCACCGTGGACAGACCCAGATCCTCCAGCAGAGACCGGTCCACCGTGGACAGACCCAGATCCTCCAGCAGAGACCGGTCCACCGTGGACAGACTTGCAGTGTGCAAGCCGGCATACTTTTCTGGCTACTCTGACCCACAATGCTTTGCGCAGCAGATAAATGAGCAAGAGAGTCAAGGTGTGATGTTATGAGGACGTACAATGAGCCAATGAATGCACACGGCATGCAGCAGCTCGTACTTTGTAAGGGGGATGGAGTATGTACTAAAAGTACAAAGAAAGACTGCGATTAAGAACGCAGCTATCATAAAATATACGTTTAACAGCTGTTTCACAACCCTGGAGAAACTGACAACCAGCTTCACACTTGTTGCATCTCCTGCATCTTTCGGCTGCTCAAAGTGTGATTGACATGAAACTACGATGCACCCCGGCCCCCCAAAAGAAGAAGTTCATCCTCAGCCAGCTTTATAAAAGAGCACCAGCGCAGTGAACAGCACCACCTGGAGTCCGTGTGTCGACTGGAACATAAATCTCAGATTTGGTTTGTGTGACGGAGGAGGAGTCGTTTCTTTGTCTCTTTCCTCTTCTTCATAAAGCGTCCTGAACCCCGACTCCTCTCTCTCTGCTCCGCACACAGGTGATTAAAGTAGAGCACCAGGTAGGAACTCATTTACATGAATTACAATAATACCGTTGTCTTTACTTAGAAAGGTTCCCTCTGAGGTTTTCTTGTAAACAAACACAAAGTATGTTTTCATCGACTGCTGCTCGCTGTGTGATTAATGCATTTCTTTCCTCAGAACACTTTTGCCCATGAGCAACGTTAGGGCAAGAACTCACCACAAACATTCAAACCCAGCCGACCGATAAGCTCCTAAAAGGGCTTTTCGGTCTTTGTTAAGATAGCGTCTGTCCGAAATATAAAGTTTAGCACAGACAGACAGCAAACACAAGCTTCTGCTTCATTTTACTACAGCTACGTCAGCAGCGCTTTTCTGAGATTTTTGAGATGTTCCAGAGATTTTCAACTTAAAGCTCTCGAAGCAGCCGCACAAAAAAGGCAGAGCTCTCAGAAACGGCAGCGCCTTTCCTCAAACATGAGGTGAAACAGCAGCATTTCCCAGAGCAAAGACACCACCTGAGTCACGTGAGGGGAGGAGCGAGTTCCTCAAAGTCAAGAACATAAATATGAGACCGTAAACAGGAACGTGTGGTCTGCTTCCACTTTACCGAGAGCGCCGTCCTCAAGTTAAATGCGTTACCTGCTCTGTTGTGCGTCCCCGTGTCTCCGTTCTGAACCAGCTGGCCCACGGGCCCGGAGCCCCTCCCGGGGTTGAAGGAGGCGGTGGGTCGACCAGACGGTGTGTCTGGATTCAGGCTGAACGCGCTGCCGATCTGCAGACCGTTCTCCTCCACATGCACGTCACCGTCCTAGACACACAAGTGGCTTCGGTTAGTTTGTTTTTAAATCCTAAGTGACAAAAACATTGGAAACAAAATGTTTGACTCGCCTGGTTAAATAAAGGTGAAATGAAATAAAACATAAAATAAAATTGCCCTCTGTGCATCTCTAAAAACATCATTAATATACAACTTAAGAAAAACAACCAAAGAACAGGTAAAAAGTAAAAAGTGGAGATTCTCACCTCCGTGACCGCCGCCGCTCCGCCCTGCAGTGAGGTCACCGAGGTGATCACCAGCGTCATGTCTTCCTGGACGTCCGCCGGATGCGGCGGCGAACCATCGGCGGAGCCTCCCTTCTGTGTGCCGGAGCCCAGCGTGGTGACGCTGCCGATCTTGATCTCCGAATCCGGCTCGGTGCTGCTGAGTGCGGACGGCGAGCGGGATCCTTCGGAGGAGGAGGAGGAGCCTCCTTCTCCGGGGTCTCTCTGCTCAGAGTCCTCCTCCTCGTCATCGATGACGATGGGCTCCGCTTCCGTGGCGGGAGGTTTGGCGGGGGACGCCGCGGGAGAAGCCGGGGGGGACGCCGCGGGAGAAGCCGGGGTGGACTTTGCCGCCGACATGTCCGCTATCTCGGCCAGCTCTAGGCAGTCTGTGCTGGGCGTGTCTTGGGGGATTGTTGTGGCAGAAGGCTGATGATCCTCCTCCTCTCCTACAAGAACCACATCGTCATCGTCCTCCACGCCACCCTCCTCCTTCGTGGCTTCATCCTCCTCTTCTGTTATCATGGAAACTGCCTCCCCAGCCTCCTCCTCCGTGGGGGGTGCGGTCGGTGGCTCGGGGGAGGGAGCGGCGTCCATGGGCTCCACCCGCTCCCCTGCTGCCTCTTCTTCTTCGGCAGGGTTTGGTTCTGGCTCCCCGTCCATTGCTAAGGCAACCACCTGGCAAAACAAAAACAAGAGCCGGTTAAACCAAACCACCTAATTATCTCATGGCAGCTGCACACAGGTGAGGCAGGTATCCCCAGAGCCCCCCCCCCCCCCCACATAGACCCCTCATTGTCAGTTAGCTACCACCTCTTCTTCCATGTCAACACGGGCTGGTTTGAGGCGGCGACTTCAACAGATATATTAGCTCCCGACATGCAAATAGTTTGGGTTATATTTGCAGAGGGTGTCAGATATTTGTTGAGACCTGTCAATCAGCGTGTAGCCCCGCCCTAAAGCATCCCCTGCTTTATGGTCTGTGTGACTCTAAATGGACCATCATGTACTAAATGAACATCATGCTGTATTGAAGAAGACTTGAAACTAGAGATTGAGACATAAACTCATGTTTACAATGTTTACTGAGGGAATAAATCAAGAGAGAAGTAGAGTCATTTTCTATAGACTTCTATACGACCAGAGGAGTCGCCCCCTGGTGGACACTAGAGAGAATGCAGGTCCTCCTCTCACCTGCCATCTTTCTCCTCCTCCTCTCACCTGCCATCTTTCTCCTCCTCCTCTCACCTGCCATCTTTCCACTAGTTGAAGGACAGTTTTGGTCTTTCCACCACAGTAAACCACCATGAAAGATGGCAGCTAATGTCTCACCTGCCATCTTTCACCTCCCTCCCTCCCTTCCTCCCTGTCGCTCCACACAGCTTCTATCTAGTTGCCCACAGCAACTGATGAAGCTACGCCTTGGTTGCTGTGGTGACTGTGAGCCCCCCCCCTCCCCCCCACAGGGACTGGTTCTCCTGCTCTACATCTGGTGTGATACCGGACACACACACACACACACACACACACACACACACACACACACACACACACACACACACACACACACGAGAGAAAGCACCTGAACACAGCGTTCAGAGACACGTCACTGGACTGACATCATTACGGCGGCCATTTTGGCCCCCGGCACTGTGGGGGGGTGCATCCAATGAGAGTCTCAGAGGAAACAGATGAGCTGATTGGGGATTTATTTATATTTTACAACTTTCTTTTTCTTAATACTATTTATTTGGGACATTGTGATCCCTTATAGATATACAAGCTTCTGTATATCTCCACTTATGTCAAGAGTTAAGTGACAAATACAGAAATAACAAATACCTCAAACACAATGCAATAGTCCTGCATCAGCGCAGTATAATCTAAAATGTTTAAAAACTATAGTGCCATATGGTTAAACCAAAGCCATTCATTTGAGATAAAGTTAGGAAAAACTCCCAAATGTTGATTGTTATCTGAACACACGTACAAGAACTTAAATGTCTAAAATTGGAAAACATTACAAATGAAACCACAAGTCTGACGCCAGCTTTCTGTACGTTAACGTTTCTTAAACTACGGACGTATATCGGTCTGCACCAAAAAACTGTATTCATGTTCAAAACAAAGCATCCGTACTAAAAACCTCAGGCCAACACAACAACACAACACGCATTAAATGAGGTTGACACTGACTGGAAGACATTTAACGAGATATTTGCTCTCAACGATGCTACGAACTAGACCCTCAATGACAAATACAACGACTCACCAAAGAGTAAACACGACAGTGTTCTACGATCAGATCATACGTTCAAAATCCAAACCGCAGAATCTTTATAACGCATGCATACTTTAAAGATTAAAGTTTAAAGTTACAGACGGGGTTTAAATAGCATTACTCACTACTGAAGAAACCTCTAAAGCGAACGTTAAAATAAATGTGCTTTACTAATAATAATAATAAAGTGTTATATTTCCATTCTATCACTTCCAGATCTACAGTATTTCATGTTTTAATGCAACTAAGACGTCAATATGCCAACATGTTGTGTACATTTGCTTATTTTTCTGTATTGTCGTGTGGAAGTTCATCCAGGTCTCTACTGTTATAAATAACGAACACACTGCATGCATTATTACAGCAGAGAGACTGTAAACCACTCAGGCTGGAGGTTGTGGACAGTTACAAAAAAATAAAAATAAAAGGACAGGATGGGATTGCAAATAGTGACTTTAAACTTGTATTTAAGAAGAGAGAGACAGTGTCTGTCCAAAATATTGAGGACACCTTTCTCCATGTGCAACCCCCCCCCCCTCAAATAAAAAGCTGCAAGATAAATGCATCCCAGCTCTTGATATTACACCCAACAGGAGGGGGAATCTATGTGCAAAGACTCTGCAATGCAGAGCTGCGTTCACGTGGATGAAGAGAAGCGGAAACGAGGGGGGGGGGGGGGGTGTCCCACATTAATGAGCTCCGACATGCAACCTTTTGCCTCTTAACGTCAACACCAGGTGGACAGAGAGAGGAGGAAGGGGCTTGTATCCGTGCAACAAAACACTGCAAACAATCTGCGCCAGAACCACATCCTCACCTTACATCAGGTGCTCATCTACCTCAGCTTTTACGCAAGTTGACATCCATTTTTTTCCCTCCCCCCCCCCTCCCTCAAGCAGGTCACAAGGTTGGCTGCATGCAGCTGCTGTTTGCGCAACTGGCGCAGACAGTAGACTCATTATATATTCAAATAAAAACTGATTATTATTAGTATTATTATATAAAAGGCTTATGTCGCTGAGAAGTGACTCGTAATGCGCAGTCCTGGACGCAAACTAAAAAAAACCCTGACTGTTGTGTTGATGATCTCTCTGAAATGTGGGAAAAATGAGCACTTAAAAAGGACAAAGTGTGTCCGTGTCCTTCGCTGTTAAACACCGGACCACAACAGCACTAAGTCCGGCTAAATATCCCTCGACCTCCTCCCTATGGAGAGCAGAATCCAAAAACTTTGAATCAAGAACAATAAGCACAAAACTACCTGAGCTCGCGCAGCTTTTCCACAAATAACCCAAATAAATAAATAGAGGTGGTTCCAAGTTTTGTGGATCCAGCAGAAACGTGGTCCAAGCCTGTTCCGTTCCCACACCCCTGTGCTCTCTTCCTGGCGCAAACAGCCATTGGATTAGCGGCGGTCTCAAAGGGGGAGGAGCGCATGCGCCATTGTTAAACGAAAACCACTCGCATTAAAACATGTAAAATAACAGATCACAGTGCGACACTCAGTCTCAAATCACCAAAACATGCCAGAAATCTGAATTTAAAAAACAGCCCGATTTGTATGATACCTGTGACGCCGTAGGGGGTTTAATTGGAAAGTTGCCCCTGGTCTCGCGCAGTCCACCCTGTGGCGCAATCAGTGGCAAAGTACCCACGTGCCACCACAAGGGGCGCCCTCTTGCGCTACGTAAATGACACGAACTGTCGTAAAATACTGTGTCATAAACACAAGGCGCAAACAAAATTCCCGCATCATGTTTACGTGAGTCCCTCGGGGGAAAGGGGGGGGGGTACCGTATAACCGTAAACACCGGGTATAAACGCCGGTAATTTCACAACCCCCCCCCCAGCGGAAAACAGCACTGCCTGCCGTCCGCCATTAGGGAGCCAAAATGAACAATACTGGAGACTAGAGGCGGCAACGGCCACAGCACGCGCAGAGGCCGTTGGAGAAGGAAAACCACTTAAAATCAACTGTTTATTGTTCACTAAATCACTAAATGTGTCTTCTTGCCCCCCGGGGGGAGTACCCGGACACCTTAACCCGACGGGCCGCACAAGTTCCCCAAAACACTTTGACTCATTAGGTGTAGAAATTGGCATATTATACCCCCCAACAAAAAAAAAAAAAAAAAACGTCAGTGAAATTGTCTTACCGGAGTAGAGCTCGGATCGGTGTAGCGCCACTTTTGTGCCTTGCCATTAATCCCGGTGGTGCGCGTGCGCAGAACGTAGAAACTTTTCCGCTTTACGTCACACAGATCGTGTGTTGGGCCGATGACTCACTACGTCACCGGTTTTGGTTTGTTTCACGAGACGTAACCACGCAGGTTGAGGGTTGTTATGAGTAGTGTTTACCTTTACATTTCAAATATCGATTGATATTGATCCAGCTGTCCTTTAAAGACACATCCGGGTCCTGTTTGTTTTGGATGATTATTCGCTGACATGTCACTTGTGTGAACCTTTCTTCACAGCAGCCATTTTGAACTTTCAGGATGAGAGACTGAACAAAGCAAACTGATGACTGATTACTACTTTGTATGTAAAATGATTTATTGTTTTTATTCGTGAATGACATGACATGTTTATACCTTTTATTGACCTTTAATGCTCACAAATAACAAACCCGTGATGTGGTTACAAGGACCCTTCACTGCCAGCAGACATTCTCAGTTCTGAGTCAAATGAGCTCCACACTTCAATAATTTGGGTTGTTTTCTGCATTTTACACCGCGCAGAGGAACACAAGCAGAAAGCAAAGGTTGATTGACCATCATGTGATCTGGTTTAAGATGTATCATGTACCTGCAAAGCCTTTATGGTCAACATGGTGTTTATTTTCCCAGCATGCTGCAGTGATTCTACTTTTTGCACTCAAACTGCATCAACACTTACTAATATTTCAACTTTGTAAGTTTTAAAAGTGTGCTGATTGTTTGTTCTATTGTGCAGATATTAGAATACACCAATAAATGTCTGAAGAGTGAGAATAAAACACATGAAAGATCTGAAATTATACAGCATGTGCTGCAAATGTACAATTTTGAAGTATTTCTATTTTATGCTACCTTATACTTCTACAACATTTCAAAGGCAAATATTGTACTTTTACTTTGCAGATTCAGTTCAATAACAAAATATAATTAACAAATAAATGATCATTCTTTAAATTAAGATAAAACATTAAAGTGAAATAAACGCATTAATGCATCAATAATTAAAATTAAATAGCATAATATATATTATTCTGAAATGGGCCATTCTGCACAATGAGTGTTTTTACTCTTGGTACTTTCAATATATTTTGATGCGAATACTAACAGAGTATTAATACACTGTAGTATTGCTACGTTTACTTCAGTGAAATATCAGAATACTTCTTCAACTGTGTCAATACACAGTAAACTACAAAAACACAGGTATGCTCCTTTAAGTTTGCATAAAGACGGAGACATTACAGGAGCCTGAAATAGAAGCAGAGTGAGACCTCACACCTTTATCAGCCTCTCTATTCGTATTTCTTGATATGTTTTTTTTTTTTGTTTTTTTTTCGCCGCGCAGGCGCACAAGGAGCAATCAGGCGCGTTGCATGGTTGGCAATTAAATTGCTCCATTAAGCCGATTTTAACCTGATCGATACGCAACACGTCTCCCGTGTGAACCGACTCCAGATCCGCTGGCTAGCGATTCACTTGATGTCATATATATAAATAAATATATATTTATTTTTTAAACAAGCTGCATTGAAGTAGACAGAGAGCTCTGAACCAATCAGGAGGGAGGATCCGGGTTGAGGGAGTTCACGTGCCGAGTTCTGTCGGTGCAAACATCCGGGACATGAAGGAGAAACCAACAAACTGCACCGACAGTAAACTAAATAATACAAAACAAGAGTGTTTGAAAAACAACATTATGAGAAGTCCCAGCAGGAGAAGCTAAAAATATATATTTATGATCAATAATCACTAATTATGAGTCAAGAGGAAGTGAATCAGAGGGAACATCTGAGCATAATATAATAATAATGAATATAATATAAATGCAATAAAATGCAACATCATAAGAAGTCCCTGCAGGAGGAGGAGGATGTCAAAGATAAAGAATATATTTAGGATCCATAATCAAGAGGAAGTGAATCAGAGGGATTTTAATATGCGGATCAGGTGCGTTAAAGGTGCACCAGACATCAGAGTTTCATCTCTACAGACACACAAACACGTCCGTGAACTCACCAGATTGAAGGACGAGGATCTATTTATTTATTATAAAAAAATTTATAAAATCAATCCGGTAAAGGGAACACAGCCGGGTTGCCAGAACTTCTGCAAACATGTCGGAGATTTCCACTTTCAGACCGTCAGAGAAAAACGAATTAAACTAAAAATACGTGTTTAAATAAATAATAGGACTCTGGTGGATCCGGATCTGAGAGGAAATGCAGACTGATCCTGTATCACCTTCATCTTAATGGAACGTGTGTGTGTGTGTGTGTGTGTGTGTGTGTGTGTGTGTGTGTGTGTGTGTGTGTGTGTGTGTGTGTGTGTGTGTGTGTGTGTGTGTGAGAGAAACTTGTTGCATGAGTATCACAAAAAACAGGGTTCAATAAGAGATAAAAGTTCCATTGTTGTGAAATAATAAGATTTTTGCTCAGACTACACATTGATTTGTAAAGTCTGCACTATCGTGATGATAATATAACTTTAAACATTAAAAAAAGAAGTCAGCGGCAGATGTAACGTTCACAGATGCTCCAATTTGGTAATAAATGGCAACAAATCGCTGCATGAAAACTAGGAAAAACTGTACGACAGTTTTTCTCAAAATTATACACAGAAAAAAAATTCAACTATGCACTTAATTCTGAAAATGATTACGCGAATATGAAATTTCAGACGCAGCAAAAGACTCCAGACTGACAAACTCTGAAAAACGCAATTTATAAATATTTTGTTTTCACTCAAATAGAAATTTTAAACCAACAAAGACTGAAATCTTTAGGATTGACACTTTAAAGTTAAACACTGATTGGTTCTGATCACAAAAACCAGCCAATTTAACTTTATTTAACTTTTAAAAAACGCAGACAAAGAAACATCAGAGTTTATTTTCATCTTTTACAGACTAACTTCACTCCGTCAGTAAAAGATCTAAAGTCACGTCTGATGTTGCTTCGGCTGCGTGTTGTAAAGATATAACTAAAAACCAGACGCAATAAGAAGCCAGAGGAGCTGAATGTGAAGATGCTGCTGTTTATTTAGAAGATATTCTGAATAAAATAGAAAAGAAAAGCTGGATTTCTATCATGCACCTTTAGCAGTTCTTCTGAAAACCTGTTGAGATCCACGGATGAAAAGCATTGATGTGGTTTCACTGTTTATTCCTTCACAGTAAAAGCGCTGAGGACATTAAGGCAGCGTGGAGAGGCCTCGACAAGTTCACAGAGTTTCTGACTGAACAGCATTCCTTTCAAAGACCGTATCTCCGTCTCCCCTAGTTCATACGCAAATATCACTAAAAAAATCGAGGCGCGTCCTCACATAATTTGGGTTTTTGAAACCAGATGAACAAGATTGTCAGAGAGTAAAAATGTCTGAACTCCAAAAAACCCCAAAACTTTAACTAGCAGCCCTAAAAACATTCTCACTGTACACACAAATATAACTTAACCGTCTCCAACAGACGCGTCATCAGATGACGCCTTACAACTGTATATATGTATATTCATAGCAGGTGAATATTTACAGACCGGGAAATATAAACAAAGAAAGGAACTTCTCTTCATTCGTTAAAACACTCAACACGTCGTCATTGTGGGAAAGTGATGCGTTGTTGAGTCGATGTTTGAATTTTGACCGATGTGACGGAAATTAGTCGCAAATTGGAAAAGTGGAAAAAGATGCCATAATATTTAGATTGGCGAGTAACTTGGACACAAAAAAATGATTCGTCGTCAGCGGAGCAGAAAAACACGTCGCAGGTTTTGGGAAAGTTCACAGGTTCTGACTGACTCTCTTCCACCACTGATGCACGTTAACGCACCGACACAAGGCCATCATAAAGTAACACGGTGACTAAAAAAACAACGAGTTTCAACTTGGTCCAAGAAAAAAAGAAAAAGCTAAAAATAGACAAAAGAATCTCATCTTCATGCGCCCGAAAAACCTTCTTTAGTTAATCTACACGCACGACGAGCCAGATGTACAAACACAAGCGTCTGTCACAGCCACGCTGGAGGGAGGAGGAGAAAGGCACGGCCCACCAGGGGCTTGTTTTTTGGAAGTTGCTCCAAAAGAAAAAGAGAAAGAGAGAAAGAGAAAGAGAAAGAGAAAGAGAAAGAGAGAGAGAGAGAGAGAGAGAGAGAGAGAGAGTTCTGTCATCCGTTCAGCCTGGAGTCTACGGGGAAGTGTAGATCGTCGTCTCCACATCCTCAAGATTCACGCTGCAGAAACAGTTGAACAGGATTCATCAAGTCCAGGATTTGAAGATGACGAGGATCCAGCAGACTCTTCCTCTCTTAGAGGACGAGGAGCTGTGTGTGTGTGTGTGTGTGTGTGTGTTTCCTTCCACCTGATCACTGCAGCTGGACTCTGTACGCACAGATGAGGAGTTTCACCTAAAGACAGAACATCATCAGATGAATTATTAGCACACTGCTTACGTTGCAATAACACTCATTCTGTTTCTGGAGAGCTTTTACTTTGGCGGTACCAAACTCACACTCTCTTAAGCTGCAAAATGAACCTTTTAAATTGACAAAAGACTGGATGTCTGTGGAGGGACTTCCCTCTCTATACAGTTTAGATTTGCCCAAAGACACAGCTTCCTGTCCAACCAATCACAACGTTGGTTCACAATAACTTACGGGTTAAAAAAAAATAGAAACGCTGCAGATTTCCAAAGTCATTTTTCTGACTTGGAGGCTTTTATGTGTTATGTAAAGCTAGTGTGTGTGTGTGTGTGTGTGTGTGTGTGTGTGTGTGTGTGTGTGTGTGTGTGTGCGTGTGCGTGCGCGTGCGTGTCACCTTGGCTGCTGGAGCCTCTGCTAGTCGAATGAAGAGTCTGTTGATGCCTGGAACCGGACTGAAGGAGTAGATGAAGTGACTGTCCTGAATATTTGAAGAAGAAAAGAAGAAAACAAAAACAGGAAAAATGTGTGAACCTCAGATCAATGACACAGTTTAACGTTAAACTTTATTTACACTCTGATGGTGAATGTTAACCATCAGAGTGTAAATAAAGTTGTACTGACTCAGTAGAACATGTGTTTCTAGTCTCTCATCATGTTTCATTGTAAACAACCAATCAGAGGAGAGCTCGTAGCGTTAGCAGCACCGCTAACGGCTAACCAACGGAGGTTCACTTCAGCTCCACTACGATGCCTTCAGGCTCTGCTCAGTGAACATGAGTACTGGCTGAAGGTTCATTATAACGTTATCATGATGTGTTCACGTGTCATCTGTTAAATGTAGTTTTGGTGATGAACTAGAATAAATCCAGTAGTTTGAAGATGTTTTCACATGAATATAAAATAGATATTAGAGATGAATTATGAGCTGTTTCACTCCTAACACCAGCTCTAAGCTCATTATTATACATCTATAAAAACAACAATGACTAGATTCATTTTGTTAATTCAGCTTCCGGCTCAGTGAAACTGCTGCTTTTTGAGTTCTTGAGAACAAACCAGGAAGATGGGCAGCTGGAACTTGTCGTTGAGCACGACGGCGTGAACGCTGCAGGGTCCACAGAGCCGGGCGCTGATCTCGCTCAGGAAGTTAGCGTGGAAGACGAAGAGGAGGACGCCCGAGCCTGAACAGAGAGAAGGAGCGAGGAGGCGAGTGTTAGGAGAGCCCGATGAAGGTGTGAGTGTTTAGGAAAGGATGAACGTGAAGGTGTGTGTGGGAGCTATTTATTTGATCTTAATTTAATTATAAGTAGTATTGTTTCATTATTCTAGATGTTTGCTTGTTTGTTTGTCTGTCGCTGTTTTTTTACCAGCAACAGGACTTCTCTTTGTTTGCTTGTTTCGGTTTGCTAAATAAATGAGAAACTGAATCCTGTATGGACATTCTACGGTGCGTCAGTGGCCCTTTGATTAATGTTTGTATTACTTTGATTTATTGGACAAACGGCCACGACAGCGTGTGTTTTTACCCTCCGGCTGCGGCTGTGCCTTGAAGCCAAACTCCAGGGAGAAGTCGGGTCCCTCACAGAGCCGGTGGCAGGCGAGAGGGAAGACGGGCTCCAGCAGCACCAGACGGGCCTCAAAGTACGCTCGGATGGCGTCCTCCGCCACGCTGGACAGCCTGAGAGACGGAGACACGGACAGTCTGAGCGACTTCACCGGCAAAATAATAATCATAATAATACCTGTATTTACAGAGCACCTTTAAAAACAGAGTTTACAAAGTGCTTTGACAGACAAAGCAGCAACAACGAGACAATAAAAACAACAGAAAGATCAGTGAGATAAAACAAAATCAAATCTGTAATATTCTGCTGTGTGATAACGCCACACTAAGGCATTGCTGAACAGCTGTTCCTCCTTCCAACAGACGGCCGGAGACTCACATGCTGGTGTGGTCCTTGATGAGGTCGCACACCATCAGGTTGTTGCCCAGCTTAGCGAAGTACATGGCCGCCGTCTTGTTCTTGGACACGATGTTGCAGTCGGCTCCGTACTCCAGCAGGAGGCGCACCACGTCGGCGTTCCCTCTTTTGCACGCCTGAAGTGAAGGAGAGGAAACGGTCTCATGTACAGATCCTTCTACACCGGGAACCCGTCGGGATAAGAAGCCTAAAGGTGCGTTCAATGGTCTTGTTTTTTTCCATCACTGCCCGTCTCCTTTAACAGACACACTTCAGACAAAGCGGTGATGAAAGGAACGCTTCCTTCAGAAAAAGCAACCGAAACGGAGCTTAAAATTGTGATATTTCATCAAAAACAGTTTATTCCACGTCTCATTTTAAATTTCGCCACAAATAACCCGTTTGTTTGAACCAGATTCTGTAAAAAACATTCAATTCTGAGCTCCTCAGAGCAACTATGAAGCCTTGATTCACTCGGCTGACACCAACAGTCACGTGACAACAATTCTGTGAAACTTTGACTGAACTTCAGGCTGCTGAACACAGAGCAGAGGAGAGGATGTACAAATGTAATAGTTTGATGTATGCGACACGTGGAGCCTCCATTTCAACATTAGTAACACCTGTAGACACATGGAAACATGTTGACTATATAGATTACATTGTTTGCCAATTTTTGTAAAATAAATTATCAAAGAAATTGTGTTTTTCTCCTTTTTATGATTTATGTCTTTATAACTGTTATTCTGCACTAAAGACATGTTCTAGTTCTCTCTTCTTCTAGTCATGATGGTTCTGTTTCTATAGAGGAGCAGAATGTTATATTACTGTAAAAAACAAGGCCACAGAAATGACTGTAAATGTGACAGGAGCTAAAAAACACCCCAAAACTGCTTCAGGGGTCAGAGAGTATGTTCCCATCTTTATTGAAATGTAATTGAAAACACACAGCCAACATATTCCGTGCGATTGAAAGAGCTTTGTGTTAAACTGCAGTTGGAGGACTCTGCTGTAAATGGTCAAACGTAGGTTGCTTTCATGTATTGTTTTGAGGTTAGCGTGTGAAATGCAGCTTTACCCTCATCAGCGCCGTCTCCCCGCTTAGCGTCTGAGCGTTGACGTAGGAGCCCGCCTCCAGCAGGATGGCAACGGTGGTCAAGAAATTCTGACGGATAAATGGAAAATAATAGGTGAAAGAAAACACACAGAAGTGATGATGGTGCTGCCAATTTAAAAAAGTGTGTCACTAACTACGTGGTGAGAAAACACCTCATTTTGGAGATGAAATGATGGGTGAGCATACTTCAAAGCTGCATTCATTTAACCACTTTGGGGCAACGCAACAAGCTGAAATAAAACACGACGTCACAGTAGCATGTTAAACCTCAGGCGAGAGGCTGCGTTACCTTTTCGGCAGCGTGCATCAGCGCCGTGGTGCCGTTCTTCTGTCGCCCGTTCACCCTCACCCCCTTCTTTATCAGCAGCCGGAGGATGTCGTCCTGCCCCCCCGCCGCTGCCAGCATGCTCAGAGACATACCGCTGACGTCCTGCAGACAGACAGACAGCGCTACGATGTCACAGACGGAGGAGGGGGAGATGTGCAGCTTCTCACTGACTGATTTGCACTTTGTGTTAAATTACAGCTAAAGAGCGAAAATCACTACATTTAAAAGCTGCATTCTCTCTAGTGTCCACCAGGGGGCGACTCCTCTGGTTGTATAGAAGTCTATAGAAAATGACTCTACTTCTCTCTTGATTTATTCCCTCAGTAAACATTGTAAACATGAGTTTATGTCTCAATCTCTAGTTTCAAGTCTTCTTCAATACAGCATGATGTTCATTTAGTACATGATGGTCCATTTAGAGTCACACAGACCATAAAGCAGGGGATGCTTTAGGGCGGGGCTACACGCTGATTGACAGGTCTCTACCAGAGACGTATACGGCGTCTCTACGTCTCCTCCGCAGTCCAGATATGGTCACTTCCTGTTCACTGCTTGCAAAAAAACAACATGGCAAAGGCCGTATTCCAAGATGGCGACTGCGAAATCGCCGAACTCGAGGCTTCATCCCCGACTCTTTAATAAATCTAAATCTAATAAACTTTAAATTCTTTAAGTCCAGCTGTTGGTTGTTTTTGTCAGTCAGTGTGCGTCAACATTTCTTATGCTTATTGCACTTTGAGAGCAAAATGAGTTGCAATTCTATGAGAAACTTTGTGCTCGTTAACAGTTTTGTGCTCTAATAATCGATTTAATCACAAACACATTGGTTATAGTAAACAAGGCAGGGTCCGATTGGGCAAGTGAGTTGTCAAATGTAAGCGGCCCAATGTGGCATTTTACTTGCCGTGGATGAGCCTTTGTACGTCCCAGCACAGCCGCTAGCATGCAGGAGACACTTCAGTCCTGTTTAAAGATAATACCGCAACAGTCTCCTTTGACACTTTGAAAAACAACAAGTCTACAAAATCAGATAAAGAAGCGAAAACTTAAAGAACCTGTAAAACAAATACAAAGTATTTTTCATAACAACAAAATCTTTAAGCCAAGAAGCATTTTATTGTACAAGCCGAAGTTATAAGAGCCTTACAAGACTTGATAAGAAGCATCAACTGAAGGCGACATAATTACAACAGGATGAAGAAGAGTAACACCGTGTGCTTATAGTCAGCTACTATACAGGGGGAAGACAGCAAATGGTAGTGTTTGAACGATCATAAACCTCCTGCAGACGTGAACCGGATGAATTAAAACACAACTGTATACTGGAACACACGTATACTCCATTCACAAGGGAGCAAACACACAGAAAATAAACCTGTTTGACGCTGGTGTGAATGAGTTAGCGGGGGTTCTCTGACCCGCTTTATGGACGCTAATGGCTTAGGTATGAAAAGGTGAACACTGGCTCCTCTAAACAGATTCTGCAGCTGCTAGAGGAGCACTACTGCTATTTTAACAGCAGTAGTGCTATCGAGACCTTTCAATCATAAAAACAGAGCCACATACGGCGTCGTCCAAACAACGGATCCACACAGCTCACTGAATATCCAGCGTGAAACCGAAATGTGACGACCCAGCAGTCTGCCGTTGGTTCAACAGGAAATTCAGGTTGAACCTGCGTTCAATATCCCGTTTAAAAAAAACCTTCAACAAGGTTTGGATGTGACAGAAACTAAAGTACAATTTATCTTTGCTGTAATAACTAAACTGCATTTTCAGTGAAAGGTGGCGAGGCGTGATCTGGGGATGCATGATGATATCGGCACATCGTCGGCATATAAAAGGTTTTAAAATGAAATATCTGCAACGGCCAGAAATTTTAATTTCCTCCGATATGGTATGCGCTTGTGATGCGAACGGTTGATGAAGTGGATGCAGAAACAAGTATTACTGCGGTGTGCAGGTACATTGTTTTACAGCTTGTGAAATTGGTGAAATTTGTCCTGATTGTGCCGGTTTTCAAAAGGATTGTCTCAGGGACAGTGTCATCCAAGCCTTTGTTTGAACAAGATCCATCAAAATAAAAACATGTCTTACATGTAACCTCAGGGGAAGTAACTTTCTTGTTTTGTCTTGTGAATGTGTACATATTGAAAAGCATCTGCCAGTGGGCCATCAGGATAACAGTCGGCATGTTAACACTGCAGGAGAGACTTGATGTTGAGATTATTCTAATGTCTGAAGCACTCAAGATGTCAACACACTGTACCTTTCCTTTATATCTAAAAATGTACAGGGGTGTCATTTATCAACTTTTGTAATAACTTCCCTTCTTCAAAACGAAAACTACACTTACTATGCTGCGAGTTGGACGTGATCAGGAAAGAAATATCAAGCAAATAATCAACATGATAAGGCGATCGGATCTTGGCAAAAACTGGATATTAATGTCACAAACGTCCAGATTATAAAAGCTTAAAACAAAGTAATACAAATGGGACCAATGTAGTGTATTAAGCTCAACTATATCGAAAACGATAAAGTACTAAAATGTTCTACAGTTTCTGTATAGTGATACAAAAATACAACCAAACCTTTTGGCAGCTTGTTAATACGCATGACAAAAAAATAAAATACATAAGTGAAGATAAACATTTATCAACAGGATTCTCAAAGAAAGAAATATGTTTTTCATATTTAAGTGAGAGGTATACACACAGAGCTCCTAATCATCTAACATCATCAAGGAAGGTATGCCGTTACCGCTGCAGGCTATCAGGGCCTTCTACAATAAAGGCTACTGGCTAAAGCAAGAATACAGTACACTTGAGCCGGGCATTCTGGGAATCAAGTCAACGCACATCTATCATGGCGGAGGGACTGGATGCAAAGATTTGCTGGTAGGTTTTTCCATTTCATTTTTTTTTTGATCATCAAAATTGATAAAAACACGACTGAAACCAGTACAGGCAGAAAGATAGATGTTTGAAGTAGAGACGAGTAAAAATCCCTCTGGAAATGTATGGTCACCGAGGTTACCTTTGCTCAGTGCATTGTGGGAAATGTCCCGGTCATGGTGGCCCCAAACAATTTCAGCCATAGCGTTCACCATTTTCACAAGTATTGTGAAAGCGTGTTTGGGTGCCACAGCCGGTGACGCAAATCCGGGCAGAAATGAGATTCACATTGACTAAATGATCGCACGCCTCAATTAGAGCACTTTCCAGAGATCGCCTGCGATGATCCGACAAACATATTACATATTTGAGTGCGTCACATACGTTTATATGCAATCTAACCATATTAAAACATTAATGTCAGCCTTTTTTCTGAGCAAAAGCTACAGTACAAATGTCCTCAGTTCCACCCAGTTTAGTGTTTATTCATGCAACAGTACACCAGTAGCTTGGTCTGGTGGACTTGATTCTGAATACTTCAGGAAGCTTTTCTAAAACGTGTGACTAAAAGAAGGGCAGGGCAGTTTGTAATTGTTGTCGAGATCCATTGGGCTACTGAGACCAAGGTTCACTGACAGTACATTTCACAACAATTCACATCTGCTGACAATTAACCCCATATAATGTGAGATTAAAGCCCTGGCATACCTCTAACATCTCACTGATCACTTATTGTTTTTTTGTTTTTTGGAAGTCCATTTCAAATATTTACAGGGACAGATAAACGGGACCATCCCACTCGGTGGTTTGAATATTATGAATCTCTGGTTCCTGTACTTCACTCTGTTTGGAGGCGACAACATGCCCTCTTCTTTTCATTGACTGAATCGTGTTATGTACAAAATATTTGACTTCCCTCCACGTTCTGCTGTTCAAGGCAGGTTCAGCAGCTAAACATGCATCGCAATCCTTTTTGCCTGGCACTTTGACCAGTTTACAGAAGTCCCCGAGCTGACGCCTCACGGCAGCCTGTTCCTCCTTGCTCCACAACCGCTTGTTTCTCTTTTGAGGCTTGACAGCTGGACCGACTTGTTTTCCCGCAGCGGACATACTTTCCTGTGCAACTGGTGTTCTGTCGGGAACACTTGGTCGATGGATTGTTGGAACAACCTGTGCGGTTGTAGGAGGCAGGCCTGTTTGGTAAACCTGTGCAATCGAATGGTTCAGAGGTGTGAAGGAAGAAACGATTGGCCTACTCCTTTCGTTAAGTGGCGAGTATGCAGGGATCATCGGCGCGCTATTATTCAACGTCGTGAAAGTAGGAACCATTGAGGTGCTTGGAGCAGTAAAGGTGGTAAAATTAGGAATCAATGGTGTACCCATAGTGTCCTGCGGTGTATACACGGAAGATGCTGCCATACTTGTGGCATTCTGTGAATAAGACGACAATGGCATGATTAGGTCGTTGTCTGATGTGTATGGAGGAGTCATTAGTGCATTTGTAGTGTTGTGTGGAGTAAATGTAGGGACCACTTGAGTGTCAGTAGCATTCAATGGCGTAAAAGTAGAAATCAAGGGTTGACTCGCATGGATCATGTTTACACTAGTAGAACACAAGGTTGCATAAGTTGAAGTCATCTCTTGGACGTAGTTGGTTGGAGCCATTGTCATACAACAAGTTGGACTTTCTCTCAGGTGATCTGGATTCACAGTTGTCAAATTACAGACAACTGACGAGTCTTCCAAATCTTTCTCCATAGTTAAGATGCCATCTTTCGGACTCTTTGGACTCTCGTTTACATTCCCTTCAGACTTGTGATGGTTATCTCTCCTCCGCATTGTTTGTAGTGTGTTGTGTACGTAGTTTTTGACATCTGTCCAAGATCTTCCACCAAGATCTGGTTCAGCAGCTATGCAAGCATTGCACTCCTTTTTGCCTGGAACCTTCATCCCTGTGATAAATTCACACAAGTAACGCTTCACTGCTGCCTGCTCCCTCTCATTCCAAGGTCTCCTCTTTAAAGCGGGCTTCTGAACAGTTCCTACAAAAGATAAGAGCGTAGAGAATCACGATTATGTAACAACAGTCTCTTAAAATGATGAAACTATGTTGACTCTAGACATTGACAGTTCATTCCTCATCTTGGAAAAAACAAGATTTTGTTTCATCAGCAGCCGTTTCCAACACTGTTTGACATTGTCAGAAGCTCCAGAACAAACACCAGAGTAGACCTTGAGTGAAGCCTCTTTTATGAACTTGTTTCAAAAAGGTCAAGAATTAAGTGTCAAGTCCTGAAAGGGATCAGAAAATTGGTAAGTCTGAACATTACTTAATCTGTTGATGAAGACTGTGTGATACCGCTGATAAGTTGCAGAACAAGCAAGTGGGTGAACTTATGCAGTGTCTGAATTTGTGTTCTTCTGTACTTACACTTGCTATTTTGATTGCAAAAGTACGTTTATACCGACAAGTATGGAAAAATGCAGTGCACGATGAGTACACGGATGGTGTACTGATAACTAGGACTGGGTATCGGTACTCTATATCTTTAAGGTATCGACCGAAATAACCCAGTACCAAGTAGAATCGAAACTTCTCCAGTCAAACATGAACTGTAATTGATTCTTTATGTGCCCAGATCTAGAATAAAAAAATCTATTTGTTTGGTTTTGAGCTAACAGTTTCAACCCTGGGGGTAACTGGAGGGTGGGTGTGACGCTTCCACAACAACACGGTCCCACCCCCATGGGTCAGGTGAAGGCAATAACACATTCTAAACAACAATGCTGGCTCCTAAAGATGTTAACTTAGATGCTGCACGTGGCTAGCATCAGTTATATCACAACTGGAGAGTCTTTCTACAACGGCAGCGAAGGCTTTCGTCGATGAGTTCGATTGAAAAGATGGTTCATCTGATCACCTGCAAAGTATTTTTTGAAAGTCCCTGCCCTTTTGCAAACAGATGGTTATGTGCAACAAGGGACTCTAAGAACGAGAATCTAAGAACACATTACATGCAACACAAAAGGATCCAAAAGTTACTCACCATCTCTTGCAGTACTGGATGGACTTGATGGCAGCGTTCGATCCATCTTGAGAAGTTGTTTGCTCACTTCCTCCAGCTGTGATGCATTCTTTAAGAGCCTGCAACATTCCTCGCTGCTCCTTCCCAACAACTTGGCCACTTGATCCACTTCGACTTCACTGAGGCTCATGAGCTGCCAGCAGCTGGCGATTTGCTCTCTCAACGATGAGGACAGAAGTGCTTCTGGGTTTTTAACTCCACATTCCATTGCGCACCTTCGGAAACAGTCCAATCCTCTGATGAAGGATGGACCTTCAGTCCGTGCAAACAGGTAGGGGTTCGATTTTGACACACTAGCTTGTTCTCGATTTTCAATGAGCAAGTCGATTGACAAAACCATCCTTTCCGTTAGCAGGACCAGCATGTTCCTCCCATACTGACCCTCTAGTTCTAAACTGGTAAAACTGCTACCAAGGTCCAGCTCCAATTTTGTGCTTTTCCTTACTTGATCTGCTGAGGGCACAAAAGTTCCCCTACTCTTCTTGCTCATGTAAGTTTTCAAGAGCATTCTACCAATATTTCCTACCCTTCCTCTGTTAAACAGACACACATCTGCCAGAGTGGCCTCGCTGAGCTTTTTCCACGTTGACAAATTAGGACTTTCTTTCAACTCCTTCCTGGCTTCCTCTTCTTCCCCCGTGATAAACCTGTGGAGTTTGATCAAATCTTCTGTCACAGTTGATTTGTCCACTTCCACTTTCTTGACTTCTTGCTTTAGCGATAATGCGAGAGCTTTGCGAGAAAAACACTGGTTCCATTTTGTATCAAGAAGTTGTATGAACTTTTTCACTTCACTCTCAGTTTCACTGTCCTCTGTCATGCGACTTTCCCCGAAAGCTATTTCAGCAGCTCGCTTCAAAGAGTAGCCGATCTTTGAGACGAGGGAAGCGGTTTTAAACTTACTGGAACTGGGGTCAAAGCCACTAGCTTTTTTGGCCCCTTCAACGGCTAATTCAAATCTGGATGGTAGACATATTTCATGCAGGTACTTCACGCTCTTGTCAAGCTCATTTACAGCGACCACAAATCGACCCAGTTCCCTCATCTTTTGTGCGATATAAGCAAACTGAGACTTGTCATGGTAATACTTAGCAGACAACGCATTGCCATATTTACAAATAAGTGGGTCATTTCTGATATGCCGCGAGACGTCATCTTGATGCATGATGTGGATGATTTCCTCGCAGCCTCCGGTTAGGAACTCTGACATTGGAAGCAGCCGGGAGGCAGCACTGTGGACTCTTTTTTTCCTTTCGGAAGATTTCGGATCTCCTTTTCTGGCCTTACACGACCTCTCATGTCTCCATAAGTCAGTTTTGCGATAAAAAGCGAAGCAGTGCTGGCAAGGCAGGAAGTCACGAACAGATACGCTGGAATTCTTAACCTGTTTCTTGGTCACAATTTCCCCCTCGCCACTTTTGAGAACTTGGCAATTATGTTCATAATCTCCTTTATTGCGAATTTGGTCTAGCAAAGTCTGTCTGACTTTGGAACCTTTGGGGAAGTGTATTGCATGGGCAACATCAGTTTCCTCTGCATGTTTCCTTTCCAAATGCTTGGCAATTTGGGTATAAGCCATTTTGCAATATAAACAGAAGTGTTTTTTACAGGGCTCTTTTTTCTCATCGTGTGCTTTGCTGGGTGCCGTTTCAAGCACTTTCTTACAGGTCCTTGAACTGGATCGTGTTGGTTCTTTCCTCTCCTCAGTTTTCTTGCGGCGCCGCAATCGCGTTTTAGGGATCTCCTTAGTGCTCGACTCAGACAGAACTTGATCCGTACCATCTGACTGACCTTCCAACCCATCCTCCGCCTCATCACTTGAGTCATTTGCTTCCTGGTGGGACCATTGTTTGTTAGCTACGCCCTTTTGCTGCGTTTTGCCATTGGCTCTCGTCAGCATCCTTCCTGCATTTCTGGTGAAATTCGAACGACTAAAGTTCATTTTACTTGATAAACCACGATTTGTGTCGTCTGACATCTCGTCTTCCTGTGCTTGCTTCTGGTCTTCCTTTCCTTGACCTTCCTGCTCAGTAGCTGAACCACAAGCAGCGTTTTGGGATTCAGTTATATCCTTTCCACCTTTTTGGATCTTTTCATGTTCCCTCACTGTCACTTGTTCAGTGTTTATACTGGCAGGGCAGCTTGGCATTTTTTCGCCATCTTTAGGACCATCCAAATCTTGTGGGACATTCTCTTTTACTCTTGGAGTACCCTCGTCATTTCTGGCACTGTCAAGGTTAGAAGTCAACCTAAGACCATCACTCGAACTTCTCTCTTCAATCAAGCTCCTCTCTCCTTCAAATGACCTCGTCTCACCAATAGTACAAGCCTGTAAAAGAACAAGCATATGTAAGACTCATTGCCAAATCAGATCCCATGAAGAATTTGACTGAGTGTACTTAAAACAAAGATCCATTCGGACATAAATGTGAGGGGAAAACAAAACAAAGCTAAATTTTGGTTTGAACTTTGGTTGTTAAGTGGTGGTGATAAGTCAGGTGACTATTTTATTTTTGGTACTTCTTTGCACACGCTTCAATAGATGTTTAACGCTTCAGCACCTTGGCAATGCCCCACCAAGATCCAGGCTCATTCAAACACAATGTGATGGCCACACGTCACTATCTAGCCCAACATCGGTATCGAAACAACCCCTGACACCTCTGAAGTCTCGGTACAAAAACCACATGTGACCCATTCGAGAACAGTTAATGGCTTTATTGGATCAAGCAGCGATTTGACATCGTAACTGTCTAACCAAGTATATGTAGTCATGGGGTGTTGGATGAAATGCTACATGGAGGGAACAGAATATGCACTAGACCTACATTCATGGCGTGCAATCAAAACAAATAATTATTTTACTTTTGATGTCATAAACAGAAAGTTTCGGCTTAGCATAGCGGCGTTCTATGAAACTCGTGACTCGGTACAAATGCAAAACATGGGAACACTTGCTCGTGTTTTTCACATAAACACATTAAGTAATACTATTTTGAAAATGTTTGATGCCAAGATAAAAGAAATTTAAAAAAAGATCCTTACTACATGATATTTACTGGTGCACGCTGGCTGCACATGTGCAATGATAGTGATGATGGTACAAGTACTAAAAGCATATACAGTGATGTACCTGCTTCAAATGGTTCATCTTGTCCCATTACTTCATGTGTTCGGTGTCTTCTTCCATTGGCGTGTTCTCTGCAAGGAAAGACGACACCAGTCTCTAATGTGCACACATTATCATGAACACATATTGTTGAATGAATAATATATTGGGTCGATGTTACCACTACACAATTACACATTAGCTACTAACTGCAACGAGTTATTTTACGTCAGTGGAGATTTTAGCTTTTTATACATTCTGCCCACGCTAGAACAACAGGTTTAAAGTAAGCTACATGGCCCTTGAACTCAATACATATTAGGTATAATTTAACTTTAATACACACAAATTAACATACAGGTTTTCCTGTTCCATAAAATAAAAGTTGTAATCACACTAAATGACGACATTACAAATATTTACACTATTACATCATTGCTTAAAGGGATAGTTTGGATGATTTAAACTGTGGTTGTATGAGGTTCTTCTCCATAGTCAGTGTATTTCTACAGTAGATGGAGTCAATATCAGTTTAAATGTTCGCTATATTTAGAATATTTTCACCTCTTTACTTTGTTGTCAGACAGACCTTCCTGACGGGGATCTGAAGCAGTTATCGACCACCAGACTCCATTGACAAAAACTGTAATTTCACTTCAGAAACCACAGGAGTTTCTGCTCTTCTGCTGCCTCCATCAGTCAGTGAGTTTGTGTTATTGTGTGACTTTGGTGTTTTAAATGTTTAGTTTAGATTCACCAAAGTCACACAATAAAACTAACCAACCGACCAGAAACTCCCGTGTTCTGAGCGGAGTTTTTGTAAAAAGGAGTCTTGTGGCTATAAATATAACATCTTCAGTGCCTCGTCAGAAAGGGTGTGAAAATATTCTTAATATGACGCCAACTTCAATTGATATGTATTTTTGTCTACTGTAGGTATACACTGACTTATGGATAAGTACTTCATTCAACCACACATTAAAACATTAGAACTATGCCTTTAACATACAACATATTTACTTTCCATCACAAATATTTAAGCATTGGAGAGCACACTCTTACCTGGATTTGTTGCAGAAGAGTCTCTTTGGAGTTGTGAAAAACATCTTGAGGCGTCAAATTATTAATAGACATGAGAGTAAAGTGTGTGGATGTAGATCCTGAGGAGACACTTTCTCTCCTTGGTGCAGTTTTGACAAACTTTTTAAATCTTGTTTTTTTAGAAGTGCTGCATGGGTTTATTATTAAGTCATCTCTGCCGCATCGTGTAGCTTTAATCAGGCATGTTTACTGTTGAGTATTTTCCTATTGAGATTCCAAAGAGCTTCCAGAAGTTTCAAATTTGATCAAGTCAAATCACAAACATACTCTACAAGCACCTGTTATGTGTCATAACAAGTACCTCGTTAAAATGTGTTTAAAACAGATAAAACAGGTGTGTGTGTGTGTGTGTATATATATATATATATATATATATATATATATATATATATATATATATATATATATATATATATATATATATATATATATATATATATATATATATATATATATATATATATATATATATATATATATATATATATATATAACGTAATTTGTAACGTAATTTGTAACGGACGCTATGTCACAGACACAGCACTGTGTTATACTGGTCATATGGCAAACTTTTTTTCCATACTAAACTACACAAACATTTCCACACACACACACACACACACACACACACACACACACACACACACACACACACACACACACACACACAGAGGGGCCAACCAAGGTGCAAGCTGTCAAATTTATAAAATGTGCTTTTGTCTTGAAATTGAAGCCTCGAGCTAAACATAAATTAAATATAAAACTAAATAAAATAAGGCACAAGCTAGTCTGCACAAAACCTTTGAAGGGGCTAGAACATACCTCTTGGTCCAGATTGTAGTCCTCTTTGGAATTAAGTGCCAATTTTACAGCCATATAATCTCCACTTTTCACAGCATCACGCAGCTCACCTGAAAAGAGACAAAGGTTGAGGGAAGTTTAATAAAAACACTAATTATTTAGGCCTCTGTTCGAAAATTGCATACCCATACTAAAGAGTGTATCTCTGCAACCACAACGTGTATTTGAATAATGCTGGTGTTATAATAAAGGGAACACTTGTGAGATTTATTCAGATGTGTAAATATCAGTGTATATGGTACTAGTTAAGATTAAATGAAGATGGCACACAGCACAGATGAAAAGGTTTCAGGTTCGCCTAAAACAAAAAGCACTTTCAGGATGATTCTCCTTGGAATGATGCAGCTGCAGATAAACCTCTCCCAAATCACAGCACACCACGTGAACAGTCTCTCTGCAAAGGTTCACTCTGATAAAGTGAAGCAGAACAACATTAGAGAGGTTTTAGTACAGAGAGTCCAGGCGAGGTCTCCATTTTAGGACCACCTTGCCATTTGAATCTTCTCATGTACCAAACTATATATATTTCACTTGTATATCACTAATGGTGTTCAATACATCCAAATACAGCAGTTTTGGGCTTTTTTGAAGACCTCTATATACTTTCACATTCAAAAAATAACCACACAAATCAACTGAATGTTGAATCCAAATAGAACAGATTTACTTTTATTAAAAAACGGTAAACATTTCTGTAACAACACAAACTGTAAAAACACACAAAACTATTGACACCATTATCCATCTACACACATCCATCAGGACGTTACTGTGCATCGTGCCACAGCTGGAAGCAGTTCTTTTTTGAGGTGAGGCAGAGAGGAACCTTACACCTCCTGCAGTACACAGCTGTCTTCATCTTGGGTCTTCCAGCTTCGCGGCACCTCTTGCAAAGCCTCCTGATCCTTGATTCCTCGCAGTCGATGACCATGGGCATGCAGGTGATGGAGGAGGGTGGGGGTCGGGGCGGGGGCGGGGGCGGGGTGGCTGCTGAGCCTTCAGCAAACTCCAGCATCTCCTTGGCCAACTGCTCCCTGAAGGCCTTGTGGGTGAGGGGCTTTGTCTGGGTGGGGTCTTGCCTCAACTTGAACAGCTCCTTGTGCAAAAGATAACTGTTCACAGCAGCGATGTCCACAAAGTGGAAAAAAAACGTCTTGTACCACTTCATCGTCTTGTGGCGGACGCTGTAAGATCCGATCAGTGCGTCGAACAAATCCACCCCCCCCATGCTACGATTGTAGTCCACGATGCTGTCCGGAGCTGGTATGGCCCTTTTCTGCCACACCCCAGCCTCCTTCACCTTCCTCCTCACCGTCTGTCCACTGTAGGCCTGATGCACCGTGGAGCACATCGCTACCTCTCTCATGTCCATCCACTTGACGAAGAGGAGTTTGCCACTCCGCATCCAACGCATGTCCCCCCTCTCAGCCTTTCTGGGCAGGTTGTTGGTCTGGGTCTGAGGGAAGCCAGTTACATGTTTCCTGATGGTTCCACAACAGCCAATGTTCTTTTCGGACAGATCGGTGAAGAGGGCAGGGCTCGTGTAGAAATTGTCTGTGTACAACGAGTAGCCGCTACCGAGGAGAGGGAAAGGCAGAAGGTCCATCACTGCTGAGTAACTCAGCCCCTGGCCTGTGGTGGACTCACTTTTACCTGCGAAGACAAAGAAGTTCCAGGTGTAGCCTATCGATGAATCAGCCAGCACAAACAGTTTGTAGCCCCACTTTGTGGGCTTGTTCTTCATGTCCTGCTTCACGCTGATGCGGGCTTTGCTTTTGACCATCCGCTCGTCAATGGACAGGTTCTGGTGCGGCTGGAAATGGGCTTTGCAGGCGCTCACCATGTCCGTGTAGAGCGGCTTGATCTTGAACAGTCGGTCGTGCTCGGCAGTGTTCCTTTTTTTGTCATTCTCCTCGTCCTCCTCTGGGTCGCTGAGGTGAAGGGACCACAAAATGGACTCAAAGCGTTCCCGTGTCATGCTGTCACCGGGGAACTGGAAGTTGTACGGCCATTTCTTCCTCCAGTAGTCAGACCTGGTGTGGACGGCCACAAGGCCAGTGACGATGATGATGGAGAGGAATATGTAAAAGTCCTTCACCGTGAGCACTTCCCACTTCAACTTCAGCCCAGCTTGCTTTTTTTTGGCAGCGTTGGCATTCGTGTTGTCAATGATTTTTCGGACAACAGTCACTGAAAAGAAAAGCTGGAAGAGGCTGATGGGAGACCATGCTCTGCTGGTGTCGAATGTGGGGCCTGGGGTCCTGACCGGCCTGAACCTGAGAGGGTCAGGTTTGATGCACTCCTCCTCTCTGTCATGCCACCTGTCGTCCTCCTCCTCCTCCTCCTCCTCCTCCTGACTCTCTGGAGATGCCAACCTACTCTTTCCACGCTTGGTAGCTGGAGCAGAAGAACGGGTGGTGGGAGGTGCTGCCGGGCCTGACTGAGGTGTTAACGGCTGAGGCTGTAAAAGTCCTGGAGCCGATCGTTGAGCTGCTTTTTGACGTGCTGGCTGTGAGGCCCTTGAAGGTCCTGGGACACGGACACGGGGTGGCTTGTAATCCTCATCACTGTAAACCAGAATGTGGAAGAAAAACAAATGTATCCATTTAGTGGTCTGGTTCTGAAACTGTAATACATAAAAGCAATAAAGTGGTATAAATACACACACACACACACACACACACACACAGTATACAATCAGACCATATAACTAAGCCAGAGTGCTGCTAGCTCTCGATAGATTGAAAACACCAATACATCGATGAATGTTGATAAGACGATCATACCTTTCCGATGATGGAAGACAGTAATCCGAGTCACTGCTGTCATGTGTGTCGTCGGGATGCACGATATCCTCGTCACCCGACGATGAATCACGAGGACGAACGAGGCTCCCGGGGTCCTCCTCCAGCAGTTTCAGTACTTCGTCTGGAGTGAAATATTTCTTTGTTCGTTGTTTTGACATCTTTCTCTCAAAAATTACAACAAAGTGATGACAAAACAACCGCAAAAGTAACACACGCGACGCCAAACCAAGCTAATGCTATGCTCTCTGCGTCAGCTGCCTGCGAGTACGCCAGGCTACATCTCCGCAACGGACTGGAAGATTTGAGTGAATGACACCTCATTTCAATCGTTAGAGCCAATAGAATTTAGCTGTAACCACCAAAATGAGATTGACAGCACTGATAGCCAATCACAATCAGCAGGGTGCCGTCCTGTGAAGTGCAGGCTGCTACACACGGCAATTTGAATGCCTAACGGCCCCTAGAAACGCCCGGAACGATTGAGTGTAACACAGGAAATAGGTCTCACATATTTCAGTGTGCAGTTACCGGTAAAATAAACCAGCAAAGCTCAGAGAAATGTTACCACTATCGTTTGATGAAGCGATTTCTGTTGTTGGTGTTCTTTGGCTCATATCTCGCTGATGCTTCGATGTAGAGGGATTTGATGTATACGTCTGGAATCTGTGGACTGTCTGCTTTCTTTTGAGATATTATTTGTTTGTACTGCATAAAGTGCCACAGCGGTAGAGCCAGAAATTTGGTGAGTGGGTTGACTAGGTGGCGTTACATGGATTTTGATATTTGGTAATTCATTTAGTTGGTGTTTGAGTTGTGTTTGGAGCATGTAAAAATGGCTTATACATTCTTGCAGGTTCTGCTGTTTAATTGGATTTTGTGATTAGTGCATTGTTTCACACTGCGTTTAGCTAAGTCTTCTCCCTAGCCCCCAATCGGGGGCCTCTCGGGCTTCAAAGGTGGGAGAAAGTTTGCATCGTAGATTTCACAATCAAACATATTTATAAGACATTGGAAAAAATGAGATCATGTTTTCTTTAAACAATCGACAAAACTACAGTTTATCGCAGCTAGAAACTGTGATAAAACGTAGTATCGTCAGATTTCAGCAACTTTTTATTCTAAATGTTTCATTTAAAATCCCAAATAAACCGTTTGAAGTAACCAAATCCTGTTAAAAATGATGATTTTGAGCCGACTAATAGTTGCAGCTTTAACATGAACAAAGTGAGGTAAGGGTGATCACCAGAGGCCCCACAATACGATATTATTACCGTACATAAGTTCTCCTTATTATTTTTTAAAATACTTCTAATGAGCATCGTTTGAGGGAACTTGAGATCCAAGATTTTCATTTGCAACGAATGCTTCTCTGAAGTTGTGCATTTAATAATAAAGAACATGAAATCAATGGGTTGATTAACAGCCACGAGGCTTTTTAAGCAGAAGATCATGCATCAACAGTCTGAAAGCTTCTAGACAGCAGTGGTCGTCAGTCAGCTGTCTGAGCTGTGAATGTAAAAGTACTCACTGGGCGACAGCGGCGGACCCGACAGGATCTCATCCTCCCCGTTCAGGTGTTTCTGGAAGTCGTCCAGAGTCATCCAGTCCAGGTTGAGGTCCATTCCCAGACTCAAGGTGGCCTGGCCCTTGTCTGGACAGCACACGGAGCAGAGAGAGACGCCTCGTTAGGAAAGGTGTAAATGTGAACCTCAGATTAACGCCACACTTTAACGTTAACCATCACAGTGTAAATACAGTTTTACTGACGATGGTTCTCCTGCGATATTCAGTAAAACATGCGTTTCTACTTCTAGGATCTGTTGCTCCACTGTTCATTAGTTAACAGGCTGAAACCTTGAAAATCTTACTCACATTATGTTTTAAACCTCAGCAAGTGTTTGCATTAAAAATCAACAGATGGACATCTCAACTGTGCAGAGAGGTAAATGTGAACCGTACCAGACTTGTCAGCGCCCCCTGGTGGATCCTGGGTGTCCTGATTGTCATCACACGCCATGAAGAGTCTGGGCTCACTGTCCTCTCTCCTCTTCCTCCTCTCCTCCGTCGAGCTCTTCCTCTCCCAGCCGGTCCGCTGCGTCTCCTCCGGTCTCTCCTTCCGCTCCCGGGAATCCTCGCCGGGCTTGGGCTCCGCCTCCCTCTCCTCACTGTCCAGACTGAAGCCGTAACTCTGGCCGGGTCTGGAGGCTGAAAGGACGGAGCAGACAAGTCGGCATATTTATATTTATATATTAGTGCTGGGCAACCATTCAAATATTTAATCGCATTGTTATGGCAAAGTTCAATAATGAATTATAAAGTAGTGTATTGCGCACTTTTATTTTAAAGTGCTGCTATATGAACTAAAGGGCAATAACATTTGGTTCACGAGATGCAGGCAGCATGTTTCATACTTAATGTGAATATAATTCATACTTTGTTGGCATCTTATTCTGAAAACCGGATGTTGGTCTGAAGAAACCGGATGTTGTCTCACGTTAATGTTTCCGCTAACTTTCAAAGTCCTTCGCTCCCGATCTGTGCGTTTAAATGCGTTTACGGTGAATGTCAGCGTATAGGTGCACTAACATTACTGACTACAGGATGTTTGCTGGCTTGTATCCCACTGTTCTTGTCATCCTCTTGTTGTTATGTATATGTATTGTCTCTTGTCTTTCAATAAAAATAAAAATAAAAAAGTAAAAAAAATTATAATACATTTTTTAAATGCGTTAACGCGGATAAAATAATTGTCGGCGTTAATTAATGAATGCGTTAACCCGAAATGAACGCGTTAACTTGCCCAGCACTAATATATATATATATATATACACACAGTATATAGTACATATATATATAATAATGATTTGTGTGTGTCGAGCATACCATCTGATTGCTTGTTCTTCTCAGTCTTCTCCGGCTCTGCTTTCTGAGCTGGAGACTCTTTGGTTGTCTTGGAGAACTTCTCAATCTTTCCTGTGAGCTAATGTTGAGCAAAACACAATGTTCAACCAGTGAGCAGCAGAATCCATCAACGAGGGCAAACATTAATGCTGACGAATGTTCACCATTTGACAAAAAGTCTTTAAATATACATTAAATATGTTGAAATGGGAGAAAGGGAAAATACTTCTTTTTTTTTTTTTTTTAAAAGCAGCATGGTTTTCACAAACATTGCCAAATAGATCGATTTTAGGCATTTTTTGCACGTTCTCTGAAACTTTGCACAGATAGAATATGTATTATAACAAGTTAAACAAAGCTTAATAAAAGGGATAAAGGCTCAGGAAGTGAGGACTGATTATTAGCATTACCATCAAATGATTATAATGTTTTATACATTTTCTAAACTGTATAAATTACACGAAATGCACGTTTGTCTCCACTTTGAGTTAGAACAAATGCGTTTGTTGACGAGCCATTTTTTGACGAGCGTCACGCGGTGATGTACCTTTGTGGGTTTGCTGCTGATCTTCTCCGGGACGGCCTGATGCGCCGGCTGCCGTCGGGGCGCTCGGTCCTTTGCTTCGCAGTTCAACAGGAACTTCTCGAACAGGTTGGTGGAGCCCGACGCTTCCCTCGGTCCCAGCGCCTCCTCTTTAGCCACCTCCTCCTCCTTCGGCTTGGTGGTGCTGCCAGTCGCTGTGACGGAGGAGGTGGAGGACGTGGAGGACGTGGAGGAAGACGGGACTTTGGGCGGCGGTGCTGCCGACGCCGCGGCGCTCTCCGGTCCTTTGCTCTTGGCTTTCTTATGCAGCGTGGAGCTATCGCTGGAGTCAGAGTGCGGCGCGGCGTCCTCCTTGACTTTAGAGGTGAGGCTCTTCAGTTTTTGGAGGTTGCTTTCTTTCTGAGTGGCGTCGGGCTTTTTGCTCTTTTTGTCTTGGATGAGGTCCTTAATACCCTGCAGCTTCACCTCCCACTTCCCTTTCTTTTGTTTGGACTTGTCCTCCAAACGGGATTTTTCGCCCGACTTCGCCGCAGTTTCGGTCGACGCCGAATCGTCCATTTGGGACTCGGACGGGACGTCGCTCAGGGTGTCGTCCAGAGGAGGAGCGGCCTCGTCCTCAGAGCTTTCAATCTTCCTTTCCTTCTTCCCTTTCCTTTTCCTACCCTCCTCTGCCTTGTCTTTCTTATACTTTCCTCCCTCTTTCCCCTTTTCCTTCTTGTGTTTTTTGGATGGAACAGGCTCTTCGTCCTCCTCTTCAGAGTCAATCTGCCTCTTTTTAGAGTCGCTCTTTTTCTCCTTGGGAGGAGAGGTTAGAGTTGGAGCTCTCTCCTCTTCCTCTTCTTCTTCTTCTTCTTCGTCTGTCTCTGGTGCCGGTAGAGGCCTGAACTCCTCCTTCCGTTTGTCTTTCTTCTTCTTCTTCTTCTCCTTTGGAGGCGGCTCCTCTTCTCCTTCCCGGCTCTTTTTTTTTTTCTTCTTCTTGATGGGCGACTCGGTTGGACGGTCTTTGTCACCTTCGCTCTCTGAGTCGGCATCGACCGTGTCGCTCTTTGTAGGCGGCGGTTTCTAACAGGAGAACAGGAGTAGCAACATCACATTTTAATATCATACATTGTTTTTTATTTTTAGCTTCCCTGGTTTTAGACCTACAGTAGCGCTACGAAGCTCTTTTCTATAAGCGGGTCCTCGTTTAGCTCTTACACAGTATTCCATTCATATACAGGTTTAAACCATGGACTGTAAATAAGAAGCAGACATAGTCACCGTGACATGAGTTCATGTCTCAATCTCTAGTTTCAAGTCTTCTTCAATACAGCATGATGTTCATTTAGTACATGATGGTCCATTTAGAGTCACACAGACCATAAAGCAGGGGATGCTTTAGGGCGGGGCTACACAGTGATTGACAGGTCTCTACCAGAGACGTATACGGCGTCTCTACGTCTCCTCCTCAGTCCATATATGGTCACTTCCTGGTCACTGGATGCAAAAAGCCAAGATGGCGACGGCAGTCCAAAAACCAATGGATGAATCACAAAGACTACTTCCTCTTCTTATATACAGTATGTATCACCACGGTAATAAATCAAGAGAGAAGTAGAGTCATTTTCTCATAGATTTCTATACAACCAGAGGAGTCTCCCCCTGGTGGTCAGTAGAGAGAATGCAGCTTTAACACGTGAAGCATTGGCTTCATGTTTCAGACTCTGAGGTTGTCTCCTGGTTTAAACAGAATGAAAAGAGATGCTAAACAAAAACTGTGCATGAGTAAGAGTCCCTACTTTACTCCTTAAATGCTGTACCTACACCAGTACTATTGTTTCTGTGAGTACAGTACCAGTAGTACTAAGACTACCGGTACCTGACTGTCACTAAGACTTACCACGCTCTTCTTGGCCTCGGCCTCTTTCTTGGCCTTGAGCTCCGCCATAGCCCTCTTAAAAACCAAGAGGACCTCGCAACAGTCCTCCAGATGGGCCTCTGGCTCCCACGTGTCATCATCCGAGCAGTAGTTCTTCCATCGGACTCTGTAGAGCACTTCGCCCTGGAAACACACAGAGAGAGAAGAAGTGAGCGTTTCCTCCTCACTAAACCGACGCGGCGGCTCGTAGCTGTCACAGTTTATCTGGCGACTTTTTCACCCACCGACAGACTCAGATGACGGCTGCCTGCACGCAAACATGGCCGACAGACTAGATTAAATTAATCTTCGTGCATTGGCTGTTTTCATAGTAGATGCTACATTGTACAAGACAGTGTAGAGAGTTCATTTGGGCAGAAAAAGCAAAACGCTTGAAAGGTTTTTAAAGCCTAAAAAAGAAAATTTACAAGATTAAGAGCAGCAAAGCAATGCTGAAACAACAACAGGGCTTTTATTGTGAAGGGACCAGAGGCCCAAACAAGAACAGTTGGACTAAATCCATATTTTAGATTTCTTAATGTTTTTTGTTGTTGTTATTTTCGCAGTGAAACATTTAGTTGAAGAGCTGCAAACAAATGACTCAGAATGATTAAGTTAAACACTTTTCTGTGTTGCATGTTAAAAGTGACACTATTAAGACATCTTCACCGTCAAACGTGTCTTTGCAGAAACAAAAACAGGACAATGACAACAGATGTGCACAGCACCATCTTTCTATGACACAGCACCATGTTGTGCAGTTATCATAAATACTACATCCATCTTAAGTCTGACGTTACATATTCTGTTAATTTATTATTTTAACATTTACGATGGCTGTCGCTTCCTCACACTTCACACATTTAGATTTCTGCTTTCCTGTCATTCTGATTGACACGTACACAGAGATCATTACAGAGCATTGTTATGTTCACTGCACCAACATATAACCAGTCTATTTTAACGGCTGCATCTTCCCGCAGAGCTGCCAGGCTCCCGTCCTCCCCGTTTGTGTTCCTGCGCTTCTTTACAACACAGGTGGTACAAACCCTGGGAGCCTCAGAAGGGACTCTGTGTATAATCTGAGGCGTTAATAACTCACCAAGGGTCGTATTAGCTCCTTTGACCAGGTGAGGCTCATCTTCCACCTCACAGAGGTCCCTTAAGTCTCCTTACAAAGCAGTCCGCCTTTTAATCTGGTATTGAGTTCATTTGACTAAAACCTCTGGTTCTAGAGTCACAGCCTGATAAACAATCGTATAAGTTCTTTATTCACTTTCTGGCCCCGTTTGGTCTGGAACCGGTTTCTCCTGTACAATATTCATTAAACAATACTGTCATTATTTAAGTGTATTTACATTGATGTGTTTTGTGTTTCGTGATGCTGTGAGGATGAATCCACAGCTGGAGAGCTGTGTATTGCCACTGTGGTTGTGTTTTACGCGGCTCAATCATATGCATTACCCGGGGCCAGTCAAATGCAATTTTGGGCTCCTAAATCCAACAACACACCTGTAAAAAATAACTTAAACACAATGTAAGTAGCTAACAAATGAGTCTCCTTATATTATAGTGTATTGTTCTTTTACCACACTAGCTATAGTCAACATTTATTGTTTTTTAAAAATATGCTCCATAAATAATTAAAAGTGGAGCCATCTTGTTTCCAACGATCTGGCAGTCGCAAAAATAAATGGTGGCCGGTAGAAAAAAAATTTATGAGCTTAAATTCAAGCGAGTATTTAAATTATCCTGAAACAGGAGTTAAGTCGGGTGGAGTTAGAGAAGATGTGGGCGAAACTACAACTACGTATTGAACAGTTTGCTCCAAGTTTGAGAGCAAACCCGATAAAACAGAACAATTCACTTCAGCCTTTGCGGTTTTTTTGAGTACCACTGATAAACTCTTTCATAGGGAGAAGTAAACATCGTCCCGGGCAAGTCGATTTCTGACCTACTAGCCCGACCGGGGGAAGTTTAGCTTCCTGTTCAGCTGTGGAAGCTGGAAACAGTTTTACTTTTGAAAGGAAGATCAGTACAGTTTGGTTCAGCTGGAGATCACATTTCCTCTCTCCTCCTCTCTTCATCACTGCAAATGCACATACTTACACAACAATGTTTCTCCAGCATAAATTCACCTATGTTTTCTCCAAAATCTTTTTTCATCTCGCAAATTATCCTGAAAGTGTCCAAAGCTGGGAAATAATCGGATTACTTAAATTGACATTAATGAACAGAGTAAATGCTTTTTTAAAAGCCCTGGCACAAACACGACCAACACTGCCTTCAGAATCACACACTAAGAGGAACGTGTAAGTGTGAAAATGTGGCGCAGTCTTGTGACTTTGTAAACACAACATGAGAAATAATAATAATAACAATAATAATAATAATAATAATAATAATAATAATAATAATAATAAGAAGCATCACTGCTGCAAAACATAAACAAACTGTACAAAAGAGGTAAATAACCGAGTTATAACATCTATAACCTACAATTATTAATAATATATTGACATAGTATTTATACAAAAATCTGGAGTTATTCAATAAGAAACGACAGATACTGTATTAAAAGACTAAATAGAGTAGGATTACTGTAAACTTCAACAAATACATAATATAATCAATGCGACATACACTGATGTACATCATTTGTGATGAAATTTAACAGTTTCAGTTCATTATTGGTGAGTTAATTATAGTTAAATTGTTTTTGTTTTTTTACTTTTGGAAAAGCAGGAATATCAGACACTAACTTAAGTGGGACAACTACAGCTATAGAATATTATTTAAATGCATCTTGTAAAATACTAACGTTAATAGGTTACTAGATAACTTTGATTTGTGTAAAGATTTAATGTCACACAGCTGAACTATTATAATTAACGTAGTAGATCCCCCAAAAATAATCACTTTACTGTGTTCTTACAAAGACACAACGTAACTTAAAATAGGATACGTGAGATCCAACAGATACATATAACGTTAATCAGTGAGACGTTTATCTGTAAATACACAGGTGAGTCGGTCTGTTGTTGTCTTTTCATAAACACACACTAACCCTAAACCTCTAAAAACAAAAACACCACCATGCAATATGTGTTATGCACAATGACACTAACAGCTAGCACTATATTCTCTGGATTAGTTTCGCTTTGCTGGAGCAAATGCACCAAAGAGGACAATGGGGGTGTTAAGCTTTTACAAGACGTCCGTCCTTTGGCCCCAGCAGGGGGAAAGGCGAACGGACATCATGGGAGAAACGATGCTAAAATATGGACAAGAGCAATTTAATGCACCATACATACATATATAAATACACTGTAGATATGCGAGTTAATGTAACGGAGGGTGTGTTTGAGCTACACGTCGTGAGAGTGGAGTGAAAGCAATCCAAAGACAGCAATGTTTTGCAAAGCTAGCCAAGGCGGCTAACGGTAGCTAGCTGGCTTAGCTTAGTTTTTACCTCTTCCACTCGCATGTCGATGATCCTCTCCACTTCGTACACATCTTCCTCCTCGTCTTGCTCGCTATCCACCGGCTCTACTTTGTCAGCCTCAGCCGCCATGGCTTTAAAAAAAAAAAAACAACAAGCTATTATGTGTGTGTTTTGGATCCAGTACTCGTGAAGGCCGCAGTTTTGCGTACCTGGCGGTAACAGTTAGCTCTGCGGTGCTCAGAGGGTTCTCGAGCACGAGCGCACAGGAACCAGCTACCGCGCGCTCTTACCGCGTGTTGCGTTCAAGTGCCCACACGCAAATCTTTCATTTCTAAATCACAATTCACAATTGCAAAGAACACCGGTAGATTTTTCTTAACCACGTGTTTTATTAAAGTTTCACTTTCAGGCTTAATCTTAAACCACTTGGACTATAGGACCATTAGTGTATTCATTCTATTTTTAAAAGAACGATTTCATATTACATTCGTGTATTGTCGTTATTTTCAGACGTTGGAAACCCACATTTCCGATGTTTTATCAACGCAACATGGACATTTTTTTGCTATTGGAAAAAAGGAAAACCAGATTTTTACTTTTTCTCCGCCAGCAAAAAAAATAATTAGAATTATTATTTAAATGTTTTTGGGTGGATTTTATTTTATTTTTTTGAGTGACCTTTTTTTTGCTGGCATAAATGGGCTTCCATGGAGGACTGCACAAGGACCCTCAAAGGGCATGAAATCAAGGGATGCATCAGATATAAAAACATTTGTGCAGTTATCAAGTATAATATATATAATCTCTCACATGTTATGATTAAATGCACAAAACTAACAGAATGAGCAGTGCTCATATAGCCAAGTGATATTTAATTGAACTGTTAATGTGGACAGAAGGTATTCTGAATATATTATTTTCACAGAGCAAATTAACTTTACATTACCATTCTTCAGTGTTCAGAATACATTTCAAATAAACACCAGGTTTCTATTCATACATGAGGGAATGTTAAAATGTCTCCGATATATCTTGCATGCATGCATGAGAAAATGACAGCATCTTGACATTGTGAATTGATAAGCAACAATCAAGTTACTATTCAAGTGACTTGATACAGGGAGACGTCACATGAGCAACTGAATTTATTTAAAATCAACAAATACTTAAACAAAGATATTTGAAAACAGCTTTAAAGGAAAACTCCATCAGGTGACAAAAAATAGATATTAACAACAAGGAGGAAATATTTGCTTCACTCCAATAATGAGCCAGCGTAAATCACCTGTGTGTCGGCAGGTTTTAACATTTAAAGATTAATTAAAGTTTCCTTCAGACCACGGCGACAATAATAAATAAGAGAAGCCGCAGGTCATTGGAAAGCATCATGTAGGAAGTAGAGTTTCAGGAACAACTGACAGTGTTAAAATAGATCCGCTAAAGCAACATGCATCAGAGGGAACAGATGCTAACAGCTGTACTGAAATAAGGGACTTAAGGGAGTGTAAATGAAGAACTGAAATACAAAAGGCAGATGAAGTCCAATAACAGGTTGAAAAGCAGTCAGGATGATGGTAAAAGCACTGCTCTGGATGAAGATAAAAGAAGAAGAAGAAACCCGTCACTACACGTGTGTAAAATAAGCCCTCTAGCATCTCAGATTCATGAGACTATTTTTCAATCTCCTACACTGAACTTTAAACGTATTGACGGCGGTGGCGCTCTCGTCTCAGACGCCAAAAATGATCCGGAGGTCGGCCAGGGAGAGCTTGGAGGCCGTGCTCCCCGTTCCCGTCAGCACATTGTGGGCCAGCTCCTTCTTCTTCACCTGCAGCGAGGAGATCTTCTCCTCCACCGTGCCGTCACACACAAACCTGGAGAACGCACACACACACACAACTATTCATTAACACACACACACACACACACACCAAATTATAAACACACTGAGGCTGCAGGACAGCAGAAGCACATATTACACCTATTTTTAAATCTTTACACTGGTTACTTGTTAGTTTCTAGTATTGATTTTTAAGTTCTTTTATCAGTGTATTTTTACTCTCAGAAATGCTTTTAGTTTATGAACCAGTGAGGAACCTCACATCCTCTGGTTCTTCTCTTTTAGCTGCTCCACAAAGCAGAACTAAAACATTTTAGGATTTATACTCCAAGTTGTTAGAAGAGCCTTCAAGAGAATTTATTATTATTGCTTATTGTTCAGTCTGATTTGAATCAGAATCAGAACCGTTTATTGCCAAGCAAGTTTTCACCTGCAAGGAATTTGTCGTGGCGGAAGGTGCATAACATTCAACAATAAACAATAACATTTAACTATCAAAATAACATTTAACTATCAAAATAACATTTAACTATCAAAATAACATAAACTATCAAAAACAGTCAGCACAGTGCAGGAAATAGAAACATATTTGAAATGTACAATAAGATATGGAATATAGGATATGGAATGAAGTGCACACAAAAACAGATACCAGGACCGTAAACCAAGTGAAGTGAATGAATGTTAAAAGTGGCGAGTGTGTTTAAATAGAGAGACAGGGATGTGCGGGGGAGAGACCAGAAGGACAGAGTCAGTGGGGGACCCGGGCTCTGTTAATGAGCCCGGCTGCCGACGGGAAGAAACTGTTTGTGTGGCGTGAGGTCTTGGTCCTGATGGACCTCAGCCTCCTGCCAGATGGAAGGGGCACAAACTGATCATGTGCAGGGTGAGAGGGGTCGGCTACAATCTTTCGTGTTCGCTTCAGGGTCCTTGAAGCGAACAAGTCCTGGAGGAACGGCTGATTGTCCTGGAGGCTGAGACGTGCTTTCCCAGCTTCACGCGCTGCTTCCTGTCAGACAGGAAGTCTGTGATCCACTTGCAGGTGGAGTCGGGCACCTGCAGCTGGGAGAGCTTGTCCTGCAGCAGAGACGGGATGATGGTGTTGAAGGCAGAGCTGAAGTCCACAAACAGGATCCTGGCGTAGGTTCCTGGGGAGTCCAGATGCTGGAGGGTGAAGTGATGGGCCATGTTGACTGCGTCATCCACAGATCTGTTGGCTCTGTAGGCGAACTGCAGGGGGTCCAGGAGTGGGTCGGTGAGGGTTTTTAGGTGGGACAGGACAAGGCGCTCAAAAGAAACAAAGGCCCCTGCTGAGCTGGAGGGGGGGCTGGTGGTCTGGGGCTGGTTGATGGGGCTGTGGGGGATGGAGTCAGGACTGTCCCATTGTCTTTCAAAGCGGCAGCAGTACTCACTCAGCTGGTCTGCCAGGCGGAGGTCGTTCATGGAGTGGGTGGGGGGATATTAGGCTTGTAATTGGTGATCTTTCTGAGACCTCTCCAGACAGAAGCGTACAGACGTTTAGCATCTCTCACCGCTTTGCTGAACCTGTATTTCGACTCTTTGTACAAGACCTTGTCCCCGCTCTTGAAAGCCTGATCTTTCTGCAGCCTTAGCTGTCTTCTGCTGTGAACCAGGGTTCGTCGTTGTTCTAACTCACCCTGGTGCTTGTTGGAACACCAGCTGTCCTCACAGAAGCTGATGTATGAAGTCACAGCCTCTGTAAACTCATCCAGGCTGTTGGTAGCAGTCTTGAATACATCCCAGTCTGTACAGTCCAAACACGCCCGAAGGGCCTCACTGGTCCACTTCTTGAATGTCCTCACTACAGCTTTGCAGAGCTTTAGTTTCTGCCTGTAAGCAGGACTCAGATGGACCATGACGTGGGCCGAGTGTCCCAGTGCAGCACGAGGGACGGCGCGATCGGCCCCGCTGATTGATGTGTAACAGTGATCTAGAATGTTCTCCTCTCTGGTAGGGTTAGGGTTAGGGTCTGTATTTAGGGAGGTCATGGCTGAGGTTTCCTTTGTTAAAGTCGCCAAGGACAATGACTAGAGAGTCCGGTAGGTCCGCTCCACACACCGCACCGTATCGGCGAGTGTCCGCTGTGCTGCCTGCACGTTGCTCTGCGGCGGCATGTAAACACCGATCAGAATGAATGACGCGAACTCGCGGGGGGACTAAAAGGGTTTGCAGTTTATGTTGATACAATATCTTAAGCGTTTTCATGCTGTAACTTCAGTATTTATACATAAAGAAACTTGGTTTGGATGAGCCGTCCCGCTGACGCCTTACCTGTGGATGGTGACATCTTTACTCTGTCCCACTCTGTAGATCCGGTCACAGGCCTGATCCTCCAGGGCTGGGTTCCTGTGAGAGGGGTCAGGGGTCAGCATTAGACGACCAAGTCAATGCAAAACGGCTCAAAATGGTATTCATGTTGTTTTTTATCTCCCGTGTTTGTTTGACAGAGTGAGCACTGTTAACAAATGTAAAAGGTGTATTTTATCATATTTAATGATGCAAAATGTAACCTTTATGCCTCATTTAAGGATCATTTATTTAATATAATTGTGGCTGTGTTATTGCATACTATAATAAACTTTATAGCACAAAATCATGCATTCTATTATATTAGCCTTTTAATCTGGAGGTTGGATTCTAAATTATAGTTTGCAACAGATTGAGACATTTTTACAAATACATTACATTTTCCTGTTTTCTTGCAATTTAAAAAATAAAATAAAATAAACAAATCCTCCCAAGCATTTAGAACAGAAAATAATAGAATTGTTGTGTTGTGTTTTTGTCGAATATAAACAACAGTGTTAATTATTATATAACTGATAATATATCATTTTATGCCCGTTTTTGACAAGGACAAAGACTGGCACTTTTGGAACTTGTTTTTGAAAGTGAGGCACAAGAGATAAAGTGTGTGAGCTCACTTGTCTTGAAAATTAGAATTGTCAAAACTGTGAAAAGGTTACAATGTCTTTAAAATGTCAATCATTGTCTCGTAAATGGTTCTGTGAGAACAAAGAGGCTGGAAGCAGCTCACGTTTCAGTTTAACTGAATCAAGTGAAGTTCAGTTGAAGGTAAAAGTACTTTCAGAACAGGAGAAACGTAATAAAGAAACGGAGTAATTCAGACAGAAGACTATTCACAGCCGACTACATCTAACAGAGTCTCACCAGTGCATGTCGATGAGAAACAGGTGATTCCCTCCGATGAGGTTGAGTCCAACCCCTCCAGCACAAAGAGACACCAGCATCACCTTTGGGGGAAAAACAAACAGAAATATGAATCCACCCATCTATAGAAACTCCAATATATATATTTATAATATGTTACGCTGGTCCAAGTCTGTGCAGCACTTCCTCCATTGTGTATTTACATTTGTGTGGACACACACACACACACACACACACACACACACACACACACACACACACACACACACACACACACACACACACACACACACACACACACACACACACACACACACACACACACACACACACACAGTTTGGTGTGAGACTCGCCTGCGGCCCGTCAGCGTTGGTGTTGAACTCCTCCACCAGGTCCATGCGGCGTTTGGGGGCGACGGTCCCGTCGATGACGGCGTATCTGAGGCCCAGCTCACGCAGGTGAGCCGCTACGATCCTCAGCATGCTGGTCCACTGGGACACGATCACGCTGCACGTCAGAGATCACACATCACCAGTAACGTGGTCAGCATTTGGAAGATGCTAATGGTTTTGGATATTTTGCCGAAAGAACGAAACAATTTGGAAAATAACTGAATGGATCGTTAAGTTTTACCTTTTCTGATCGGCACCCTTCTGTCTGATGTCCTTCAGCTCGGAGACGATCGCAGCGATCTGGAATAATGGGAGGGAGATAAAAGGTTGATAAGATAACACCACAGTTTGTTCTTATAAAACATGGACTTGTTTTTCCATGTTTGACAGGACTTGGTGTGATTTAACAGCCTGTGTTCTCTGGCCTCTTGGCGAAGACAGATTTTAAAATGCGATTTAATAAACGTAGTTTTCTACGATACGATCAGTCGGACAGATCTTCATCAACAATCACAGCTGAACGTGTTCAAAGTCCACCACAATAAAACAAGAACATCACAAGTTAAAGAGTAAGTTTAACAAAAGAAAATGAAAATTGTGTAAACAAAAGGTGGCACGCTTTCGTCTTCAACGTTTAATCAAAATGTCTATAAATAATGCTTTGATTCTTCAGACTGCCTTATGTGCTGCAGTGCATCAGAGAAAGCTAGAACTGAGGTAACCGGTGAGCGTTACTCCACAGAGACACTAGAAACCGATACGACCAGGTCTCCTGCCACACAATGAAGAAGAAGTGTCCCACCTTGGTGCTCTCACTGGCGTCCTCAAACAGCTGCGAGGCGAAGCGGGTCCCGTTGAGGGCCACGGTGTCTGGGGGGTGAGGGCCCGACGAGGACGAGGGGCTGGAGGAGAGACACAGAGCGTTGAGCTGCTCCTCCAGAGACAAGACGATGCCATCACCCTGCAGCTCAGACTGGTCCAGAGTCTGGGACACAGACACAGAGAAAACAAATAAAGTCAAATCTCTGCTTCCAGGATTTTAACTAGAACAACAAAGAGATGTCAGACTATGCAGCTGTTTTTTGTTGTGTATTGATGTGTGTGAACTCTTTGATTAAAGGTCTGTGTGTGCCTTCTTCAGCAGCGACAGGTGACAGCAGCACTGACGGAGGCGCAGCAGCAGAGACAGGATGTGGACGGTGCTGGACGCCTGCTGGGAAGTCGACGCAGCGGCGTCAGTCTGAGAGACACCAAACTCCTGAGCCACTGGAGACAGAGTTGATGTTATTACATCATACCGTTAACAATTTTAAATGAAAATTTAATTAAAAAACAACTTCTGAGTGCACAGTTGATCAGGCCAAACTATGATTCAGGTAAATTATATACTTAAAAGGTTGTATGGAATTCATCTGAAATCAGCATTTATTTATTTTATTTGCATGTTTGTTCATTTCTTTTAAACCCAGTATTTCTGCACCGTGTCACACAGAGATCAGACCACACTGACATTATTAGTTTTATACTATTTGTAGAATTAGATTCCACTAGTGGCAGTGAAAAAAAGATGGATGCTATAATTTCCAAAATTCACAACACGTTTGTATCTAATGAAATGTTCTGCTTCAATGCATACTTGTTGACACAAAACAGGTTTTTCTGTTTTACAGGTTGATGAAGTCTTAAAATGTGACGGCAGACATTCAAAGCTTCATTTGAAAACCTCAATAAAAAGGTTTGAATGTAAAAAATGAATACAAAGTAAGACATTCATTACCAATATTCTAAATGTAAAAGTGTAAACGCGCTCTAATGATCCTTTTTGCAATTGGAGACGAAACAGCCGGAGCAGAAGTTATCTACTAAGTTTCAGATGAGCTGTAAATTCTTCTTCTTTCTGATAATAATTTCTCAATAAAATGTAATTCATTCGCTCGCACAAAAATCGCTTTTCTGTGCTGAGAATGTGAGATTGCGTCCTCAGTGCTGAGGCACAAATATGAGTCCATATAATCAGTCACACCTCTATAGAGACACGATAACACACGTTTGAGGACCATGAAACAAAGATGTCACCTTTGTCAAAGGGATTAGAACTGGAAGCGTTTCCCTTCGTCACATCGTTCCCTTCGTGTCTCTTCAGGTAGTTCTGCAGAGTCGACCTGCAGGAAAAGAGAAAATCATCAACTCATGTTGTTATTGCTGATCTATCTACTGTATCCAGAAACACTTAACACGTCTTCTTTAATGTAGTTATACACATTTAGAGCTGAGAGACGTCATAAGCATCTTTAGTCAGAGTAGTTTAAATGGAGCATTATTAGTCCTGATTCCATTCTTACACACAGAGTAGAGAATAAAATGTGTTAAGGAAATATCTTAAGTTGTTAAGAAAAGGCAACACAACACAAAAACATATGGGATCCGTTTTCTCCAGGAGGCAGCCTCCAGTTCTTTAAAGTGAAGCCAAAGCTTCACGTGTTAAACCTGCATTCTCTCTAGTGTCCACCAGGGGGCGACTCCTCTGGTTGTATAGAAGTCTATAGAAAATGACTCTACTTCTCTCTTGATTTATTCCCTCAGTAAACATTGTAAACATGAGTTTATGTCTCAATCTCTAGTTTCAAGTCTTCTTCAATACAGCATGATGTTCATTTAGTACATGATGGTCCATTTAGAGTCACACAGACCATAAAGCAGGGGATGCTTTAGGGCGGGGCTACTGTGATTGACAGGTCTCTAGTATACGGCGTCTCTACATCACTCCTCATCAGTCTGAAGATGGTCACTTCCTGTTCTCTGGTTGAGAAAAAGCCAAGATGGCGACGGCGAAATTGCCGAACTCGAGGCTTCATAACATCAGGCTCTGGTTTTCTCGCAAATCGTTTGTTAAATGAACAAATAAGAAACGCGTCGCGTTACCTGGATTGGGCGAAGACCACATCGTACACGGCCTGTTCATCCTGGGACAGTTTGAGTCGATGCACCTCGCAGGTCCGATCCGGAAGAGACACCTGGAACCAGGACCCGGAGTGTTCATAATCAACAACAGAAGGTTGTGGCCTTCATAGTGGAAGGAGCTCATACGGTGTGCGTCCCTACCAGCGGGTTCCCCTTTGAGTCCAGCTGGCTTTTGGTCCGTCGGAGCAGCAGAGTCTTCGTGAGGATGTTGAGTCTCTCTCTGCCTCGGTTCGAGCCGTTGTCCACCTGAGCTTTCCACACTTTGAACTCATTAAACGGAGAACAACGCAGAAACCTGGAAGACAGAGACGGACGCTGAACCAACAGAACAATTCAATTCATTACAGTCATTACAATTAACCGCCTCGAGCTGTGACGATGAACTTCATAAAAACAGAATAGTCTGGACTAAAGTGGTAGTGTTTATTGCTGGAGGATCCGGGTCTGTCCACGGTGGACCGGTCTCTGCTGGAGGATCTGGGTCTGTCCACGGTGGACCGGTCTCTGCTGGAGGATCTGGGTCTGTCCACGGTGGACCGGTCTCTGCTGGAGGATCCGGGTCTGTCCACGGTGGACCGGTCTCTGCTGGAGGACCTGGGTCTGTCCACGGTGGACCGGTCTCTGCTGGAGTCTGAGCTGAAGGAGGTTCTGGTGAACCTGCATGAGTTCATCTGGTTTCACCAGAATCCGACCCGATGGCTCCGATGACGAGCATCAAGAATAACTCTATAGAAACAGACCATCTTCTCTCTGATGGTCTCTGTACTGATGGAGGTCTGATAGAGGACCAGGACTACACTGAGACTGGTTCATAGAGGATCAGGACTACACTGAGGCTGGTTCAGATAGAGGATCAGGACTAGACTCAGACTGGTTGAGGACCAGATAAAAGCTCCTCACAGTAACTTTAAGTTCCTCACACCAGCCTCACTGGATGTGAAGTGTCTCCCATTGGAAGCCCCTCACATGTCCAGAGTAACATTTCTACCAGTTTTAAAACCCGTTGTCTTACTTGAGCAGCGAGTACATGTCCAGCAGGTTGTTCTGGATCGGTGTACCGGTCACAGCCCAGCGGGCTCCAGCCCTCAGATGACAGACGGCCATGGAGGTCTGCACGTTGGGGTTCTTGATGTTGTGGGCTTCGTCCAGAACCAGCCGGGCCCAGGTCACTCGCAGGAGAGGAGCGGAGCGTGGCGGCTGAGGATGAACGTGGTGGGATGAAGAGAACAGGAGTCTCAGTTTACTGGTTCTGGTCCCAAAAGACTCCTGAACACTTAGAATCCAGTCATTCAAAAGGATAGTTTGGATGTTTTGTTACAAGTTACAGCTTTAAAGCTGATAAATGCTGCAGAACATGAATATATGTATTACTCACCACTTCGTCAGTGTCTTTGCAGGGTTTTTCAGTGTCCCCCTTCTGGACCGGGATCTCCTTCGAGACCAGACTGTACGTGGTCACCACCACGTCAAATTCAGCCAGCCTGAGGGACGGAGACAGAGCTCTTCATTCACTTTGACTGCGAGGGCTTCAACAGAGAGAGTTGGGTGTGACTGCTGCGTTATGGATGGACCCTTTTTACAGCTGATGTCATCAAAGACATGCTCGCTCCTTCGTCCCTCAATGCTGGTCATAGATAATAAACACAGAGGAGTCTGTATTTAAAACCGACTGAAGGTTGTTACGAGGACTCCTAACTACATGTTCTGTTGCCGTCATCACTCATTGGTTCGTTTAAAAGCCTCGAGTTCGGCAATTTTGCTGTCGCCATGTTTTTTTCTCAACCAGAGAACAGGAAGTGACCATATTCAGAATGAGGAGGAGACGTAGAGACGCCGTACACGTCTCTGGTAGAGACCTGTCAATCACATTAGCCCCGCCCTAAAGCATCCCCTGCTTCATGGTCTGTGTGACTCTAAATGGACCATCATGTACTAAATGAACATCATGCTGTATTGAAGAAGACTTGAAACTAGAGATTGAGACATAAACTCATGTTTACAATGTTTACTGAGGGAATAAATCAAGAGAGAAGTAGAGTCATTTTCTATAGACTTCTATACAACCAGAGGAGTCGCCCCCTGGTGGCCACTAGAGAGAATGCAGCTTTAACACATGAAGCTTTGGCTTCACGCGACAGAACCGGAGGTTGCCGTTGCTGTTTGTTCATAGCCCCCATTTTAAAGGTGAATAAAGTGAAACCTCTGCGTCTCTGTCTGTGTGTTTAACGTTCTGTACATGAACACATGAAGGTGAGGGAGTGAATGTGTGCGTGGTTCCCTCACACTTTGGCCCTTCTCTCCCGGTTGGGTCCGTGGTACAGGTGCACCGTCAGCTTGCCCGTCTTCACGTGTCGTTCGATCTCCCTCTTCCAGTGGTGGATCAGGGAGGCGGGACAGATGATCAGGGTGCCTTTAGAAACCACGAGGCCGGAGTCTGGACGATCCAAAACCAAACCCATCAGATCACCCTGAGTTCTGGAGGTGAACTCTGATGTTACGTCATGATTACACAGTGAGAGGAAAAGGTTTTAGTTACCGGATTTGGAGATCCAGCCCTCTAGCTTCTTCTCTTCCTTCTTCTCAACTTCCACTTTTGCTTTGATCTTCTTGGCCAGTATGAGAGCGATCACAGTCAAGGTTTTCCCCAGACCCATGTCATCCGCTGAGACCAGAGAAGAAGAAACGATGAAGAACGTAAATGATTCGACTCCGTAAGGAAGATCCCCGTTTCTTAAAAATCTAATTAGAAGCTTTTAAGATGAAGGAGAAAATGTGAAACTCTTTCCACTGAAAAACAAATGCACATTAATCAACTTGACAATAACAACAACAGGGACATTTATCTGGATATTTGTGTTTCTCCATATAACAATGTAAACAAATGAAAGGCAAATCTAATGAACTGTGTCCCAGTGCAATGCTTTACATTAGAGCTGCAACGTTACGTCAACTCATCGCCAACTATTTTGATAATCGTTTCATCGTTACAGCATTTTTTCATGCAAAAAATGGTTGAAAATAAAGTTTTCAGCCTCTAAAATATGGAGATTTCCTGCTTTTGCTGTTTTACTTCATATCAAACTGAATTTCTTTGGATTTTGGACAAAACAAGACATTTGAAGACATCACATTAGACTTTGAGAAACTGGGATGGATGGATTTTTTCCACTATTTTCTGACATTTTATAGACCAAACGATTAATTTAGAAAGTAAACACCAGATTAAAGATCATGAAAATAATCTAAAATAAAAGCATTGTATTTTTTAGGAGAGAGAACACAATAACGTATTTTCACCAGTGAAGAGATAATAAACCAAACTCCATCTTCATCTTTAATAACAACGGTCAACTTACCCAGAATTCCTCCGCAGGGATTCTGGTTCTCTCTCCAGAGCAGCCAGGCCAACGCTCTCCTCTGATGGGCCAGGAGCAACACCTGACAACCAATCACAAGATGTCATTACAGTCATGGACCAATCACAAGATGTCATTGCAGTCATGGACCAATCACAATATGTCATTACAGTGATGGACCAATCACAAGATGTCATTACAGTGATGGACCAATCACAAGATGTCATTACAGTGATGGACCAATCACAAGATGTTATTACAGTGATGGACCAATCACAAGATGTCATTACAGTGATGGACCAATCACAAGATGTCATTACAGTGATGGACCAATCACAAGATGTCATTACAGTGATGGACCAATCACAAGATGTCATTACAGTGATGGACCAATCACAAGATGTCATTACAGTGATGGACCAATCACAATATGTCATTACAGTGATGGACCAATCACAAGATGTCATTACAGTGATGGACCAATCACAAGATGTCATTACAGTGATGGACCAATCACAAGATGTCATTACAGTGATGGACCAATCACAAGATGTCATTACAGTGATGGACCAATCACAAGATGTCATTACAGTGATGGACCAATCACAATATGTCATTACAGTGATGGACCAATCACAATATGTCATTACAGTGATGGACCAATCACAAGATGTCATTACAGTGATGGACCAATCACAAGATGTCATTACAGTGATGGACCAATCACAAGATGTCATTACAGTGATGGACCAATCACAAGATGTCATTACAGTGATGGACCAATCACAAGATGTTATTACAGTAATGGACCAATCACAAGAGGCCATGATGAGGTGTTACCTTGATGCCTTTGGGGTCCGGGACCTCGGCCTCGGCGTCGGGGCAGGACTCCATGGACTTGTGGAGATGGTCGATGGTCTCACATGTCGCGTTTTTCACCGCCAGCAGACGGTTGTTGGTCATCCTGCCTCCGTAAAAGGCCTGGGCCTCTGGGTTTGCTGGGAAACACATGAAGCACTGAGAGTTTAAGGTGTTTGTACGAATAAAAAGCAGTAAAAGAGGAAATGAATCCAGAGATTAATATTTGGATTTCTACAACGGAATATTAGAGCCATTGTGGTGAAAAGGAGGACATTGGAAACAGCAATCTTTAGGATTTATCTGATAACTCATTGGTGAGATGATCCGTTCAACAGGTCTAACATGAGGATGAAGTACAAAACACATGTTCATAGAATAACTATACAATAAGCGAAAGAATAGCATCCTTACTGCAATAACTACTGTAGAAGCAACACAATTCAGACAGTGACTGAAGGTTTCCTACAATTTCGCATATTTATGATTCGATAATCCCAGAGAATATTGAAGTTCTCTTCTTGTGAATTTGTGAGTTTTTTCTTGAAAACGTATGACTTTAATACGCTGAGTTTTTCTAGGAATCATAACTCTCTACCCAGGGCCTTAACAAGCCATCGTAGATTTAAAATACATACGTTTTAATGTCTTTGAATAAAACCCAAAACCAAACCAATGACAGAAGTGTCCTCCACCTCCGTGTTCGGCCTACCTCCATACGTCTGGGTGGACCCCTGACTCAGCTGGAGCCCCAGGGAGCTGCTGGAGGCCTGGTGCCGGGAGGGGCCCGGTGCTGGGGGGGCCGGGAGCAGGATGGTGCCGCCCTGCCGGCTGAAAGGGTTCACCTGGCTGCTCCCCAGACCGGCATCACCGCCGTCACCTCCATCCTGAGACCCTGAAAGAGATTATACATCAACCTACATTCAACTGTTTCACCCCGTTTAGAACAGTACAGAGCTTTGATATTTATCATTCTTCATTTCTGTAGTTTTAGTGATTATTTCTGAGTTCTATTGTACGTTAAGTACAGGAAAGTAACTCGAAATCAACTCAGAAACCTGTAATAATAATGTTAATGATATTAAGTGAGTGCTTTACCAGGCTGAGCAGCAGCAGTGAGGCTCAGAGACTCCAGAGCGTCCTCCAGATCCTTCACCTGAGTCCTCAGACGCTCTCCTTTATCTGGCAGAGCCGCCACGTTCACCACCGACAGAGTCGCCTTCACGGGAGGAACAAACAAAAGAAGATCATTGACCTGCAAATATTGAGCGAGTCTCTCTGACTGAAGAGGTCTAAACTGTGATTCGTTCAGCCGATAGTCCCACAGTGCTAACCTCAGACTAACCTTCTAGTTCTATTCTGACGTTTGCCTGTTAATACCAGCTTGTTTTTGGGTGCTTTATTGTGAAACAGGAAGTTGTTCATAGGGCTAGGAGACATGGCCAAAATGTCTGTCCCAGTTGAGGTAATATACATATATATGTATAATGATGTAGCATGTTTCCTGGTATAAAGTAACCACATGGTAAAGCCTGTTTCAGTCTATTTTGTGTGAATTAAACACTTGAAAAATGAAAAGTTCTGTCTTTTATTAAGAACTTTAGTGCAAAATGATCAGATGTAAGCTTCCAGTTTATCTCACCAATAACTGCTGATGTCTTCTCTTTTAATTCACCCGTTTCTCAGACTGATCTTTGTCTCTTTCAGCTGTCGGTCTGGTTGAACCATTGAACAGCGTTTTGTTCTCCATCTTCTAAACTAAATACTATCTATAAGTACAGAGACGTTCTACCAGATAAAAGACCATTCTGACACATCTGACTGGACACAACGAGGTAATGACGCGTCGCCTCCTTCACCTTCTTCTGCTGGAGCTGCGCCGTGAGGAGGCTGTGCAGCCCTCGGGGGTCTCCCGGCTGACCCTTGACTGTAGACGCCGGCTGGAAGCCGGCGAAGGCGGTCAGCGTCTTCTGAACGGCAGAGACGGGAGGAGTTTTCTGAGCAGCGGGTTTCACCGACACCACCACGACATCATCGTCGTCCTCGTCATCATCGTCGACTTGGTGGATTTGGGTTGGACTGGACTTCCTGGTTTTATCAGAGTCTCTGCTGCTCCTGGATGCAGATTTAGAGACGCTCTCTTTTGCAGTTTGTTCAACCAGACCGCTTCCACCCTCGGTTGGTTGTTGAGGTGAGTCCTGGTGAGGATCCCGTGAGGCTGGATTCTTTTTCTCCGGATGAACAGCCTTGACGCTGGAGGTAGAAACCACGTTTCCTGCTCCTCCCGTCTCAGTGCGTTTCTCTTCAGTCTTGTCTTTCACTTTATCGGTCAGTTTCTCCACACCGCTAGCTTTGGGACTCTTCTCCTCCTCATCTGAAACTCTCTTCTTTACCTTCATCCCCGGTGGAAGTTGTTTGCCTCGGTATGATGAATCCGCCGAGTTTTCCTTCTGACGACTTTCTCCTCCCTCTGCCTTGTGACTCGCCCCGCCGTCTCTCTCCTCGCTCCTCTTCTCCTCGCTCCCACCACGCTGCATCCTCCTCCACTCAGAGTCCTCGTCCGTCTTGCCGGAGGCTTTGAAGGGGTTTCGGACGGGCGGCAGGCAAGATGGCTGCAGCTGCGTGTCGGATAGAGGGTTTCTCTTTTCCTTCTCGGGCTGCAATGATGGAAGACGACAGATACTTTAAAATGGGAAGCAGCGAGACAGCGGAACAAGAGACTCCTGGCTGGACTCAAACTGTGGAGTTCATGGTGTGTGTTTATTTGTCCAGTTATATCTCTAAAGTAATTTCCCACGGTCTCTTTTGAAACGTTGGGATTGTGACAAACATTCCACATAAAGTTCTGAACATGAGTGTGAGATGATTTGAAGAGATACAAGTGTTTTATAGTATATAAATAATAAAAGGTGTGTATGGCGTCTTACTGCAGTCCACGGAACGTTTCCACACCACTTCTGCGCTGCTTTTTTACCCACAATGCACCTGTAGAACAACCTGGAAAAGGGGAATTGATGGATAGATAAACATTGATTGTCCATGAAGGGGAAGTTTGCGTTGGACACAGTGCTGCAGTCTGTTGCTTTAAATAAATAAACATCACAGAGACGACATACAGTCAGAGACATTGCACACACAGTTGTCTTAGTGAAGGATGTGCTGCATCTATTGCACAAGTTATCAAAGTGTGTTTTCCAGCTAAAGGAGGTTTTCTATGTTGACTCAAGTATTTGTACGAGGACACTTTCACGACGGCACTGAGAGGCCAAACGTCCAACCCAACCAACCAAGATGAGCTGGAGACAAGCATCAAATGTAAAGCTGCAACAGCAATGACTTCTTCATTACACGTTTCAGACATTTAATAATAATAACAATAATAATCCACCTGTGGCTCTGCTGTTGTAGACTGTAGGTGAGAGCTTGGAGCTCCACCATCGAGTCTTCATGTTGGAGGCAGTGGGACGGGGAGATTCTGGAGGAGACGATAATGATGATGCAGATCAAAAACAGGAATATAAACCAGTTGTGTTTTGACAATAGCAATTGTCAGACTCGTACACAGCTGGTATGAAGTAATAGTTGACTGGAGTGGATTCAAACTGGAATGTGATTACATTAAAAGTGAAGACAAAGCAAACAAACCAACTGTATATAACTCATGTTTGGATAAATAGAGTTGTCTCAATCTCTACTTGGAGGAACCAGATGTTTGGACACTTTTTGGGCTAGACTACAGCATTCTGAAGGCTTCTTTATTTATTCATAACGATGATTTATGATCATATCCCTGCAGCGGAGGGTACCTGTGTCCACCCTTGAACTAAGCCCCCCCCCCACACATCGTCTCTAAATCGGTCTCATAGGGTGACGTCAGTACTTTCACTCACCGGGCCACGTGAGTGAAGTCACAGCCTTGCTTGTCAACACAGACATAGAAGCTTCTGCCTTTATTTGGTCCGTCTT